>CM051662.1:43680921-44115921 GCA_028020825.1 Podargus strigoides
AGATGGCCGCTTTTAAAGTTAGCCGCGGCTCTCAGTCACGCCCCCTGCCACGCCAGCCTTTCGGCATCTCTTGAATTTTTCTCAGGATTCCCGCTCAGACTCGGGTTTCCTTGCTCTATCCCGGCTTCACCGTCTCCGGGAAGCCCGGCTCCTTCTCAGACCCTCAGCAAAAGCCAACAGCAAAAGCGAACAGCACTCGCCGCAGCCGCCCCACCGCTCCCACAGCCGCCGCTCTCTGCTCCGCGTGCCGCTTGCTCTGAGGGGAGCTGCCGAGATGGCCGCTTTTAAAGTTTGCCGCGGCTCTCAGTCATGCCCCCATCCACGCCAGCCTTTCGGTATCTCTTGAATTTTTCTCAGGATTCCCGCTCAGACTCGGGTTTCCTTGCTCTATCCCGGCTTCACCGCCTCCGGGAAGCCCGGCTCCTTCTCAGCCCCCCAGCAAAAGCCAACAGCAAAAGCGAGCAGCACTCGCCGCAGCCGCCCCACCGCTCCCACAGCCGCCGCTCTCTGCTCCGCGTGCCGCTTGCCCTGAGGGGAGCTGCCGAGATGGCCGCTTTTAAAGTTTGCCGCGGCTCTCAGTCACGCCCCCTGCCACGCCAGCCTTTCGGCATCTCTTGAATTTTTCTCAGGATTCCCGCTCAGACTCGGGTTTCCTTGCTCTATCCCGGCTTCAACGTCTCCGGGAAGCCCGGCTCCTTCTCAGACCCTCAGCAAAAGCCAACAGCAAAAGCGAACAGCACTCGCCGCAGCCGCCCCACCGCTCCCACAGCCGCCGCTCGCTCTGAGGGGAGCTGCCGAGATGGCCGCTTTTAAAGTTTGCCGCGGCTCTCAGTCACGCCCCCTGCCACGCCAGCCTTTCGGCATCTCTTGAATTTTTCTCAGGATTCCCGCTCAGACTCGGGTTTCCTTGCTCTATCCCGGCTTCACCGTCTCCGGGAAGCCCGGCTCCTTCTCAGACCCTCAGCAAAAGCCAACAGCATAAGCGAACAGCACTCGCCGCAGCTGCCCCACCGCTCCCACAGCCGCCGCTCGCTCTGAGGGGAGCTGCCGAGATGGCCGCTTTTCAAGTTTGCCGCGGCTCTCAGTCACGCCCCCTGCCACGCCAGCCTTTCGGTATCTCTTGAATTTTTCTCAGGATTCCCGCTCAGACTCGGGTTTCCTTGCTCTATCCCGGCTTCACCGTCGCCGGGAAGCACGGCTCCTTCTCAGACCCTCAGCAAAAGCCAACAGCAAAAGCGAACAGTACTCACCGCAGCCGCCCCACCGCTCCCACAGCCGCCGCTCTCTGCTCCGCGTGCCGCTTGCTCTGAGGGGAGCTGCCGAGATGGCCGCTTTTAAAGTTTGCCGCGGCTCTCAGTCACGCGCCCTGCCACGCCAGCCTTTCGGCATCTCTTGAATTTTTCTCAGGATTCCCGCTCAGACTCGGGTTTCCTTGCTCTATCCCGGCTTCACCGTCTCCGGGAAGCCCGGCTCCTTCTCAGACCCTCAGCAAAAGCCAACAGCAAAAGCGAACAGCACTCGCCGCAGCCGCCCCACCGCTCCCACAGCCGCCGCTCTCTGCTCCGCGTGCCGCTTGCTCTGAGGGGAGCTGCCGAGATGGCCGCTTTTAAAGTTAGCCGCGGCTCTCAGTCACGCCCCCTGCCACGCCAGCCTTTCGGCATCTCTTGAATTTTTCTCAGGATTGCCGCTCAGACTCGGGTTTCCTTGCTCTATCCCGGCTTCACCGTCTCCGGTAAGCCTGGCTCCTTCTCAGACGCTCAGCAAAAGCCAACAGCAAAAGCGAACAGCACTCGCCGCAGCCGCCCCACCGCTCCCACAGCCGCCGCTCTCTGCTCCGCGTGCCGCTTGCTCTGAGGGGAGCTGCCGAGATGGCCGCTTTTAAAGTTTGCCGCAGCTCTCAGTCACGCCCCCTGCCACGCCAGCCTTTTCGGCATCTCTTGAATTTTTCTCAGGATTCCCGCTCAGACTCGGGTTTCCTTGCTCTATCCCGGCTTCACCGTCTCCGGGAAGCCCGGCTCCTTCTCAGACCCTCAGCAAAAGCCAACAGCAAAAGCCAACAGCACTCGCCGCAGCCGCCCCACCGCTCCCACAGCCGCCGCTCGCTCTGAGGGGAGCTGCCGAGATGGCCGCTTTTCGAGTTTGCCGCGGCGCTCAGTCACGCCCCCTGCCACGCCAGCCTTTCGGTATCTCTTCAATTTTTCTCAGGATTCCCGCTCAGACTCGGGTTTCCTTGCTCTATCCCAGCTTCACCGTCTCCGGTAAGCCTGGCTCCTTCTCAGACCCTCCGCAAAAGCCAAGAGCAAAAGCGAACAGCACTCGCCGCAGCCGCCCCACCGCTCCCACAGCCGCCGCTCTCTGCTCCGCGTGCCGCTTGCTCTGAGGGGAGCTGCCGAGATGGCCGCTTTTCAAGTTTGCCGCGGCTCTCAGTCACGCCCCCTGCCACGCCAGCCTTTCGGCATCTCTTGAATTTTTCTCAGGATTCCCGCTCAGACTCGGGTTTCCTTGCTCTATCCCGGCTTCACCGTCTCCGGGAAGCCCGGCTCCTTCTCAGACCCTCAGCAAAAGCCAACAGCAAAAGCGAACAGCAGTCGCCGCAGCCGCCTCACCGCTCCCACAGCCGCCGCTCTCTGCTCCGCGTGCCGCTTGCTCTGAGGGGAGCTGCCGAGATGGCCGCTTTTAAAGTTTGCCGCGGCTCTCAGTCACGCCCCCTGCCACGCCAGCCTTTCGGCATCTCTTGAATTTTTCTCAGGATTCCCGCTCAGACTCGGGTTTCCTTGCTCTATCCCGGCTTCAACGTCTCCGGGAAGCCCGGCTCCTTCTCAGACCCTCAGCAAAAGCCAACAGCAAAAGCGAACAGCACTCGCCGCAGCCGCCCCACCGCTCCCACAGCCGCCGCTCGCTCTGAGGGGAGCTGCCGAGATGGCCGCTTTTAAAGTTTGCCGCGGCTCTCAGTCACGCCCCCTGCCACGCCAGCCTTTCGGCATCTCTTGAATTTTTCTCAGGATTCCCGCTCAGACTCGGGTTTCCTTGCTCTATCCCGGCTTCACCGTCTCCGGGAAGCCCGGCTCCTTCTCAGACCCTCAGCAAAAGCCAACAGCATAAGCGAACAGCACTCGCCGCAGCTGCCCCACCGCTCCCACAGCCGCCGCTCGCTCTGAGGGGAGCTGCCGAGATGGCCGCTTTTCAAGTTTGCCGCGGCTCTCAGTCACGCCCCCTGCCACGCCAGCCTTTCGGTATCTCTTGAATTTTTCTCAGGATTCCCGCTCAGACTCGGGTTTCCTTGCTCTATCCCGGCTTCACCGTCTCCGGGAAGCACGGCTCCTTCTCAGACCCTCAGCAAAAGCCAACAGCAAAAGCGAACAGCACTCGCCGCAGCCGCCCCACCGCTCCCACAGCCGCCGCTCTCTGCTCCGCGTGCCGCTTGCTCTGAGGGGAGCTGCCGAGATGGCCGCTTTTCAAGTTTGCCACGGCTCTCAGTCACGCCCCCTGCCACGCCAGCCTTTCGGTATCTCTTGAATTTTTCTCAGGATTCCCGCTCAGACTCGGGTTTCCTTGCTCTATCCCGGCTTCACCGTCTCCGGGAAGCACGGCTCCTTCTCAGACCCTCAGCAAAAGCCAACAGCAAAAGCGAACAGTACTCACCGCAGCCGCCCCACCGCTCCCACAGCCGCCGCTCTCTGCTCCGCGTGCCGCTTGCTCTGAGGGGAGCTGCCGAGATGGCCGCTTTTAAAGTTTGCCGCGGCTCTCAGTCACGCGCCCTGCCACGCCAGCCTTTCGGTATCTCTTGAATTTTTCTCAGGATTGCCGCTCAGACTCGGGTTTCCTTGCTCTATCCCGGCTTCATCGTCTCCGGGAAGCCCGGCTCCTTCTCAGACCCTCAGCAAAAGCCAACAGCAAAAGCGAACAGCACTCGCCGCAGCCGCCCCACCGCTCCCACAGCCGCTGCTCTCTGCTCCGCGTGTCGCTTGCTCTGAGGGGAGCTGCCGAGATGGCCGCTTTTAAAGTTTGCCGCGGCTCTCAGTCACGCCCCCTACCACGCCAGCGTTTCGGCACCTCTTGAATTTTTCTCAGGATTCCCGCTCAGACTCGGGTTTCCTTGCTCTATCCCAGCTTCACCGTCTCCTTCTCAGACCCTCAGCAAAAGCCAACAGCAAAAGCGAACAGCAGTCGCCGCAGCCGCCCCACCGCTCCCACAGCCGCCGCTCTCTGCTCCGCGTGCCGCTTGCTCTGAGGGGAGCTGCCGAGATGGCCGCTTTTAAAGTTAGCCGCGGCTCTCAGTCACGCCCCCTGCCACGCCAGCCTTTCGGCATCTCTTGAATTTTTCTCAGGATTCCCGCTCAGACTCGGGTTTCCTTGCTCTATCCCGGCTTCACCGTCTCCGGGAAGCCCGGCTCCTTCTCAGACCCTCAGCAAAAGCCAACAGCAAAAGCGAACAGCACTCGCCGCAGCCGCCCCACCGCTCCCACAGCCGCCGCTCTCTGCTCCGCGTGCCGCTTGCTCTGAGGGGAGCTGCCGAGATGGCCGCTTTTAAAGTTTGCCGCGGCTCTCAGTCACGCCCCCATCCACGCCAGCCTTTCGGTATCTCTTGAATTTTTCTCAGGATTCCCGCTCAGACTCGGGTTTCCTTGCTCTATCCCGGCTTCACCGCCTCCGGGAAGCCCGGCTCCTTCTCAGCCCCCCAGCAAAAGCCAACAGCAAAAGCGAGCAGCACTCGCCGCAGCCGCCCCACCGCTCCCACAGCCGCCGCTCTCTGCTCCGCGTGCCGCTTGCCCTGAGGGGAGCTGCCGAGATGGCCGCTTTTAAAGTTTGCCGCGGCTCTCAGTCACGCGCCCTGCCACGCCAGCCTTTCGGCATCTCTTGAATTTTTCTCAGGATTCCCGCTCAGACTCGGGTTTCCTTGCTCTATCCCGGCTTCACCGTCTCCGGGAAGCCCGGCTCCTTCTCAGACCCTCAGCAAAAGCCAACAGCATAAGCGAACAGCACTCGCCGCAGCTGCCCCACCGCTCCCACAGCCGCCGCTCGCTCTGAGGGGAGCTGCCGAGATGGCCGCTTTTCAAGTTTGCCGCGGCTCTCAGTCACGCCCCCTGCCACGCCAGCCTTTCGGTATCTCTTGAATTTTTCTCAGGATTCCCGCTCAGACTCGGGTTTCCTTGCTCTATCCCGGCTTCACCGTCTCCGGGAAGCACGGCTCCTTCTCAGACCCTCAGCAAAAGCCAACAGCAAAAGCGAACAGTACTCACCGCAGCCGCCCCACCGCTCCCACAGCCGCCGCTCTCTGCTCCGCGTGCCGCTTGCTCTGAGGGGAGCTGCCGAGATGGCCGCTTTTAAAGTTTGCCGCGGCTCTCAGTCACGCGCCCTGCCACGCCAGCCTTTCGGCATCTCTTGAATTTTTCTCAGGATTCCCGCTCAGACTCGGGTTTCCTTGCTCTATCCCGGCTTCACCGTCTCCGGGAAGCCCGGCTCCTTCTCAGACCCTCAGCAAAAGCCAACAGCAAAAGCGAACAGCACTCGCCGCAGCCGCCCCACCGCTCCCACAGCCGCCGCTCTCTGCTCCGCGTGCCGCTTGCTCTGAGGGGAGCTGCCGAGATGGCCGCTTTTAAAGTTTGCCGCGGCTCTCAGTCACGCCCCCTGCCACGCCAGCCTTTCGGTATCTCTTGAATTTTTCTCAGGATTCCCGCTCAGACTCGGGTTTCCTTGATCTATCCCGGCTTCACCGACTCCGGGAAGCCCGGCTCCTTCTAGAGACACTCAGCAAAAGCCAACAGCAAAAGCGAACAGCACTCGCCGCAGCCGCCCCACCGCTCCCACAGCCGCCGCTCTCTGCTCCGCGTGCCGCTTGCTCTGAGGGGAGCTGCCGAGATGGCCGCTTTTAAAGTTTGCCGCGGCTCTCGGTCACGCCCCCTGCCACGCCAGCCTTTCGGCATCTCTTGAATTTTTCTCAGGATTCCCGCTCAGACTCGGGTTTCCTTGCTCTATCCCGGCTTCACCGTCTCCGGGAAGCCCGGCTCCTTCTCAGACCCTCAGCAAAAGCCAACAGCAAAAGCGAACAGCACTCACCGCAGCCGCCCCACCGCTCCCACAGCCACCGCTCGCTCTGAGGGGAGCTGCCGGGATGGCCGCTTTTAAAGTTTGCCGCGGCTCTCACTCACGCCCCCTGCCACGCCAGCCTTTCGGCATCTCTTGAATTTTTCTCAGGATTCCCGCTCAGACTCGGGTTTCCTTGCTCTATCCCGGCTTCACCGTCTCCGGGAAGCCCGGCTCCTTCTCAGACCCTCAGCAAAACCAACAGCAAAAGCGAACAGCACTCACCGCAGCCGCCCCACCGCTCCCACAGCCGCCGCTCTCTGCTCCGCGTGCCGCTTGCTCTGAGGGGAGCTGCCGAGATGGCCGCTTTTAAAGTTTGCCGCGGCTCTCAGTCACGCCCCCTGCCACGCCAGCCTTTCGGTATCTCTTGAATTTTTCTCAGGATTCCCGCTCAGACTCGGGTTTCCTTGCTCTATCCCAGCTTCACCGTCTCAGGGAAGCCCGGCTCCTTCTCAGACCCTCAGCAAAAGCCAACAGCAAAAGCGAACAGCACTCGCCGCAGCCGCCCCACCGCTCCCACAGCCGCCGCACTCTGCTCCGCGTGCCGCTTACTCTGAGGGGAGCTGCCGAGATGGCCGCTTTTAAAGTTTGTCGCGGCTCTCAGTCACGCCCCCTGCCACGCCAGCCTTTCGGTATCTCTTGAATTTTTCTCAGGATTGCCGCTCAGACTCGGGTTTCCTTGCTCTATCCCGGCTTCATCGTCTCCGGGAAGCCCGGCTCCTTCTCAGACCCTCAGCAAAAGCCAACAGCAAAAGCGAACAGCACTCGCCGCAGCCGCCCCACCGCTCCCACAGCCGCTGCTCTCTGCTCCGCGTGTCGCTTGCTCTGAGGGGAGCTGCCAGGATGGCCGCTTTTAAAGTTTGCCGCGGCTCTCAGTCACGCCCCCTGCCACGCCAGCGTTTCGGCACCTCTTGAATTTTTCTCAGGATTCCCGCTCAGACTCGGGTTTCCTTGCTCTATCCCAGCTTCACCGTCTCCTTCTCAGACCCTCAGCAAAAGCCAACAGCAAAAGCGAACAGCACTCGCCGCAGCCGCCCCACCGCTCCCACAGCCGCCGCTCTCTGCTCCGCGTGCCGCTTGCTCTGAGGGGAGCTGCCGAGATGGCCGCTTTTAAAGTTAGCCGCGGCTCTCAGTCACGCCCTCTGCCACGCCAGCCTTTCGGTATCTCTTGAATTTTTCTCAGGATTCCCGCTCAGACTCGGGTTTCCTTGCTCTATCCCGGCTTCACCGTCTCCGGGAAGCCCGGCTCCTTCTCAGACCCTCAGCAAAAGCCAACAGCAAAAGCGAGCAGCACTCGCCGCAGCCGCCCCACCGCTCCCACAGCCGCCGCTCTCTGCTCCGCGTGCCGCTTGCCCTGAGGGGAGCTGCCGAGATGGCCGCTTTTAAAGTTTGCCACGGCTCTCAGTCACGCCCCCTGCCACGCCAGCCTTTCGGCATCTCTTGAATTTTTCTCAGGATTCCCGCTCAGACTCGGGTTTCCTTGCTCTATCACGGCTTCACCATCTCCGGGAAGCACGGCTCCTTCTCAGCCCCCCAGCAAAAGCCAACAGCAAAAGCGAACAGCACTCAAATATTTTAATACTGCATGTGGTGAAACTTTAAATAGTCCTAACAGAATATACAGCTTCTTGACCACAGCAATAGAAAAAACACAGACACCAAATATTCAAGTAGGTGAATAGTAGCTGTTACCTTGAAGCTGTTTACAAAATTTGGATAAACCAATAAATTCACAGACAAAAGCTCTCTCACCTCACAGAACACTGCAGTATTAAGCTAAGTGAAATACACTTGAGGCAAAACCTTCTGGCAGTTATCAGTGATGGTATTTTTCACTCAAATAAGATGTTTTTGAATGATACATTTCTAACACTAACAGGCTTTTTTTTTTTTTTTTTCTCTCACTTTTTCTTAGGTTTTTCTTTCAACTTATTTTTCCCAGCTAAATCTAGGCTGACTGGTCCCTTCTGTCTAATAATATTTATTACATTTGCTAACATGTTGACATCCTAGAAGAAACATATAGACAAATGGTGGTAGCATAATATTCAGTTGTCTTGGAAATGTACTGAAAAGATGATTCAGATGGGAAGGGAGAGGAGGCATCAGTACTAATAATCAAAATTGGGCCTTTAGAATAAAATTACAGTAAGTACCTTCACTGTTATCATGGCAACAAAAACCTGAAATTACCATTAGCTGAAAAAGTGGTCAGTAATAAATGGTTTAGATTATCAGATAAAAGTTAAGCTCAAACAGATTCACTACCAGACATATCAGATTAATGCTAAATAGCTAAATAACTACATGTGGGAGCTAACGAGGGAATCATGCATGCTTCAGCAAGACCACATTGGTCTGCCAAAGCCATTACAAATTTTAGTAAGGTGAAACCAGTCTGAAATGCCCATTTGCCAGATATGATTGGACCTATTGTAGAAGGAAATTATCATCACCTCTCAACCTCCATGTCTTGGTGGGGTGGTAGGAGGTGAGGGAGAGACATATTATTAGAGTAGTTCTTTCAAAACATGGGTGTAAGTTAAGAGAGTCCTTAATAAAGATATACATTCCATTTATACAATGACTTCTCACACAAAGTGATTCCTCAAGTCAGCTTTGTAGTGCCTGTAGAAGCTATGAAGACAAGGTGTAGGTAGCAGTGTGTCAACATTTGAGGAGAACTAAGAATAATTTTGTTACTGACAAGATTTTTTAGATATATTGATAATACATTGCGTTTGTTACACCTAAGGACATGTCTTTTAATAGAAAAGTATACAGCATAGTATAGAGTGCAGAACTTGAGCTCAAAATGCAATAATGCTGGAATTATTAAAGCTGAGAGTGTTACCAAACTGATCAGATTCTGATGATTTTATGATTTTAGTTTAGCTAAAATCAAGTTAGGCCTAATCGAATCATAAGAGGGAGTAACTGTGTTTTGTTTTAGTAATCACAGAAAGCACACAGAACATACAGGTGGTACCAGCAGCTAAAGTACATGAAGCGAACAGGTGGTACAAGCAGCTAAGGCCCAGCATTGTCTGTAACTAGAAACCATGTAGTCAAGAAAGTAAAATATTATGTTTAAGCAACCACCGTGGAAACAATACAGTAATTAATCATATAGTGGCTAAAGTCACAGTGACCAGTTTATGCTGCTTAAAGATCCCCTTATCCCCCTCCCCATCCTAATCTGAATATTAGAGGGTACAATCAATAGCGCGACCCTGGCGTAACTATAGGTGACCAATGATTGTTATTAGAAATGAATATGCATGAAGTGAAGTAATCCAACCAATCATTAGGGGCCAATCAAGGTAAAGGTTAATCTTAATGAGCAATTGAAAGCGAGTAGTACATGCAGTTTTATGTTAAACATCTTATACAATGGAACTCAAATGTATAAAAACCTTGCTAAAGGTGATGTAACCTAGGATACGCTAGGTGGAGATATCCCCCGTATCCTCCGCGCGTCAATAAAGAAGTGTCTGCTTATCTACATCACATTGGTGTTGATAAGTTCTTTGTCCTGTTTGGTGACAGTTTTGGCGACCCAGATGGGACCTCGCTGAAAGAGACCAGAGGAGTCGGGGACCTGATCGGTTCCAGCCGGCACCGAGGAACTTCTCGGGGATACCCATCGATCCCCGATCCATAAGGCTCTTCACGACGTCCCCTGGAATTGGTAAGACACTTCTTAAAATTATCTGGTCTGGGAAAGGGGTTCGAGTCCCCTAGTCTGCCTGTCAGACGCGGCGAAAGCTGCGCAAGGTTGGACTGAGAGGGTACCCGTCTGTGGAAGCCTAGGCGCCGCCCGGTAAGACGAATACGAAAGTTTCGCAGGGTTGGCATCGGTGTATGCAGGTTGGAGTCCTGCCGTATCTGGTATCTGGGTAATTAGAGTACTCTCAGGAAAAGGGTTGTGCACACATCTGGTATTTCTGTAATAACTGTGGAGCTCTGTGGAGTGTGACTGAGTGAGTCTGAGACGCACAATTGTGTGCGAAGCGAGAGGGAGCTTTGATCCGCGGTTCTGTTATCCCGCGAGGGGTGCAGCCGGAGATAAGCGAAGCGAAAGGACGAAACGAGTGTTAAAGATATTATATTATATTATATTATATTATATAATTGTATTATTATTATATAATAATATTATATTATACTGTGGTGGTTTAACAATGGCATTTAAGCTCCCAAAGTTGTTTAAGGAGAGAAATGAGGGTTCTATACCAAGGACCTCTCCTTTGGGTTGCCTTTTGGCTCACTGGAAAGAGTTGCGTGAGTTGCGTAAAAATCAACTTATCGAATACTGTAATCATGTGTGGCCAATGTATAAGCTAGAAGATCAGGAGGTATGGCCCTTAAATGGAACTTTAAACTATAATACTGTTTTACAGTTAATGTTATTTTGTAAACGAGAAGGAAAGTGGGATGAAGCCCCGTATGTGGATTTGTTTTTCTATCTAAGGGAAAAACCTGAGTGGCAAAAGGAATGTGGGATGACTGACCAAATAATGCCTCTTATGAAAAAGGATAAAAAGGTCCAGGAACATTGCCCTGCATGCACCGCTACTAAAATGTGTCTTAAGCATCTAGCACTCAAAAAAGAGGGACAGGTAGATACAGGTCCTGAACTAGACATTGCTCCCACCGCTCCAGTAGTTCCTATATATCCCCCTATCGCATTACCTCTCCCCGAATATGAGCCTGACCCTAGATCTGGACAACAAACAGAGCAATCTGCCCGGGGCACTGATTTAAGAGAAGAGGTTCAACCTCATCCAGACAGTAGTGGAATTGAGGATGAGGAGTCTAAAACAGAACCTTCTTCACCAGTGTCCAGGAGAACCCGGCATCGTACTCATTCAATAACCCCCTTAAGATCAAGGGCCGGGAAACATTTAATTGCTCCATTGAGACAAGGGGTTGGGCAAAATGGGCCAGTATATGTAAAAGTACCTTTTTCACCTTCTGATTTAATTCTTTGGAAGGAATCAGCTGGCCCTTATAGAGAAGACCCGGGTAAGGTAGGAAGAGTAATGGGAATGATAATTAAAACTCAGAATCCAGATTGGGATGATCTGCAGGTAATTTTGGACACCCTTATGTATTCCACTGAGAAACAAATGGTTCTGAGAACTGCTAGAATGCGGGCAGAAGAAGACATCCATACACAGACAATAGACGGCACTATAGACCAGAATTTTCCTACTGGTGATCCCCAGTGGGATCCAAACCAAGCTGAGCATGTGCGGAGATTAAAACGATACCAACAATGGATCCTATTCGGTGTCCAAAACGCTATGCCTAAAGCTATAAATTGGTCCAAGTTATATGATATTCGACAAGAGAAAAATGAATCCCCTACAGCATTTTTAGAAAGATTGAAAGAAGCTGTTAGTAAGTATACAGATATGCAGCCTGAAGCAGAAGAAACCAAAGCACAATTGGCATTAATCTTTTTGGGACAATCTCAGGAAGATATAAGAAGGAAGCTTCAAAAATTGGAGGGAAGGGAAATCCGAAATTTGGATAGATTATTAGAAGTAGCGTGGAAAGTTTACAATAATAGAGAAAAGGAAAATGAAGTCAGAAAACAAAAACAATTGCTTGCAGCACTAACTGGAGCACAGAATTTCCCAAGTCAAGGGAGAGGGAGGGGTTACCCAAAGTGGGGAGTGCGGGGGGGAAGAGGAAGAACAGGTAATAGAGTCCCCCTCGGAATAAATCAATGTGCCTTTTGTAAAGAGGAGGGGCACTGGAGAAAGGAATGCCCAAAGAAACTGAATGGTCAGCAAGCAGCAGCAAGAGTAATGGTTCTGGGAGAATATACAGATTGATGGGGACCGGAGGCAAACCCAGCTGAGCCTCTGGTTACCATTAAGCTGGGAGAAAAGGAGGTTACATTTTTGGTTGATACGGGAGCAACATTTTCAGTTTTGAACACACAAAAAGGGAAAATAGGAACAAAACCAGCAAATATTATTGGAGCCACAGGGAAAGAGGAAAACCGACCATTCCTACAGCCCTTGGATTTGAAATTTAGAGGCAAAAGTATAACACATGAATTTCTGTATGTTCCAGATTGTCCGATACCCTTAATGGGAAGAGATTTGCTATCTAAATTAAATGCCCAAATTGTCTTTGAAGACGGGGAGTTGTTTTTAAAAATACCTGAATCAAAAACGGGAGAAATTTTGATGATATCAGAAAAACCAAGAGTACAAGAAATTCCCCCAGAAGTAAACAATGCAGTAATCCCCATGGTATGGGAAACCGATATCCCAGGAAAATCTAAATGGGCCCAACCTGTGAAAACTGAATTAAAGAAAGGAGCAAAACCGGTAAGGATTAGACAATATCCAATTAAACCAGAAGCAAAGCAAGGAATTAAAAAGCTGATTGATAAATTTTTGAAATATAACATTTTAGAAGAGTGTGAGTCAGAGTATAATACCCCTATCCTACCAATACGGAAACCCTCAGGTGATTTTAGACTGGTGCAGGATCTGCGACCTGTAAATCAGATCGTAAAAGATATCCATCCAGTAGTGGCAAATCCATATACATTATTAACTGCCCTCAGAGAGACATATCAGTGGTTTACAGTGCTTGATTTGAAAGATGCTTTCTTTTGCATACCCCTGGACCAGGAAAGCCGTAATTTATTTGCTTTTGAGTGGGAAGACCCACTGACAGGGCGTAAAACGCAATTAACATGGACACGGCTACCCCAAGGATTTAAAAACAGCCCAACGATCTTCGGTAACCAGCTGGCAAAGGAACTGGAAATTTGGACAAAGGAAAAGACAACGCCGCCACGACCAGATCACCTTCTCCTACAGTATGTAGATGATATTCTAATAGCTACCGAAGAGAAGCCTGCTTGTATCCAGGTAACCATTGAACTTTTAAATTTCCTGGGACTTAATGGGTATAAGGTGTCTAAAAAGAAAGCCCAAATAGCAAGCCAAACAGTAATATACTTGGGCTTCGAGATTTCAAAAGGGCAGAGAAAGCTGGGAACTGACCGAAAGGAAGCAATTTGTGCTATCCCTGAACCTCGGACTATGCATGAATTAAGAGCGTTTCTGGGAATGACCGGGTGGTGTTGTCTTTGGATTATGAACTATGGGCTGATAGCCAAACCACTCTACGAGGCCCAGAAATCTACCCCTCTTGTGTGGGGTTACCAGCAACAACAGGCCTTTCGAGACCTTAAGCAAGCTTTAATGTCAGCACCGGCTTTAGGATTGCCTGACCTAACCAAAGACTTTCAGTTGTTTGTCCATGAGAGGCAACACCTTGCTCTGGGAGTCCTGACCCAAAGGATGGGAAGCTGGAAAAGGCCGGTGGGATACTTTTCCAAACAACTGGACACAGTGAGTAAGGTATGGCCTGCCTGCTTGCGAGCAGTAGCAGCAACAGTAATACTGATACAAGAAGCTCGCAAGCTCACTCTGGGGAGAGTCATCACAGTTTATGTCCCACACATGGTGATTACAGTGCTGGAACAAAAAGGAGGGCATTGGCTCTCCCCTAGCAGAATGATGAAATACCAAGTAATCCTTACTGAACAGGATGATGTGATATTAAAAACAACTAACCTTGTGAATCCTGCAGTTTTCTTAAGTGCTTCACAGGAAGAAGAGAGACCCGAGCATGACTGCTTAACGACTATTGAGCACACATACTCCAGCCGAGAAGACCTAAAGGATGTCCCGTTCGAGGACCCTGAGTGGGAGCTGTTCACAGATGGCAGTAGCTTTGTGCAGAACGGAACTCGATACGCTGGATATACGGTAACAACTGAAAATTCTGTGATAGAAGCAAATGCATTACCCAACACGACATCAGCTCAGAAAGCAGAACTGGTTGCTTTAATAAGAGCTCTGGAATTAAGTAAAGGAAAGAAAGTAAACATATGGACAGACTCAAAATATGCTTTTGGAGTAGTCCATGTCCATGGAGCTCTGTGGAAAGAAAGAGGACTCTTGTCCTCCCAGGGGGCAAATATTAAGCATCAAAAGGAAGTCTTACAATTATTGTTGGCGGTTCAAGAACCGGCCCAAGTAGCAATCATGCACTGTAAAGCACATCAAACTGGAAGTACAAAAGTAGCTGAAGGAAACAGATTGGCTGATCAAGCTGCTAAGAAGGCAGCCCAAAAACGAGTACTAGTAATGGCATTAATTCCCACTAGGACTGTAACACTCCCTAAAGAACTTCCAAAGTATTCAAAAGAAGATGAGAAATTGGCTCAACTGGTAAATGCAAAGAAAAATCCAGAAGGATGGTGGACAACTTCTGAAGGTCAAGTTGTAGTGCCCCCATTAATTATGAAAGAAATTCTACAGATAAAACATCAGGAATGCCACTGGGGCGTGGAAGCCTTGGTGACATTCCTGAAAAGGCACGTAATATCAGTAAAAATGTTAGAACTGGCTAAATCAGTTACTGTTAAGTGTGAAGTATGCCTAAAGAATAATCCAGTCATACAGAGGAAGGTTCAAATGGGTAAGTTAAAAACTGGGATGGAACCTGGTGATTACTGGCAGATTGATTTTACTGAATTACCCAGATGCAGAGGGTATCGGTATATTCTGGTCGGGGTTGATACTTTTTCTGGATGGCCGGAGGCCTTTCCCTGTCGTACAAATCAAGCTAAAGAAACAGTTAAGTGGCTTTTACAAGAAATAATTCCAAGGTTTGGGGTGCCCCTTGGGATATCATCAGATAGGGGCCCACATTTTGTAGCAACTGTAATACAAGATATAAGTAAAACTCTGGGAATAACCTGGGATTTACATGCCTCTTGGAGGCCTCAGTCTAGTGGAAAAGTAGAAAGAATGAATCAAACTTTAAAAAGACAGATTAGCAAAATCTGTCAGGAGGCTAATTTGAAATGGCCTCAAGCACTCCCATTGGCATTATTGCATATTTGAATACAGCCAAGAAGTGGGATGTCAGTCAGCCCCTATGAATTAATGTATGGAAAACCATATGAAACGCCTGAACCCAATCCAAGTATGCATATAAAAGGAAAACAGGATGTGTATAATTATTTGCTTTCTCTTGGAAAAACTCTAGCTAAACTCTGGAGCACAGTGGTGTGGAATCGACCTTTGACTTTGGAGAATCCTGTCCATAACTTCCAGCCTGGAGACTATGTCTACATAAAGACCTGGACATCAGAGCCTCTACAAGAGAACTGGAAGGGACCTTATCAAGTGCTGCTAACTACGTTCACTGCAATCAAGATTGCTGAATCCGACGCTTGGATCCATTATACCAGAGTGAAGAAAGCACCATCCTCAAACTGGAGAGTGATTGGAGATCCAGAGACTTTAAAACTGACATTGAAACATGATTAATTATCTGAATTTTATTTTTTTGTTGCAGTCTATGATGGTGGAAACCTGGATGGAAGAAAGGTCGTTACCAGACCTAGCACAAGTAAACAACAACACTCAGATTCAAACCTGTGATTTGAATGGCTGGGGGAAAGGTGTAGAGAGACAACCACAGGTAAAAGATAAAAGGGTAATAAAGAAAAAACGAGAAATAGGTAAAGAACCAGATACAGAACAGGTAATATCGGTACCAGGTAAAACGCGAGAAGAAAATTTAATAATAGGTTTGATCAAAGAATTTGCAAAATTACAAAATGTATCACAAATTACTGCTTGCCTGCCAATTCCACGAGCAGTTGGAGAATCAATTCCATGGGGAATTTTGACAATGAATCTGACTACAGTAGAGAAAAAAAATGAAACTACCCACTGTAAACAGAAGCCGGTAGTAGAATGGCAAGAAAAAGTAGAGAAAATTAGAAAGAGATGGAAGTTTCCAGGGAATAAAGACGATTGTCACAAGTTGCCAAATTCTATTTTTGAATCAAGAGAGCCAACAAGCCAAATGCGTTTTCTTTGTAGTGGGCCAACGTGTGATGATAGAAATAGAGGGTATTGTTCTTACGATGAACAAATAAAACGAAATGTATCTAGAACAATCATGAAATGGGAATGCGAAAGAGCTAACCGAACC
Organism: Podargus strigoides; assembly: GCA_028020825.1. NCBI lineage: Eukaryota > Metazoa > Chordata > Aves > Caprimulgiformes > Podargidae > Podargus > Podargus strigoides. The sequence continues at coordinate 43,697,059 of CM051662.1, forward strand.
ACAGGACTAGAAGAGAAGTGGGAATCCATTTGGTCTACAAGCATACTTTTACAATTTCAGTACATGGCAGAGACATCATGGTGTTTTACATGGGATGGACTAAAAGTTTTCAACAAATCCAATTGTAATAGATAAAAGTACATCTACAAGGGAAAAAGAAAAAGTAGTTCCTTGGTGGCAATGTAAACAAATATACAATTGTAGTACAGTGAACCAAGCATTTCAACGCATACCCCCTCTAGCAGCGGCTCTAAAATTTGGGTGCTTATGCCGGGGACTAGAAAATAATTTGAATGTAACTAGTCTCTGGAAGGTTAGTTGCCAAAGGTATGCAATTCCGAGCCCTGGGCATTTAGTCTGGGTAATGAGTGATGGTACCTGGACCACACATTTAAACATTGACGGAAAAGTTAAACAAATAACATTGGGATTACCCACATTATGCCCTATATGGAAAAAGGCTCCCTTTAAGGGAAATCAAGAAAATTTGCACATAACACGACTAAAAAGATCAGAAAGAGGAAACGAAGATGATGAAACCTGGAATGATCCAGGAGCAGGGGTGAAAATAGGATGGGTATTAGAATCTCTCCTAAATCCTATAGCGTCCTATAGAAATAGAAAGTGGTTGTATCAGCTAACTGGACAGGTTGAACGGTTGGCAAATGTGACACGCAGAGGGTTCAGAAAAATGAATATACAGTTGCAGGCTACATCAAGGATGGCTTTACAGAACAGGATGGCACTTGATATCCTGCTGCTAAAGGAGCATGGTGTGTGTGGATTTTTAAGAGATAGAATAGACCATTGTTGTGTACATATTCCAAATGTAACTGAAGATGTCGAGCACGATCTGGAGTTATTAGGAAAAATAGAACAAGAAACACACGAACTTAGAGAGGACATGTCGGAAAACTGGATAGGTAAAATTTTCAGTGGATTAGGATTGAATCTGAGTTCATGGATAAAATCATTAATTGAGACTCTAATCATTCTAGCATTGGTATTTCTAGCACTCATTCTGGCATACAAATGTTTGGAACGACAATTGACACGAAAACCAGAATTTAATCGGATGATTATACAAGCAGTGGCAAGACAACGAGATGAAACATCAAAAGATCCACCATCATATGACAACTCGGGGTTCCGTGAAATCACACTATAAATAAGTGAAAGTATTGAGTATGATTATCAATACTTTCAAAGGGGGGAAATGTTACCAAACTGATCAGATTCTGATGATTTTATGATTTTAGTTTAGCTAAAATCAAGTTAGGCCTAATCGAATCATAAGAGGGAGTAACTGTGTTTTGTTTTAGTAATCACAGAAAGCACACAGAACATACAGGTGGTACCAGCAGCTAAAGTACATGAAGCGAACAGGTGGTACAAGCAGCTAAGGCCCAGCATTGTCTGTAACTAGAAACCATGTAGTCAAGAAAGTAAAATATTATGTTTAAGCAACCACCGTGGAAACAATACAGTAATTAATCATATAGTGGCTAAAGTCACAGTGACCAGTTTATGCTGCTTAAAGATCCCCTTATCCCCCTCCCCATCCTAATCTGAATATTAGAGGGTACAATCAATAGCGCGACCCTGGCGTAACTATAGGTGACCAATGATTGTTATTAGAAATGAATATGCATGAAGTGAAGTAATCCAACCAATCATTAGGGGCCAATCAAGGTAAAGGTTAATCTTAATGAGCAATTGAAAGCGAGTAGTACATGCAGTTTTATGTTAAACATCTTATACAATGGAACTCAAATGTATAAAAACCTTGCTAAAGGTGATGTAACCTAGGATACACTAGGTGGAGATATCCCCCGTATCCTCCGCGCGTCAATAAAGAAGTGTCTGCTTATCTACATCACATTGGTGTTGATAAGTTCTTTGTCCTGTTTGGTGACAAGAGTAGACATGAAAAAATATTTTTATATTTCATAGAATAAAATAATTAAAATAAGAATGGTTCCCTGTACAGGCAGGGAACTGCTTCAGCACAATATTTTTGGGATTGTTCTCGGACACTGAGCTTGCCTTGAATACTTGGACCCACACTCATATTTCTCAATTCACCCACCCTGCAAATCATCAGTTACTTATCCTACCTCCCAATTAATTCAACTGGGAAAGTATTAACTGACCAGGGCCAAAAGAAGACAGAGGATAGTCGGGAAATTTTATGTGAAAGAAAAAATATGACAATTTTCAATTGAAAACACCATACCCATTACTGAAAAGATATACAGATGATATGTTTCAAACACATAAACACTAGGGAAACAAACTGAAGCTTGTATCGATACTTTATGTAGTTATATCTATCTAGAGAAATACATAATTTCCTGCTGTGAAAATTATTTTCCTGTTATTAAGACAGAGCTATAAGACCATTATATTTCTGAACAACTCACCACATACTGTTTGAGGAACTTAAGTTGAGTTTTTACAGCCAGATAAGTCTCCCTTCTTAGACTGCAGTATACTGCTTCTGCCCAGAGTCTAAACTGGTGGTTCTGTCTCAAATCCTATCTCAGTATAGTGAACAGAAATTTCCAGATACTGCTACAAATGATAGAGAGGCTCAGTGAAACAAACACAACCCAAACCAATATATAATCTTAGAGAAAAAAAAAAAAATCATAAGAGAAATCACTACATTGGACTCAGAATCAAAAAGCTAGGGATTGGAAGGGACCTCAAAAAATAATCTAGTCCAATCCCCCAGCCAGAGCAGGAATACCTAGGTCAGGTCACACAGGAACACATCCAGGTGGGTTTTGAATGTCTCCAGAGAAGGAGACTCCACAACCTCTCTGGGCAGCCTCTTCCAGGGCTCTGTTACCCTCACTGTGAAGAAATTCTTCCTCACATTTATGTGGAACCTCCTATGTTCCAGCTTGCATCCGTTGCCCCTTGTCCTATCATTAGATGTCACTGAGAAGAGCCTGGCTCTATCCTCATGACACTCACCCTTTACATATTTATAAACATTAATAGGGTCCACTCCCTTAATCATCTTTGTGGCTCTGCGCTGGACTCTCTCAAGCAGTTCCCTGTCCTTCTTGAACTGAAGGGCCCAGAACTGGACACAATATTCCAGATGCGGCCTCACCAGGGCAGAGTAAAGGGGGAGGAGAACCTCTCTCGACCTACTAACCACACCCCTTCTAATACACCCCAGGATGCCATTGGCCTTCTTGGCCACAAGGGCACACTGCTGGCTCATGGCCCCTTGTCTTGGTTTGAAAGACAGATGTCTGCTAAGGAAGGCAGGAACCCCCTTGGAACGGAAAATACAACCCCCTTCCCTCCGAATTATTATAAAATTGAAATTAAGGGGCTTTCAGGCAAAGATATGAGGAAATGGGAATAACAGTTTTTACAAATATATATATATAACAAAACAATAATACAGAGAAACTGGTTTAAAGCCTGACAGAGTCAGGGATACAACCTGGCACCCTGCCGGGCAGGGTGCTGGTAGCAGTCCGATGTAGTGGTAGCTGCAGTTCTCTTTGAAATGGTCCTGTTGAAGCAGTGATCTTGTAGAAAAAAAAAAGTCTGGTCCTCCTCCGAAAATCCAGTGGTGGTGTAGTCCTTGTCCTCTGGGATCCCAGCGGGTAAGGCTGCTCGTGCTGTTCCAAACCCCAGATTTTTATCCCCGGTGGGAATGCTTGGCTCCCTCCCCCTGGCCCCTGGCCGGAGCATCTCACAAAGGGATGGTGAGTCATGGGGCAAGGCATTGATGGGCCTATTAACACAAGCTAGTCCCGAGGGAGGAGGCAAGGAACCTCGGCACCCCGTTTCAACAGCTCATGGTAATAGAATGCGTTGTAACCCAGGACACCCCTGAGGGACTCCACTAGATACAGGCCTCCAACTAGACTCTGTCCCGTTGACCACAACTCTCTGCCTTCTTTCCTTCAGCCAGTTCATGAACCACTTCACTACCCGATCATCCAGACCACACTTGCTCAGTTTAGCTACAAGGATGCTGGGGGAGACAGTGTCAAATGCTTTACTGAAATCAAGATAGACCACATCCACTGCTTTACCATCATCTCTCCACCGGGTTATGTCCTCACAAAAGGCTATCAGGTTGGTCAAGCATGACTTCCCCTTGGTGAAGCCATGTTGACTGCCCCTAATGACCCTCTTATCCTCGTCATGCCTAGAGACAGAATCAAGGATAAGTTGTTCCATCACCTTTCCAGGGGATGGAGATGAGGCAGACTGGTCTATAGTTACCCGGGTCTTCCTTCTTGCCCTTTTTGAAGACCAGAGTGACATTTGTTGTCCTCCAGTCCTCAGGCGCCTCTCCTGTTCCCCACGACTTAACAAAGATGATGGAGAGTGGCCTAGCAATAACATCTGCAAGCTCCATCAGCACCCGCAGGTGCATGCCAGCAGGACCCATGGATTTATGGATGTACAGGTTGCTTAACTGATCCCTAACCCAGTCCTCATCAACCAGGACCAGCTCCTCCTCTGTTCTGATTTCCTCTGGAGCCTAAGGGGTCCTGGGCTCCTCAGGACAGCCTCTGGCAGCATAGACGGAGGCAAAGTAGGCAGTCAGTAACTCTGCCTTCTTTTTATCCTCTGTCACCAAGGCACCCACCTCATTCACCAGTGGGCCTACATTGCCTCTAGTGTTAGTTTTATCTGCAGTGTATTTGAAGAAGCCCTTTCTGTTGTCCTTGACTTTTCTTGCAAGGTTTAATTCCAAGGAGGCCTTAGCTTTCCTAGTCGCCTCCCTGCATCCTCTGACAACAGACTTATATTCCTCCCAAGTGGTCAGCCCCTCCTTCCACGATCAGTACGTTCTCTTCTTCCACTTGAGTTTGCCCAGCAGTTCCCTATTTAACCATGCAGGTCTCCCAGCACCCTTTCTTGACTTCCTACCTGTTGGGATGCACTGATCTTGAGCTCGGAAGAAGAGGTCCTTGAACGCTAAGCAGCTATCTTGGGACCCTTTTCCTTCAAGTACCCTGCCCCATGGGATTTCCCCTAGAAATTGCTTGAAATCGCCAAAATTGGCTCTACTGAAGTCCAGGGTTGTAGTTCTGCTAGGTATTCTATTCCTGCTACATGAGATCCTGAACTCCACCATCTCATGGTCACTGCAACCAAGGCTACCCTCAACCTTCAGCGCTTCAACCCGACCCTCCTTGTTCGTGAGGATAAGATCCAGCAGTGCTCCTCTCCTAGTTGGCTCATCCACCATTTGCATCAGGAAGTTATCATCAATGCACTGAAGGAACATCCTGGACTGTGGATGGCTGGCTGAGTAGGCCTCCCAGCAAATATCAGGGTAAAGTCCCCCATGACAACCAGGGCCTGCATTTGCGAGACCGCTATTAGCTGCCTGTAGAAGGCCTCATCAACCTCCTCATCCTGATCTGGTGGCCTGTAATAGGCACCCACAGCAGTATCAGCCATGCCAGCCTGCCCCTTAATTCGCACCCACAAGCTCTCTACTCGCTCCTGATCCGCCCCTGGACAGAACTCAATACACCCTAGTTGCTCCCTCCCTCCCTCCTCCACCACCTCAGCTCATTGGCCTATCTTTCCTGAAAAGGACATAGCCATCCATGACCACATTCTAGTAGTGAGCTGTCCCACCAAGTCTCTGTAATTGCCATGAGATCATAACCCCCTGACTGAACACAGATTTCTAACTCCTCCTGTTTATTCCCCATGCTGCGTGCATTGGTGTACAGGCATTTCAAAGAGCAAGCCGAGCATGCCGATTTCACCCTAGGGGGGTGGGAGGCCTGCTCGTCTTCATCAATACTAGAGCACTGCCCCAGTGGTGCAAGGCCAGCTACAACCCCATCCCCCTTCAAATCTAGTTTAAAGCCCTCCGAATGAGCCCTGCTAATACCTGTCCCAGAACCCCTTTTGCCCATACAAGATAAGCCTTCCCCAGGTATTACCATCAGGTCTCTAGTCATTATCAAAGAACCCAAAGCCCTGCCTGTAGCACCAGTCTCGTAGCCAGGCATTTATGGAATGAATCCTCCTATTCCATCCCATGTCATCACCTGAAAATGGAAGGAGAGAGGAGAAAATAACCTGTGCCCCAGACTCTTTCACCAACCATCCCAAGGCCTTGAAGTCTTTCTTCATCCCCCTCAGACTACAGGATGCAGCCTGCTCCCCTCCTGTCTGGAAGATCAGTAGTGGGTACTAGTCTGTCAGCTGTACCAGGTTGGGGAGTTTCCAGATGATATCCGTGATTCTGGCTCCAGGTAGACTGCAGACCTCCCTGTGATGAGGGTCAGTTCTGCGTATTGGGCCCTCAGTTCCCTTTAGGACCGAGTTCCCAACAACTAGAACTCTTCTCTTCTTCCTTGTGGAAGAGGTTGTTATATGGCTGGTAGGTTTTCCTGTCTGTGGTGAGACCTCTGATGTAGGTTGCCTATCCACCACATCCCCATTAGTCTGGCTGTATTCCACCAGGGCCTCATATCTATTTCTCAGAGGCACCGGGGGAGGCGAGGTGGGCAAGGAGGGCGCTCACCTTCTGCCACGGCCATTAACTTGCCTCCACTCACCCCTTTCGTTTAGGATTCTGTCATCCTCCTGAGAGGGGCAGAGTACAGGGACACCTCGATCCTGGGTGTTTTCTGTCAGGTGCTCCCATTTCTGTTGCAGGAAGGGCAGAACCTGGCTCCACCACATCATCTACCTGCTCACAGCTCACACAGCCCCCTGTTCCCAGGGAGATGCTGTGGCATTCCCTGCAGCCTGCTGCCTGCACAACTGCATCCTTCCGTGGGAGCTCTGTCTGGGTTTCCACATCCAATTTGGTGTTCCTCTGCCTCGTGGAGACCTTTTTTCTTTCAGTGAGCTGGTAAGTGCCCCCAGGAGCTGGTCTCTGCAGCAAACAGTTGTTAGCACCTCAGCTCCTCGCTCCCCTCCCTAGTTCGCGGCTCCTTAGCGCCTTCCCGTGTGCCCTGCTCGTGCGAACTGCCCCGTACCACGCCTTACAGACGTGCCACGCCCCTGTTTGCCCGCTCCGGGTCACTCCCGCTCCCCAGGGGCATTTAAAAATCTCCCACGCGGCTCGGGGCCACGCCTCTGCCGCGCCTGATTGGCTCTTGACGACTTCCTGGAGCCGTTGGGGCTCGGGCTGCGAGTGTGGGCTCAGAAATCCATCTGTACAACGGGATCGAACCCTCACAGCCTCGGTCTTACCTCAGTCTTTTCCCTCCTGCCGCTGCTGCCTCACTGACTACTTGTACTTTTTCTCATCTTTCTCATCACCAGTGATATTTGGGGTCAACAAAATCTTCCATTATGATTGGGCAGTTGCCCCACTATATTTGCTAGAAAGAAAAAAAATATCAAGCTAAGGTATGACTAGTAAATTTAATTAACAGGTTGTCTATTTCATCGTATATCCTGCTGTTTTTCTATTTAGAATGATCTCACAGTCAAAATAATGCATTCAATTATAAGCAATTTAATTGCATTATAACTTTTATTATTTTTATTAATATCAGTCTTTTAAAAAGGTATGAATATTTTCCTGGATGTTTAGTTCCAGGTCTCCTAAAACTGGATCAGACCTGTAGTATTGCACAAGTAAATAAATGATTTCCCTTCTTGTACCTGAAGCAAAACTACACTTGTAAAAATAGCTGTTGAGATTAGTTGAAAATGAATTTACTTCCTTTAAACCCAGTTCACAGAACTGCTTTGTTTTTTTTTTTTCAAGTGTAAACAGATTTAGGGCTTTTCAGATCCAAGGCAGTGCTTCTGTTTTCTTGTTATTATAATGTCAGAGAAGACACTTAAATCCCCATTTCTATACAGTAGCCCTGCTACCTATCTAGACTAAAAAGCCAACATTTAGTTATATTCGATACAAGATTTTAAAAGTTTGGCTTGCTTTTGTGTGAAACAACAACAAAAAATAAATAAAAGAAATAGAATATTTGAGAAATATAATCTGAAAATAGTAAACTCAAAATTATCAATCACAAAAAGATTTCCTCCTAGGACTTACTCCGGTCTTAGCTTTGAAATTTGTTGAGTAAACTGGAGCTTCTCAGAGGAATATTCTTTAGAACTGACCTCATCAAGACTGAGTTTTTTACTTAATACCAGTTTTCCTCTACTGATGAATACATTGAACATCTTACCTCATATACAAGTAATTAAGACAATTAGTGTCATGTTAATGATCTAATAGATGCAAGAAACTAGTATGAATAATGAAAGGGTAAACAGTAATAATTTAATGATGACATTCATTATCTATAGTAGCATCCCATGGACTAAAAATTTCAAAAGCCACCTCACTGACAGATTTACCATGACCTGTTTTCCTTCTTTTGACACCCTGTTGGAAGCTACATCTTAATGGGAGTGAGTAGCTATGGAGTTTGGTTAATCCAGAGAGAGCAAAGAAGTAGACTAACAAAGACTTCAGCTTTGAGACAGATAATGTTAGAAGATCTCATTTTTTAACAGTAAGTATTTCACCAGTGGAAAATGTATAAGCCCTGAGTTAGCACAATGCTGTTGAGAGCACAGAAATCCTTATGTTATTCACCAATAATTGTTTCCTTGGAAATGGATTTACTACTTCCAAGCACGTATAGTATTCCATCTACACTCCTATTTCATCCAAAAGAAAACAACTACATTTCAGAATAGTCTGAACTGGAGACTCCATCATGGCATATCTCTGTAGACAAGAGATTTTTTTTTTAACCAATACCTTTAGACAGCAAGACACAAATATACAACATAACTATGGTTGCAGAAAACACATCAGTTTTGCTAATGAAACACTTGAGGTAAAAATTCTGTCTGTGTAGGACTACTGAGGTGGATAATATTTTAAATAGTACTTTATATTATTGTTTCCAGCTGTAAAATGTGGGGCCTCTTAGAGAGGACTATCATCTCCTTTTTACTAGTTAAACAACTGAAGCACAAGGACAGAAGAGGAAGAGGTGGAAGAATGGCGCTGATTAAATGAGTCTTCTCTGACATAATCCTTTCTGTGATAGCTTACAATTATGCTCACTGTACAGACCTGCTTATGGAATCAAGTCAAAAAGCAAAGATGATATGAGGAATAAAAGAAAGCAAAATTCCAGAGGCCAAGTATGAAAACTACAACTCGCTTTGGCATGAGAAAGTAAATAACAAATATTGAACTTTTCCAGAAAATATGTTTAAAGCATTTTCTAGCTTAACTTCACTTTTTTTTTTCCCGAAGAAATTTTAATTTGGGGAAAATAAAATGGGAAAAGTGTGTATAGTTCTACAGGGTTGCAGTTTCTGCAATTATGATTAAAAATACCACCACATTTTTATAAGCATAATTACAAAAAGGGAGCCATAAGTGGGAAAGTGAAAACTCAGAACTGGAAGCCAAAATATGCAACCTTCATTAGAAGTTTCAATTACAAAAGCAGGCCTATTAAAATAATGCTAGTACTTATGAACTTTCTCAGGTTTTCAGCAACAAAAGTCATTTAATCAATCCTACTGAGAAAAATAAGTGAAGTTTATTCAGTAGATGCTGTCCATGTAATTAGAAAAGGTTAATACTTGCAGGAAAGCAGGTCTTCACAACTTCAAAAAGACTGCCTCTTAGAGAAACTTGAAGATTTCAATGTTATGAAATTAACCTTTCATTAAAAATACTATCCCTCAATTACAAGTAAAAGGAGTAAGTTTTCCAGACAGTTTTGCACAGAGTATGAATAAACTTTTGCTTCCGTTTTGTTTTGTTAATGAGTTATTGTCATTCTCCTGCTGAATCATTTTTCAGCATTTTTGTTTTCATTGACTACTCAATTTTAATAAACCACACTCAAAATAAATAACACTCTTTATACCATGCATGACTAAAAAATAGGGTCAGCTTTAGCAGTGTGGGCCCTTTGTGAATTCATTACATATATAAGAAATTGTACAGAAGTAAAATTATGAAAGCAATTAAGAGCTATTATAAGAAAGTATGTTAGCATTATTTTAGAAATTTATAAACAAAATACATAAACTGTAGTGTGCAAAGTACTCCCTAAATGTATCTTTCTAAATCAGAGGGCCATGCATGAAGCATATAAAGCACATGAAGTATATTATTCTTAACTTCAGCTTATTTAAAAAAATTTCTAGTTGTGTTTGTTTCAAAAGAGATTTTTTTTTATAAAATGTCAACTGAAAATGGGATAGTAGAAGTGCTTTTATTGTTAAAATTCCCAATCAATTGCTGTGCTTTCTCATTTGTGCATTACAAATATTAATGTAGGCTGCAGAGCATTTTTAAAAAAATTTTTTTTTTTAATGATCTCTGTGTGCCTAGAATAGCATGGATTGCATCCTGGGCTGCAACAAACTTTCCTGAAAAGAGCAACAGTTTATTTCTAGAAAAAAACTTCTTTGTAAATGATTTATCACATACATTATTGTGCTTTTGATCAGACTAGACAATCAGTATAATGGACATGCTAGCATCTAAGTATTTAGGTATTGAGGAAAGGTTTTACCATCTAATGTTATAGAACTTCATCCTGAGCAGGACTAGGTATAGTGTTCCAAGCTAGACCAAACAAAAGATGCAGACACCTAAAGCAGATCTTAGGCAAAGATAAAAAGTTTAAGTTTTTCCTGTCTATATTTAATTTTACATAAACACAAATGTATGCTTCTCTCATAAATTTGTTTCATTCTAAGCTTGAGGTATGTTGGGTTCTCTACATAAAGAGACATTCCTCATTCTGAAAACATAGTTTCTGTCTTCTTCGAAAGGGGATCATTACATTAGAAGATACGGAGAATGCATTGTCATAATCATAAAATGTTCTTCTGGTCGCTGCCTTTTAACTAAGACACAGCCATCAAAGGAGGGCAGAGGTCATGACCACATTTATGTCAGTAAAAAACAATTCTGAGTTATCTCTATCCTTCCTAATACAGCTGTGGCATTGCACACACACAAAAGGGACAAGATTTCTGAAAGTAACTGTCCATTTAAGAGATTAAGTGATGGCCTCTTATCCTTAGGTGGTGAGGAAGTAATTTCTCTTTTTTTCACCCTAACCTCTCCCAGTGTGAGGGAGCAGCAAGATCCAGTGGCTCCCTTAAGGAAGGCAAAATGGGAACAATTCCCGCACAGGTCAACACACACAACAAGGTGCAGTCCCACAGTGTCTGAGCATGGTGGGCAAATCTAGATACTGGCAACAGAGCCCTCAACAGCCCCAGACCCAGCAAGCAACAAACTAGATCCACCCCAGGAGTCCAGTCAGAAGCAAAAGGACACAGGAACAGAGACAAGCTGTGACAGAAACCCAAAGCATCCATACGAAACCCAACAAAAATCCAAGAAACCAAACAAAAAGTTGAAGACAAGTACTCTTACACTGTAGGTAGGGCAGACCTAAGCTTATAAGGGGTCCTGGGCCGATGGATAGATGATGTGGATCTAGGATAGGTGGAGGTCTAGGAGAGGCTAGTCAAGATCATTAAGGGCTTTTTGGTGCCCTGAGGAACGTGACTTGAAATTATTTTTTCTAATTCCTCTTAGATTATTTATGATAGAAGTGACTTATCAAGATATTATGCTCTGACTGAAAGTTCTTATTTGTCATCCCATTATAGCCCTAGGCACGAGGCTATAAAAATACCCTAAATGTAATTTATTAGTTGGGTCATTGAGCTTGAATTAGAAATTCTGGATTCAGCTCTCAACTCGAAGGCTTTCCCCACCCCCTCTGATTTAAGTGCACTTGGTACTAAATTACCTATTCTAGATATAATTTGAGTGGCCTCCCTTAAAGGTTTCCTTCTGTGCAGAAAGGAAGACAAACCTTAAACTTTCTAACCTGCTATTTAGGCTGTTCTCCTGCCAGTTAACTAGGGATTCCAACTTGTTCATGCTCAGGTGGTCAAGCATTCTAACCAGAATATTGTATAAAAAGCAGATGGTAGCACCTCATCATCCAGGACCCAAGGTATATAAAAAACAACATCTACTCAGTTGTTGATTTTGTTTTCAGTTATTTTTAAAGTAATAACAGGAAAACACACTTTCAGGAAGGTATTTTGGACTCAGAAAATGGTTTGCACAGAACTCAACAACATGGAGTGGAGTTAAGTTCCTAAACTCAGGACAGGGAATTATTTCATCTATGCATGAAATTTTCTGTGATGGGTTCTGTGCTACTCCCTAATGTGTGGGTTTTTGGATCCTCCCCTCGCTCCCTTTTCCCGTTGAAGACTCCAGTTCTCGTTGTCTACTCTGTCAGCACTTAATACTGAACCCTGGATTCTGCTGTGAAGGTCAACTGTATACAGGCCTTGAAGTAGCTCAATTTGATACTGTCCAAGTCCTTTACTGGCTCTAGCTCCTTGTTGGTATGCACATATATATCTCAGTGTAACTATGTTGTTTTATAACCTGAAATGAAGTTCCTACTGCAGAAAAATTGATCGTGCCTTAAGGAAAGGAATTAAGATTCAATGAGAACTTCAAAACATTGGTAGTCTTATGCATGTCTTTCTGTAAAGACCTCTTTCATATAAACTTTATTTCAGTATTCTGGTTTGGAGCTGCATAATGGCTTAGATCACTAGTGAACTGATGTTGAAGACAACCAAGTGAAGTGCTGGGGTCTGAACCCCCAGCCCTTGACATATGGGTGGCTCCCACAGCCCTTTAAGAGGAGGGGATGAGTTTACCTTTTGGCTTTCCTCCAGGGTGTGGCCGGCCTTGCAAGGAGAGCCCTTGGGTAAACAAGCCCCAGGTGCCCTGCATTTTGATAACAAGTGCCAGGTGTCCTGTTTGGGGATAAAAGCTGGGCCCACTTGCAGGAAGGGCTGGAGAGTCTGTCTGTGGAGTGGATGCACTTCACAGAGTTTTCCTGTTGGGGAAGGACCTCCTGACTCCTCATGGAACTGGGTCCCAGTCAGGTCTGGCACATTCAAACACAGGCTTTGTGGGGAGGCAACATGGGGTTACTTCTGTCATATGTAACTGCCTTGTTCTCCTTGTTGTTTCCCATCTGCTCTGTGGGTTATCTCATGTCTCTGTTTGTTCCATCTGTTATGAGCGATATTGTGTCATTCCTGGGGTCGCTGGGGTTGATGTCTGTTATTCGTGATCTATCTATCTTGTTTGTACCCCCAGCAATCCTCTATATACTGACCCCTTTACATGAAATAGAACCTATGTACTGGATTGTTGGTCTGCTGCTGGCTGTGTCCTTTTTACTGGGCCTACTAATTGGCAAAACACCAAGGTTATGAAATGAAACCTTTTCTTACAAGAAGTAATGATAATTAAAAAATACCTACCAAAGAAAACATTTTTTGTGCCATTTAGATAGATAAAGGAATAATAGAGGAATCTGACAAACTCCATTTATAACATTTCCATGGCAACAGAGTCACTGAGCTGTGAATAAGTAAAATTTAATATGGATCAACCTATAGAGAATGGTGCCAGAACTATTACTGTCTCACTAAAAAGGAAAATGTATTATCTTTTATATGACATTTACTATGCAGTTGCCAGATCACTATAAAAAAAATCTCAAAATTTGTATCATTTAACTTAGTTTCCTTATCAGAAGATATTATTTCCAGGAACTACCAGTCACAGGAGGTGTTTTCTATGGTTTGACTGGGGAAATCTGTGAAAAGGCCTCAGTTAAGAAGAATCTTAAATCCAATCTCTGTAGCCCTTACAATTACATTTACAGTGTATTTCATCTGATTATTAGTACCCTGATCAATTAATTATTCTATCAAATGAATATTCAGTGCAGAATTCACCTACGTTGGGTATAATATGTATGTCATGCTAGAATTTTTTTTGCAGTACAGTTTTAACATGATTGAGTTACTGTAGTGATATCTCTGCACTGAGAAAATGAAGTCGGAGTAAGGAATGGTTAATTAAAAGTAATAGCCTTTTTTTTTTTTTTCTTTGTTTAAATGGACAAAGCAACAGCTGGCCACAACAACTGCCAGTGCTCTAATTTTTGAACAGATGTATTTTTCATGTAGTTTTAAGTTCACAAACACCAGATACTTCCCATGGTTGCTCTAACCAGTTTCTCCATGTTCAGTATTTTGTGATTTGCTTTGAACTAAGGCTTTTGTTCTTCTCCTGAATCTTCCATTATTTGTATTTACAAAATTGTCCACAAGGCAAGAGATATCAGGGTCAAAATTTTGACAACATGTCACCTTTTTTGATGTATTTTCCTTCTAGACTCAAAGGTAAAATTATCATACATGGCACTGTCTTTGCATGTTTAATGTGTATGCATATCTTTTCAGAGAGGAATTAAAGCTACAAAAATCAACGTTTCCTGTAAACTCTTGTTAAAATTTCTAAATTTATTTGCTTTACAAGGGTCCATACTCCCAGTTATGTTTCTATCGAGGAAAATTTGACTGTATCTATTTGCTCAGATGGTGGCTGCACTACTTCCTAGAATTGTACTAAAAAATTGGAAAAGAAAACAAACTACAGGACTGAGTTCTAAAATTTTCTGGGCCAAATCTTGATCTTACAAAATGATGAGCGTGCTGTCACTGATCCAACAAAATAATTAGGTCCATCAATTACAAAAATTGTTTAGCCTCAAGGATGAGAGGGATGTCTCATTGGATTCAGCTGGACAGTTCCAACGTTTAGCTCTGAGTCCAAAAGTAGTTGTTCTCCTGGAATGAGTCCAGAGCACATAGCAAATTGTTAGATAGACACTTAAATGAGCCAGAGATGGATCTTGTCCTCATGTTTAGGACTGTGCAACTCATTATTTTTCAGCATAGGCTGAAGTGATGACAGACAATTAAAGAGAGGTAATTGCAATGAACTCTGTATGTTTCATATGTGATGGGACATAAGGAGGAGCTGGGTTCCCAAAGTCTGTTGCCAGAGCCCTAGCATAGAGGCAATTAAGCCAGAAAATGTCAGACCACACCCTTCTCAGCAAGAACAGCACATCCATACAAAATTATTTTAGCTGTGCTGAAAGAGAAATTAAGCACAGTCTTCTGCCTACATAGCAAAGGAAGTAAAGATTAAACAATTTCTTCTTTATGATTTTACGTATATATTTTACTAAATTACTCATTCTGTCCAAGAAACATACAGCACGTGCATCCTTAACTGTTAATATTTTATCTATCTGGTCAGAGACTAGAATAAGAATGATAGGGACTAATTAAAATATCTCAGATTTTAAATGTTTAATGGTTATACCTAATGAAGTACACATGGTTCATACTGTTTGCAAATCTACTTCCACTGCTAAACTAACGGAGACATTTGATTACTTAATCCTTGTATAGAAAACATATATAAACCCCCCAACTTCTCTTCAAGCTGCTTTTGTTTCTACTACCTTCATGTATATCCTCAGTTATTAAATGGATTGTAGCATATACATCTAACTTGTATCCCTGTGACCTATGTATTGCACCTTGATATCTTTATTTTCCTTTTATCTCCTAGAGGTGATTGCTTATGCATTTTGTAGCTTGTACTGTCTTCTTAGCTTGGAGGAATAGGTTGTCTTATAATTTTAGTCAGTTATTTCTGTGGTTCTTGGGATCTCAGTAACTATGTTGTTAAAGTATATCCAATATCCATCTAGTCAAATCTCTGTTGCTGACTGGGGACAGTACCAGACACAATATAGAAACTAAATTCCTAGCAGTAGTCATGGAAAAAATCTGACTTCCTCCATGACAGCTTTATGCTGGCCTTAAAAAATTAGAAATTAAAGTCCTGAAACCCTGCAATTTACAATTTTCCAGAAATTACTTTCTGCTTCCAATTCTCTTGCTGCTTTACGTTGCTCTAACTTACACTTACAGCTCTTGATATATATAAAAATATTTTTTTCTTTTTTTTTTTTTTTGACTTTTAATCTCAAATCTTATCCATGAGTTAAGTATGTGCTGAGTAATAAAGGATTTATGATTGTCTACATTCAGCCAGTACCCAGGGTTAAACTGTAGCAGTTGTTCTAGCACCCAATGACCCCTCCCCAGCTGAGAAGGGGAATCAGGGAAAAAAGGGAGAAGCCCTGTGGGTTGAAGTAGAAACATAAATAATGAGATAATGAAGCTAATACAATCACCAACATAAAGTATACAAGATTATATTCAGCCTGGTCTTTAGGATTAGGCAGGAGCAGAAGGCCAAGATGGAAGAGTCCCAGAAAGAGCAAATCTCCACTCTTAGTGAACTCCCTCCTTTTATAATGAGCTTGATGTAAGAAACACACCTGCTTAAATCTGAATATAGAGTAATATTTTAAAGACAACCTCGTTTCAAGAACTCAGTATTTTTATGTGTTTCAACAACACCATACCTCTTTTGCCCCAGTTCCTTTCCTGGTTAGACTGTACTGAACACTGTAACAGATTTAATCTCTCTGGAGAAACTGGTTCATAAGAATGTAATGATGTCCATATTATGTGAAGCAACATATAACATATGACATGTTGAAATGTTAACATTGACACTTGTAAGATATATATTGAATAAAAATGTGTATTGCAGTCACTGTTATATGAGTAAACCTTGATTTTTGGACCCATGATTAAGATTGTTGGCAGAAGGAGTCTAGATATGCTGGAGAAAGTTAAGACATGAGGGGTCACTTTTACACAGGCTGCTTCCTATAAATGAGTGCATCTTCTGTTTTCTTAAGTTTTTCCTGAATTTGCTCTTTCAAGCTATAATTATGAGGCCATATTTTTTCTTTTAAAGAATTTGATCAAAAGTTTCATGAAAATACAAGCTTGGCAAGCCATAACAATGAAGAAATTGCCTAAGGTAGTGCACCACCCACTGAGAATATTGCTCTATATCTGAATCAGACATCAGTCAACATCTAACAATTATTTGGAAGGGGATAAGGTGGCATACTGCAAAAAAAAAAAACAAACCTCCTTCCTTTCAGTAACTATAGAATTAAAAGTAAAATTTTAGATCATTGCCATTTCCTTTTCACTTCGTTGTGATCCTAAGGACTAGAGAACGTGGTGCACAAAGTATTATTTTAGTCTATTTGCAATTCCTAGCATCAAGGTTTGATTAGTCAACACAGATCCCATCATCATTCAACAACCTTGAGGTTTTGTTGCCTTACCCATAGACTCAGGCAGGTGTAGGCTGTAACATTTGTTCCTACCTTTAAGAGTACTTCAGAAGATAATATGGGGCAATTACTGTGACTCTAGCCTGTAAAGTCCACTGAACTTCTAATTTGACACCCATCATGCTGTGGTTTCTAGGTGGCTGAACTCGGGTTATAAAGAAGAAATGTTGCTGGGAAAAGCGGTGGATGTTGTCTTCCTGGATTTCAGGAAGGCATTTGACACTGTCTCCCACAGCATTCTGCTGCAGAAGCTGGTGGCTCATGGTCTAGACAGGTGGACTCTTTGCTGGGTTAAAAACTGGCTGGATGGCCGAGCCCAGAGAGTTGTGGTGAATGGAGTTAAATCCAGATGGAGACCGGTCACAAGTGGTGTCCCTCAGGGCTCAGTCTTGGGGCCAGTCTTGTTTAATGTCTTTATTGATGACCTGGATGAGGGGATCAAATGCACCCTCAGTAAATTTGCAGATGACAGGAAGTTGAGTGGGAGTGTCGATCTGCCTGAGGGTAGGGAGGCTCTGCAGCAGGATTTGGACAGGCTGGAGTGATGGGCTGCGGCCAATTGCATGAGGTTTAACATTTTAAGTGCCGGGTCATGCACTTCAGCTACAACAACCCCATGCAACGCTACAGGCTTGGAGAAGAGTGGCTGGAAAGCTGCCTGGCGGAAAAGGACCTGGGGGTGTTGGTTGACAGCCAACTGAACACAAGCCAGCAGATCCTGGCCTGTATCAGAAACGGTGTGACCAGCAGGAGTAGGGAGGTGATCGTGCCCCTGTACTCGGCACTCGTGAGACCACACCTTGAGTACTGTGTCCAGTTCTGGGCACCGCAGTATGGGAAGGACATTGAGGTGCTGGAACAAGTCCAGAGAAGGGCAATGAGGCTGGTGAGAGGTCTGGAAAACAGGCCTTATGAAGACCGGCTGAGGGAACTGGCGTTATTGAGCCTGGAGAAGAGGAGACTGAGAGGAGACCTCATTGCCCTCTACAACTACCTAAAAGGAGGTTGTAGTGTGGCTGGTGTTGGTCTCTTCTCCCAAATTGCTAATGACAGGACGAGAGGAAATGGCCTCAAGTTACGCCAGGGGAAGTTTAGGTTGGATCTTAGGAAGAAGTTCTTTACTGAGAGGGTGGTTAGGCACTGGAATAGGCTGCCCAGGGAGGTGGTGGAGTCACCGTCCCTGGGGGTGTTTAAAAACGGGTTGATGTGGCACTTGAGGCCATGGTCTAATAGTTAGGAATATGATGGGATAAAGGTTGGACTGGATGACCCTGGAGGTCCCTTCCAACCATAATTATTCTATGATTCTATTCAAAGGCTTTTAAATCCTTTTCTAACTTTTCTACCTTTCTTTCTAGTACTAGCAGGAAAGGTAAGAGTTTCAAACAACTTTCCCTCTCCTCTGAAGGTGATTAGAAGTTTATATTCATGCAGAGTTTTATCAGGAGGTATTGTATTGTGAGCTGAATTTTATCTTACTGTTCCCCAGTGAACAACTCAATATCCCTCCAATATTAATAAAATGCTATTGTTATGACATTGCTATGATGTTCAAGATAAAAATAAAGAATATTTGATTTAAATACATATATCTAATTTAAACATATATACACTCCAAAATAGTTTTGATACAGTTTTCTTGATACAGCTCTTTTTTTTTTTTAATTTCTCAGACTCACCTGTGCTCAGTCTATACAAGAGAGCTGTTGACTTTTAAAGTGGCTATATTACATATATTCTATCCTTCTTTTTGAACTCCATTTTCTCTTATGTTAGTGATATTTAGCATCATTTCTTTGCAGAAAAATTAGGAGGGATGAGCAATGGACAGGAGATAGGTTTCAATGCTATTAATTACACATGCATTTAAGAAAAATAAGACGAACTGCAGTGTAATACATCCAGTCATTTAAGGACTGACTAATAAGACTTATTTTAAAACTAGGTTGATCTTCAGTTGAAAGACAAAGGAAAGGAGAGGTGAAAATGTTCAGTTAGATAGAAGGTAGAAACAGAGAAGTGTATGTTGGAAAAGTCACGGACAGCAGTTGATATGGCACACCATATATACTTCAGAAAATGTGATTGTGAAATGGAACCAGAAGAGGAAAGAGACACAAAAGTGGTCAGAATAAAGAAAGATATATTTATAGGAGGCAACTCTGTTAGCTTGTTTTACTAAGCTTATCAAGACTGAAAGGACTAAAAGGTACATGTACAATCTATAGATATGCACCATATATGCAATATAAATATAGAAGTATGTATGTTCTATATATAAATATGCAAGACATGCTTAAAAGTTGCAAAAAGGCCAAACTGAAGTATAACATTTTCTATGAGAAAAAAAAAACCAAAACAACATTAATATGTTTAGTCTCAAAAGTATTAAAAGAGGAATGAGATTTTGGAACAGCTTTCCTAGAACATTCTCTAGTAGACTGAAAGGGAGGGAGGAAACAAATGATTTTTAAGATGAAGCTTGGTGTGTTTATGATACGATTATGCAACATCATTTCCTGACAACAGAGCGCTAGGCACAATGACCTTAATAGTATTTGTAGTTGGCTGAGGTGTTGACCTCCTAATGTTGCTAAGCAACATCTTCTGACAGGATTATGGCTTATGACCGCTTTGAATTTGAATGGCCCATTGTTGGACAAAGCCTCAAGATTCAGTAAACATATTTCATATGAACGTTACCCATTTAAATACAGAAAATTTAGCAAAACTGTCACAAGGAAGTAATAATGAAAGTCCATATTTTCATTCAATGAACAAATTACTTATGCTACAGTAGATCAAATTTAAATATCCTTGTGAGGTTTTCTCTCCCATCCCTGTTGAGACACAACAACTAACCATATATAAGACTTCAGTTACAATGAGAGGTAAAACAGGGTTAACTTTACTGCCTGTGATTAAAACATCGATTGATGGAGTACACTATCTAACATTACTATTAAACATTTATTTCTTGCAAGCATATGGCTAATTTAGCAGAGAAGTAAGATTTATGTTCTTATCAGTAAGAGACAGCAAAAAAGTATTTGCCATGAGATACTGACTTGCATCAGCTTTAGTTTACTACAAAATCCAAGAGGGGAAAAAAGGTAGTTTTTCTTTGAGGTAGATTAGGGCTATATCTATAAAGTAGAATAGAAAGGCCTCAATAAAAGCCACTGTATATGGTATTTCTATAGCATAATGCTAAATAATATTTTTGAAATCCTAGGTACCTGTCATACACTTCCATTACAGAAAAAACATATTAAAGGACCATGGTAGTCCTATACAATAAGATTTTCTTAATATTTCTTGTCATCTCAAAGACAATTTATCTTAAAGAGGGTAATGACCTCAGCTGAAGATACTACTACTGAAAGAAACCCAAAACAGTCTGT
Source organism: Podargus strigoides (assembly GCA_028020825.1). Classification (NCBI taxonomy): domain Eukaryota; kingdom Metazoa; phylum Chordata; class Aves; order Caprimulgiformes; family Podargidae; genus Podargus; species Podargus strigoides. The sequence goes on from CM051662.1 coordinate 43,717,631, forward strand.
GAAGTTTCTTCCCAAGAATAAATCTTATTTTTAATTGGTGAAAAATAGAGCATACTAATTCTATCAGATCCATGAATGAATTACATATGTGACTATGTTCACTTGATTAGAGTAATGCTTATGAAGACAGTTTTGGGAAGGGAAAAAGGGAAATATATAAATAAACATCTAAGGACATTTCGTCAGTAGAGCACTATTTGCACAGCAAACTCTGTGTTTTGCCAATCACTAGGCCTAGCGCAAAGGACACAGCCAGCAGCAAAACAATCCAGTAACCAGATTCTATTGTACGTAGAAAAGTCAGTATAAGGGGGATCGCTGGGGGTACAAATAAGTCAAACAGAACACACATAATAGACATCAACTCCAGCAACCCCAGGAATAACACAGCACGACCAATAATAGGTGGAATAAACAAAGCATCCCATAGAAAAAATGGGAGACAACCAAGTCAACAGGCTGATCATGTACAACAGAAGTAGCCCCATATTGTCTCCCCACAAAGCCTGCATTTGCAAATGCCAAACCTGACTGGGGCCCAGTCGCAGGGAGAGTCAGGAGGTCCTTCTCCAACAAGGAAACTCTGCAAAGCACATTCACTTCACAGATAGACACTTCACCCTTCCTTCAAGTGGTCCCAGCTTTTATGCACAAAACAGGATACCTGGCACTCATTTACCCAAATGCAGGGCACCTGGGGCTTGTTTACCTAAGGGCTTTTCTTACAAGGCTGGCCTCACCTTGGAGGAAAGTCAAAAGGCAAACTCATCCCCTCCTTTTAAAGGACCATGGGGACCTTGGTTCAAACCCCAGCACTTCACTCTGTAAAAACTATACTCTCCTACCATTCGAAAGTTTCTCATGTCATTTTTTTAAAACTCATAAACAGCTGAAGGGATCCCAAAAATATACCTTTTCTTAATAAAAAATGATTAGTATCCCTATTTTTTAAAATTTTTAAATTTTTTTTTAATGTGAAGTTCCTAAAGATTAAGAACTGCTCTATGACCCTATTTGCAATTAAGGTAAATTCTGTAGACCCTGTTTCAGGACTCTCTGGTAGAGAGAGGTAGATAAGCTTTCTTTCATTTAAATAGGAAAGAAGAAATGGGCACAAGTTAAGAACAACAAAAAAACCCAGACAAACAAATATGAAATTCTGCCTGAACACACCAAAACTTTTTTTGCTGGCAAAGGTTGTCCAGAGAGGTGGTAGAATCTCCCTCCTTGGAGATATTCAAAAGCCATTTGGACATGGTCATGGGCAGCCTGCTCTAGGTGGCCCTTCTTGTTCAGGAGGGTTGGATGAGATGATCTCAAGAGGTCCCTGCCAACCTCAACCATTCTGTGATTTTTCTGATTCTGTGATAATCCTGTATATTTTTCCTCATACTGCTATTTGCTTATTTAAATCTGTTGTTGTTTAAAAAGCCATGTGATGGCAAAGTTGCAACCTTTCAGCATAATATTCTCAGTAGCATTCAGCATTAGTCTTATTCTTTACTTACTAATACCATGCAAAAGACATATCCTATATCTCAGTAGTATTTTAAAAAAAATAAAAGGAGATGAACATAATTAAACATAGTTCTAGAAGCATAATACAAAATTATACAACAAACCGTAATGTCAGGTTGATTCTTCTTTGAACTAATTCTAGGTGCTCTGGTCTAGGGTTTCTGAGCAACTCATTCTCTAAACTGCCTGTTTAAGTTAATGTGTAATTGGCTATTCATGCTTCAGTGCTTCTATATCAGCTTTTACTGAAGGTTGTTTTCAGAACTATTTTTATTGTGTTTGCTGATTGATTAATATTTCACTTTTTAGCAGCAATTGAAAGAAAACCTGGGATGATAAAAAAAATTAAACGGTGAGCCTTTACCGTACTTGGATTCCTGCCCAAGACTTATATAAGTCAAACCAATGATCAACATATGATATGGACTTTATCAGCGCAGATTTTAGGTGAGTGTGTTGTGGAAAGAACTTTATTTTAAATGAATGCCAATTTTTTATTTATAAGCACAAAAACCCGACAGTAATTTAATAATATCTTCAAAAAGTAACATCTATAATATCAATCATAAAATCAGAAGAAATCCTGTATTTATGACAGTGCACAGGCTTTTTTTCTTTAAAAAACCAAGAACTTTATAAGAATATGCCTGAGAAGTACTTCATGCTGCACTGACTGACCTTCACAACAGTGGATCCCTTGAATTTCTAAGTGTTGGGCTTTTGGATCCAAATTTAAAGGCAATGCTTGCTTTGGTGAACAATAGGTAAACCATATCAAATACCAACAGGCAATTTTGCTTCCATTCACAAGGGGCTGGGTGGCTCACTTCATTATAATACGCTATTATAATACACCATTTAAAATGCAGAGCAGGACATAGCTCTAGTTTGAATAGGGTAAGGAGAGAAGGGTACCTGGGTATGGTACATTGTGTGTTTAGGAGCATTCAGCCACTCTGGGCAATTGGCCTGAAGGGAAAGAAGGAAATCTACTGTCTGCTTAAACATTTTGTCCCCAGTAAATCACACCATAAAGATCAGTTCTTACAAAAAGGCTCAACTGAAAAAAACAGTATCTGAATACACAGAAAAAGATACAGATGTTCTATAAAATATCACACACACACATATATACAAAGATCACTTGAGCTGTATTGACATATATTATGTCCATACATAATATATACATGTATAAGTTTAGAAGCACACATATAAAAGACCACAGATGAAGACAAATGTATGATTTTGAATTACTATTTCTCTTGTACCCACATTAACAAAACTCTTAGTGGACGAAAATATATCTTTTACTCAAATGTTCCTTCAGTTAAAATGGTTAAATGTCCATAGAACTGATTCAAATTCTTCATCAGACTACTGGCAATGATGCATCAGCTTATTTATCACACTGATATTTATACTGACTGTATTATTACTGATATTCTAGACTTTATCGGTGTCTGAGATTGTGCACTATACTGTTCTGTATGAGGATAAGTATATCAAAGCAATAATTATTATGCAAAACATTCTGGAATTATCCTTTGGCTGACAAAGATATTAATATAGTAAGATGTTTTATAGAGATGTTTTACTGTTCTTTCTCAGAGGAAGAAGAGTAGAATTAATACCAGTATAAACTCTATAGAATGGGTATTCTGCTCTATGGAGGATATGATTCAACCTTTTTTTACTAAGTCAAATTAAAGTGTAAGGTTTGGACAGAATTTAAATACCATAACGAACTGCCATCCTGAAAATCCCTCTTCTTCTGGCACTGAGCCCTGGAGGAACTTAAACTCTGTAGAAGATGCAGATTTCTATCTGAAAATTCCTCAGGCTCCTGAAATTCTGCTTTTATACCTGCCCAGAAATGCTTTGGTTTTCTAGAGTTCAACAGACTGTGCAAATTTCACATCAAAGCCTGACTGGTATCCAAATATGAACTGTTTCTTACCTTCTGAGCTCTGTTCCTGCTAAAAACTTGCCACTGTAAGGAAATGTGGAAGAAACATTAAGCCAGGAACAAAGAGAGGGAAGAAGAGACAGTGAGTGGAGGATGATTTTGTCTCGTGTTAGATGAGAAACTAATAACTTGCAGTTCTTATAGAAACCTATTTTCAGAGACATTTCAGTGTAAAGGAAGTCAAAGCAGGAACCAGAAACTGATCTCTGATTGTCTCAAGCACTGCAGTCCCTGCGCTGCAGAATCCAGCTTTTGACTGAATGGTTTCCGGGACAAGGATGAAGGCACATTTTTACCCTCAGTATTTCTTACTAGCCAGCTCAGCTGAAGACTGGACACCATTTCTATGTGCTTATCTCTCCCTGAGCCCATTATAAAGCCTTGCTGTAAGGCTCCAGGCGCATCTTTGGGGACAGGCATTGGGAAGTGGGCATTTTGGTACTCTAGGGATAAACTGTTACAGGGATTGAGACCTTTTGGATACAATTGAAAAGCACCATTTATATATTCAGTGTACTTCGTTTAATAGACAGAATATGAGGCATATATCAAATGTCTGTATTTATGCAAGTGATCTGTGGCACATCTTGACCTGTTATCCAAACTGTCCTACTCTTTTTGTTGTCATGTTATGAGACTTAAAAGAATAAAAGAATTAGAATAAACAATCTGTGCCCATTCCTCTGATGATTTACTATCACTAAATTCGCAATAAACGTATTACTGGAGCACATTTAAAACACATTATTATGTGTTTAGCTCATGACAGAGACTGACTTCATAAAATCTTAGTAGTGGTATACACCTTGTTGTTAATTTTTGTTGTTGTTTCCATCCCTGCCCCCAAAAGTAGGCAAAATATCATATTAAGATACCATATTTATAGTGTTTTGAAGGAGGCATTAAAAATTAAATAACAACTAAAGGAATAATGTTAGATTCTTTTAGACTTACGATTAGTCACAGATAAATTAATTACATACCTTTACATATGTATAAATTTGATACACTGAACTAAATTGGTGTTGATTGCATGCTCTGCAGATGTATACTACATGAGCTGTAACTCTTTGGATTCACTTTTCTGTCATCTTTTTCCACTTTATTACATAAATTTTGGATGTGATGGCCACTCCTGCATACATTATTCAAAGGGCAGGAACTATGGATTTATGCAGTACTATAAAAAGTAATTTGATTTGATCTCCATTTCTTCCCTAATCATTCCTAACTTCCTGCTTTTCATTAGATTTGCCACTGAACATCAAGTATTTCAGACAGCTATCTCCAATATCCTATTTCCAATATCGTCCTGATAAAGGCAAATCAGATCCTAGTATATCCAAGTGCTTCTATTACTTTCACTGAAAGACTCTAATATCTAAAACACAAGCAAAGATACTTTTGACTTTTTGTAACAATTTTTCCCCTAAAATGAATTTGAGTCCATGATCTTCTGACTCAAAAAACTGAACTAATCAATTATACATATGGTTAAAATTTATTAATGCATTTTAACCGTAGAAAAGCCATAAACAGCTTAACTCATTATGAACTTGGTCCATTTTGACTAATCCATTTTTTGCAACAGTTATTGGAATATTCTAGGCACATTTTGGGCAGCACTGCTCGAGAAAGCTTGAAATTGAATCTTTGCAAAAATAATGCTGCTGATGAAATGCTAAGGGCTGAATGTTGTTTGTATTGTAAAGACTGGAAATAGGCTTTCTAATGATTCACATCTGAGGGTGAAAAATAACATCTCCAGGTCCTTGAACTGAAATACATGTTTTCAATGGGCATAATTTAAAGGAAGCAGAACATTTCCAGAGATGGAATAACTCTACAGGTAGTGGAGTGAATTCATTATAATGATTGGCATTGACAAGTGTTTTGCCAATTAGTAGGCCCAGTAAAAAGGACACAGCCAGCAGCAGACCAACAATCCAGTACATAGGTTCTATTTCACATAAAGGGGTCAGTATATAGAGGATTGCTGGGGGTACAAACAAGTCAGATCACGAATAACAGACATCAACCCCAGCGATCCCAGGAATGACACAATATCACTTATAACAGATGGAACAAACAGAGACACGAGATAACCCACAGAGCAGATGGGAGACAACCAGGAGAACAAGGCAGTTACATATGACAGAAGTAACCCCATGTTGCCTCCCCACAAAGCCTGTGTTTGAATGTGCCAGACCTGACTGGGACCCAGTTCCATGAGGAGTCAGGAGGTCCTTCCCCAACAGGAAAACTCTGTGAAGTGCATCCACTCCACAGACAGACTCTCCAACCCTTCCTGCAAGTGGGCCCAGCTTTTATCCCCAAACAGGACACCTGGCACTTGTTATCAAAATGCAGGGCACCTGGGGCTTGTTTACCCAAGGGCTCTCCTTGCAAGGCCGGCCACACCCTGGAGGAAAGCCAAAAGGTAAACTCATCCCCTCCTCTTAAAGGGCTGTGGGAACCACCCATATATCAACCTTAATTCAGGGCTGGGGGTTCAGACCCCAGCACTTCATTCGGCCCTTTGACAGATGGGTGGACCACAGCCTCTATACCATCCGTAGGTGTACAAGTGTCTCTTCTTTATCTTGAATTAGTCTCAGTCCATTAGATGCAGATGTTGCTGCAGTCATCTCGGTCATTGCTTCACTGTCGTAGTCTTTTTCATTGGAAGATCAGGTGCAGTCCTATTTCCAGTATGTTGTAGTCTGGAGCAGAGTTCATCTACTTGGCGCAGTTCAGCAGTAAGTTACGTTGCAGTTCATGAAGTCAGATTCAGTGTAGATGTTCTCGTACTCCGGCAGCGCTGTACAAGATCTGCAGTACAAAATTCTATACCATTTCGTTATTCCCGCAAATAACACTTATTTGCAGGGACATGTTCCCATTTTTCCTGCCCAGGTCTCATAATTAGGACAGTGTTATCTTTTCCTACAGCTATTACTTCAGCTGGCTCAGGGGGCCCACTCGGCCCTTGGACCCATACCTTTGCCCCATTACTAAAATTGGTGGATCCAAATCCTTTGTCCCCACGAACAGTAGTAACTTGGGGTGGGTCCCCCTTCCTTACTGTTGTTTTCAAAATTGGTAGTATTAATAGTTGTGCTATTCTATCCTTGGGTTGAATAGCCAAATCTTCTTCACCATTATTTAAAAGGATTACCTTAATTTCTTCCTGATAGTCAGCATCAATCACTCCTCCCATGACGTGAACACCTTTCAGGGCTAAGTTTGAGCGAGCAGTTATCAGACCAAAGTGTCCTGGGGGAATCTGGACTCCTATCCCGGTGTTAATAACCCTTGTCTGGCTCCGGTTTATCTTTACCAGTTCTAATGCACAGAGATCTAGCCCAGCAGCCTCTGGAGTGGCCCGGTAGGGTGCCATCGCACCCGGGACAATTTCCCAATAGATCAACGTTTCAGTTACTGTTAAAGGATGTATCTGGAGATTGGGCGTAGTCACGCGCATCAAGGGCGTCTCCATCTCCCCAATGGGCCTATTGTTGAGGGTATGGAGGGCATCCGTGAGGTTAGTCCTCCATCGGGATAGCTTTCCATCTCTCAGCTTTTTTAACTGCTCCTTCAATAGCCCATTCATTCGTTCGATTAATCCTGCAGCCTGGGGATAGTATGGTATATGAAAGACCCACTGAATATTATGCTGCTCCGCATATTGTTGTACAAATTTGTTTCGAAAATGAGACCCATTATCAGTTTGGATTTGTAAGGGGATCCCATAGTACAAAATCATTATATCTATGGTGGAAGTAGTACTATGGTGTGTGGCTTTCTTGCAGGGATAAGCTATTAAATATCCCGAGTATGTGTCTACAGCGGTGCAGATGTATTTGCACCCTCGGTCCTGGGGCAAAGGTCCGATATAGTCCATTTGCCAGATCTGTCCTGGTAATTTCCCTCTTCCCAGTTCTCCTTTTACGATATTTGGTACCGGGCGTTTATGAGTGTGTTGGCACACAGGGCATTGGGCAATTATTGTTTTGATCATGTCCAGTGACATGACTATGCCACGCTCTTGGGCCCACTTGTAAGTGGCCTTCTCCCCAAGATGCCCACATTTTTGGTGTGCCCATTTCGCCAAGCCTTCATGGTCCCCTTCCTGAGGGAACTCCAGTGCGGCTTGGGAAATCTTTGCCCAGTTATCGGTGACAGAATTGTAAAGTCGCTCAAGTGAATTTATGTTGCTATGAGCGTTGACATGAAACACTGTCACCTTTGTTCTTTGAACTAGTTCCCAAATATCTTTCCATATTTCCTTTCCCCAGACCGTCTTAGAATAAATTTTCCAATCCTTGGCTACCCATGTTGGCAACCAGGTAGCCAATCCATTAGCCACTGACCAGGAATCGGTATACAGATGACACTCCCCTAAATCCTCTTGTTTTAAAGCCATATATGCTGCATATAACTCAGCATATTGGCTACTTTCCCCTTCTCCTGTGGTCTCCAAAAATTTTCCTGTGTGAGGGTGATAAGCCACTGCCTTCCAAAACCTTTTCCCTCCTATATATTTAGCTGACCCATCCGTAAACCATGCATGTTCCCTTTCAAGAGGTAGCAATTGATCCAGGGTCTTCCCCCACTGCACAGGGGATTCCCGGTCAACTATAGGATCAGGATTTACCTCTTGATCCTGCATGGGGGCAGCCACTATTTGGTCATGAAGGGCAGCAACACCACCAGGTCCCACCTTTGCTCTGTCTTGAATGTACCATTTCCATTTGATAATACTGGATTCCTGAGCATGCCCTATTCGGTGGGTCTTTGGGGAGCTTTTAACCCAGTGCATAATAGGGATTTCAGGGCGCAGAGCCACTTGGTGGCCTATCGTAAGCTGTTCAATTTCTGCCAAGGCCCAATAGCAGGCTAACAGTTGCTTCTCAAAGGGCGTGTAGTTGTTCCCTGCCTCTGGCAACTTTCTCCCCCAAAATCCCAAGGGGACTTTTCTCCTCCCTTGTTTTTGCCAGAGGCTCCAATTAGCATATGACCCATTTACAGATACGTTCAGTTCCACTTCGCCTTCCTGCATGGGCCATAAGTCTAAAGCCCTCTGAATAGCCTCTTTAGCCAACTCAAAGGCAGCCTGCTGCTCATTCCCCCATTCAAATTCATATTTCTTTCTGGTCACCCTGTATAATGGGGCCAAAATCTGTCCCAAATGGGGAATGTGTTGTCTCCAGAAACCAAACAGCCCGATACATCTCTACACCTCTTTCTTATTCCGTGGTGTTGCAAAGTCAAGGATCTTCTGCCGAGCCTTAGGTAGTATTTCTCTATGACCACAGTGCCAATGGATTCCTAAAAATGTGATTGTCTGAGACGGCCCTTGGATTTTAGTTGGATTGATCTCCCAGCCTTTCTGCCTCATATGCACTAGGAGCACTTCGAGCATTTGTTGTACTTCAGTCTCATTGCTCCCCTGAATCAGAATGTCATCAATAAAGTGGACAATCTGCATATGAGGGGGAAGCTGTACCTCATCCAGGTGCTCAGCCACTATTCTATGACAAATAGTTGGACTATGCACCCATCCTTGAGGCAACCTGGTAAAGGTGTACTGTCGCCCTTGCCATGTGAATGCAAATTGATCCCAATGCTCTTCTGCAATTGGGATCGTAAAATATGCATTGGCTAAATCAATGACAGCATACCACGTGCCAGGATGCCTCTGAACTCTTTCTATCAAAGTGACCATATCAGGTACAGCTGCCGCAAGAGGCGGGGTGCTCTTGTTCAATTCCCTATAATCCACAGTCATTCTCCAGGATCCATCAGCCTTCTTAACTGGCCAGATTGGACTATTCCACACGGTGGTAGTCGGTTTTATAACTCCTGCAGCCAGTAAATCTTTGATCGTTTGAGAAATTTCTTCATGCCCACCTGGAATCCTGTACTGTTTCATGGATACGACCTTGGTCGCAGCTGGAATTTGAACGGGAGGCATCTTTATCTTTCCAACTAAAATTGCCTTACTAGTGATATAATTCCTTACTCCAAATTGATACCGACCATCAGGGAGATTCAAAGTAAGTCCCTTCAGAATATCCATTCCAATTATATACTCTGGAATGGGAACAATCATAACTGTATATTGTCGTTTCGGAAGGTGTCCAATTCTCATATTAATTTGGGTTTGTACCGCCTCGATTTGCTTGCCGCCCAGCCCTGTAATAATCACAGACTGCCCTTTGAATTTCTCAGGGTTCCCATAGATTAAGGAGGCCTCCGCTCCGGTATCCACTAAAGCTTTTACTATCTGAGAGGACCGGTTTTTCCAGAATATCTGTAGCTCCACATGAGGTCGCCGGTCCTCCCGCGCCCAATGTACCGGAGCTTGGCCAACATTTCAGAAAGAATTATAATGCCTACTTTCTTGTGAGGGATATAAGTCAGAGTACTGCTGCCACTCGTGGTTCCTCTCTGGAGCAACAGAGGGCCTGCCGCGAGCAGAGGTGGGGTCCTGCTGAGGTTCCAGAGGGGGTGCTGTAGGCTGAGCAGCTCTGGAATCATATGCCTGATAATTTTGTACCTTCCTACGGGGTTTCTGTAACCCTCTCTGTTTATACATCCTCCATAGTTCATTGGTATCAAGACCATCAATCCTAGTGAGAGGTACACCATCTTTTAGCAAACTTTTAAACATTTGTCCTCGAGACATCCTATATTCGGTAGTTTTACGGCATCGGGTGTCTCGATTCCCTGTACTCTCCCAGGGGCCCCATTGACGTCGGAATTCTCGATACCCCTGACGCTCCCGGGGGCCCCAGTCTCCAAGGTCACCCAACTGCTGCATTTTCTCAATTACATCTCTAATGGGATTCCCTGTTTCACTAAGTAGGAGAGTCACAAGAACATTCTTATATGCCGGTGGAGCAGTTTTAATGATCGCATTTCTCATGGGCACAGACAATCTAAGCTGCATTAATACCTCAACATGTCCCACGTGAATGGCCAGTTTCATTCCTTCTTCCTTTACCCGCTGTATACCATCCCGCAGAGTATACCATGGTCGGTCAGAGCCAGGCCAGCTATTCTCCAGGGGGTATTTTGCCTTGCACCCTGCAGCAGCTACAGCCAATAGATTGGTAGTCTGATCATTATTTCGAAATGCATCCTGCACAAGAGGGTCAAAACTCAGTGTCACAAACTTTTTACAGTCCAAGTTGTCCAGGCTAACCCCTGATGCTCCCTGATCATACAAACGTACCATCCAAGCAAGCAGGGGCTCTCCTGGCCTCTGACTAAATCGTGCCAGGATATCATTAATTTCTTGTTGTGTAAAATCCTCCATTGTGGGTTTGTTCACCGGCGGCTGATTTTCGGAAAATTCTATCTTTCTCCTGATGACTGGTCTCGCATCTGCAGAGTCATCTGAGGCACCAGCCCCATTAGACTCCGCAGGGTACCAAATATCATCATCCGAGTCATCAGGATTACAGTGCACATCCACCTCTACAACTTCTGAGTGGACCTTCTTATGATGAGCGTGCCCCCTTCTCTTCCCACGTTTACACTGGGCAACTTGCACTGTAGCCTTCTCAGGCACAGCTTGGCAAGTGTCCAGCTTGTCAGTAAGGAGCTTATTTAACGTTTCTAGAGTCATAATCTGATCTCGCATGTGGGAGCATTCTACCAGTAACTGTTCTTTCTGCTGGTGCTGTTTCTTATACGCTGTTAACAAAATCCATCCCCGTCTCCCGAAGGTTACGGCATCCCGTGCCTTATTGGAAAACTTTTGAATAGTTTCCAATACATCCTGTGGTTCAGCCTCTGCCAACCGTTTCTCCCACTGTTCACATGCCCCCCCAAATTTAACCCATTCAAGAGCCAGCGAACTGTACACAGGATCTTCCCAACCGGGAACATCAGACGGGGCCATCCTCGTCGCCAATTTTGTTTTGCCAATTAGTAGGCCCAGTAAAAAGGACACAGCCAGCAGCAGACCAACAATCCAGTATGTAGGTTCTATTTCATGTAAAGGGGTCAGTATATAGAGGATTGCTGGGGGTACAAACAAGTCAGATCACGAATAACAGACATCAACCCCAGCGACCCCAGGAATGACACAATATCGCTTATAACAGATGGAACAAACAGAGACACGAGATAACCCACAGAGCAGATGGGAGACAACCAGGAGAACAAGGCAGTTACATATGACAGAAGTAACCCCATGTTGCCTCCCCACAAAGCCCGTGTTTGAATGTACCAGACCTGACTGGGACCCAGTTCCATGAGGAGTCAGGAGGTCCTTCCCCAACAGGAAACTCTGTGAAGTGCGTCCATTCCACAGACAGACTCTCCAACCCTTCCTGCAAGTGGGCCCAGCTTTTATCCCCAAAGCAGGGCACCTGGCACTTGTTACCAAAATGCAGGGCACCTGGGGCTTGTTTACCTGAGGGCTCTCCTTGCAAGGCCGGCAGCACCCTGGAGGAAAGCCAAAAGGTAAACTCATCCCCTCCTCTTAAAGGGCTGTGGGAACCACCCATATGTCAACCTTAATTCAGGGCTGGGGGTTCAGACCCCAGCACTTCAACAAGTTACATCTCTGGTGAGTATCTATCCTAGAGAAAATGTTCAGCAAAACTGAACGAATATATGGGATAAATAATTTTGGAGAAAGCTATTTCATTAAAAATATCTATTTAATAAAAGCAAGCTGTAAAATCAACACTGTTAAAGAGAATAAATAATTTCCCTAATAACAATTATTTAAAACCTTTTAGCACCCCTTACTAGAAGGATATTTTTTAATACCTATTAAGTAAACTAAGAAAAAATAAACAAGCCTTTTAAATGGGAGCTCTGCCTGAGGGAAGGCTACATAAACAGATTCTAAATAAGCATGGAAGAGCATGTCAGCTGATATAACCCAGCATGGTTTTACTGATTCAGCAGCACTACTCCTATTAACTGCTGCCTAAAGTTCTGTCAGAGGGAGTTAATTTTAGAGAATATGGTCTCAGCTTTGCATTTTAGAAGTCAAACATGCTCTCTTGCTAGATATGTTTCAAGTAAGACTTGAATAAGGATCCTTCTAGGTGGTTTATTCTGTTTTTACTAAGAATGCTGAATGCCCTGGTTCTAGGATAAGTAATAACCTGTGATTTCATTAGCTCACAGATTAAGAGGAATATATAGGGCCATTATGAATCATGCTGCTTGACCTCCTCTTTAGCACATGCTGGAGAATTATGCCAATTGAAATACAGTTATGAGCAGCCTCCACTGATCTCCATTTAAATGCTTGTGATGCTTGTGTTGCTGAAGACTGCAGATGCTGAGCCGTAAAAGCAGACTGAGGATGTAAAACACAGTTACTCAGGATCTTCTCCCCCTCCCACTGTAGTGCTACAGAAATGCAAAGGTTCCGCTGTAAGCCTGCCTCTCTTGGGCAAAAGAAAAGGCATACTTTCTTTTGTTTACCTCCCCAGGGTCTTTATTAATACACATACTTGGAAGACATTATGTTATTAGCTAATTAGTAATGCAGAAATAGTTTCAAACACGAACTTGAATTTCACATATGCCGAAGATGAGCTTTCATTATTCACTCCTTATGGTCTTGTTTTGTCTTTTTAGACAGTTACTTGACAACAGTAATGCTTTCCTTTTGAGAAATTCTGACAATTTATTTTGAAGAACTTTCCTGTAAGACAATACCATGCAGGGAATCAGCACAATGGAGCATTACCAAAATAAAAATCATCCCACTGACTCTGGAGGCTGCACGTGGGTTGCGCATATACTGTTGCCTTCCTGCTGACAACCTCACTGGGCAGTCAGCATAACTAAATTCTCTAATGATGGAACTGATCTTCATATTAGACTTATTGCTGCCAAGGTAAAAGGGGTGACCAATGCAAAGGGAATACAGACAGCATTTCCCAACACAAAGCTGGTTGCCAGCTGGTGTTTTAGCCCTGGAGGGCATATGTAGCTTGAGTAATTTAGAGCAGCTTTTTTTAAACAGGCCTGAACAACTCAGTTTTGAGAGCAGAACACTTGCAAATGTGAGTTTTCCTCATTCTCAGTACCTGTGACTATGTCTAAATATTCTTTAACCATAACCAAGGACTCAGCTGTTTATTTATAAATAGGTTCTGCCTGACAGAGCAAATGATCATGGAGACAAACCATACAAGAAACCAGCTTCTGCTTCTGAAGCATTTACCCTCAGAAGCAGGGAAAAAAACAATATGTTGAAAAGTGTCTACTCAGACACACAATAGCACATCATTAAATCCCAGGCTGAGGAACCCTCAGTGTTCTTTGTCTATTAAAAAAACCTGATTCTACAGTGTGTTAATTTGTATCAGGCTGTTTTATCTTCACTTGATTTAATGAAATAATTCCTAATTGATCCCTATAGAGAAAATACTGCCCCTATGGTACAGATTTTCACCAGAGGTTCTTTGTACAATACCCTCTTTCCTAGAGCAATGTTCAATTATTCTGAATAATTTTTGGTTATTCTATTTATTATCTATCATCATTCTATGAATTAATAACTCTGAATTTTTCAATTATTCGCAAAGATTTCTTTCAGTACATTCATTCAGTTTCAGTCTATTAATTATTTGTAAAAATAATGAGATATTTATCTGTCCCTCAAACATACAGTAGTATATAAAAAAGCTTTTGAGACAAGTGCAAACATATACTATGTAAGTGAACTTTCCCTTTGAATGATGGGCAGCTCTACTGAAATGACTGTAGTAGTTCTTCATTTTCCTGTTGCAGTCCAATAGCCCTCACTTTAGTGGGGATTCAGTTGGAGGCCAGACCGGTGATGAATGTAGGACTATATATGCTGAGGAGCGAATGGATATCTAATCCTGTATCTCTTTTTCAAGCATGTGGACATACACACACAGAAGCATTCATACCTGCTCTTAATACATATAAGCGTAGTAATCTACATTAATTGCAAATACGGACTAAAATGTCTCAGATATTATTCTTGACTAAAGAAAGAAGGGAAATTATTTTTTTTCTTATTTTATATTCTATATTGGAAGAAAAATACAGCAACACCACCACCAGCACCTCAAAGTCTGAGGATAAGGAATTTTTTAAAAATAACTGTTCCTGAAAAAATATTTCCCTCATTCATAAAAATAAAATAAAATAAATACAGAAAAGCTAAGGATAATTATTACAGTAACTGATGCCCACTGAAGTCTTGCCAGGTTTCATATAATAGATTTGGTCTCCATCAGCATAGATAGCTGCATTAATACTAAAAGGTTAATCTGACATAAAGTAACAGTGAAACCTATAATGTCTCTCCCAAGTGAAAATACAATCCTTAATTTTGTTTATGCTTTAGTTTTACTATTCGCAATACCCTCATTTCTATGGGAAAATACAACTTGATATGGGTTGTTGCAAAAGTACTATGTAAAAATACTGTTGTAAAAACCTGTGGGTTTAGAAACCGGTTAGATTTTTATTTTTTTTCAATAGACTTTTGCAAGTACATAATAAACATACACAAAGTATTTAGCAATTCTGTTTGTGGTATACAAAACTGCATTTATGAATAATGCTTCAGTGACCAGCTTGTGTGAGCAGGAGATATGATAGGATGTGTTTCTTAGACACATAAGTTAAATGCATAAACTGTTCCTCCCATCTGTCTCTTACCATTTAAAATTTGCCTTTCTATGCTCTATTCATCACTTAGCATATGATCACAGATTAGTGAGGTCTCTAGGAAGTAACTCATTAATTCAGAATTTTGACAAGTGAATTGTGAGTATGGATTTCTCAATTTTCAGGTGTTCCAAGTCCAGTAAGAGGTCCAGATTGTCAGAATACATCTTCCAAGAAATGATCCTTCTGAAGAGTCTCCAAACTTCTGAAACTCCCAAAAGGACCAGTACTGTCCAGAAATATTGGATAAGTTATACTTCTTCACCATTTCTAAAACATAAATTTCAAAGACAGAAGAACAACTGTTAATTAATTAAAATCAGAGCCAAGAGCCATATAAACTCACTATTATGAAACATGTTATCCTCCAAAACAACTTTATCAAGATATTCCAATAATTTTGCCTACTATGGACTTTTTCCTTTTTTTAGCCTTTATTTTTGCAGAGTTTCTTGTACGTGAATCATTTAACACACATAAAACATGTCTGTCTTCTTAATGGGACTATCCAAATTCATCAAACTACATCTGCATTTGCAGGTACTAGTAAGCCAGATGTCAGTACTTCCTTCATGAAAATTGTACTATACACGTGGGCACATACAAAAAGGTACTTAATGGTGGTTCTCACTGCCTTCATGTTTATGTTTTTTGCACATAGAATTATTAATGCTATCTGCCTCATAGCTATCCATGTATGTTTGTTGGAGATATATGATGAAGCTCATAAATGCTATAAAATTTCAGATGAAGATGATAATTTGCTTTCTACATAATTTATTCTTAAGTTCGTCAAAAGCTAGTCTGTTTTCTTTACCACTAGCTGTTTTTAATCTGCTCACGTTTTTATTATATCTGTGAACTGGGGAATTATTTTTCATGAGAAAGGTAATAAAAAGCATCAGACAAAATTACTAGATTTTAAAGTAACTTTTCTGTATTTCCTTTAATTTACAAATAAAACTTCCCATACAACTACTGACTCCTTGAATAGTTATGTAGACTATAACTTACAGTATCACATTCCTCTAAACTGGTATCACAATACTTCATCACAGCCCCATTTTGTGCATAACACCTAGGGACAGCATAGAATATTCTGACTCAGAAAAGATATTTTGAACCCCAGAGCTGCTCCTCAGCAGAGAAGCATACAACTATGGAAAGAATGCTGGAAGGGACTTCAAGAGATCACTTAGTCATTCTTCTTTTCCTCTCTCAATCAATTATGTCTAGGGCTAGCTTGGAAGATGTTCATCTCTCCTGCTGCAATTAAAGCTCTTCAGTTGTTTTCTATTGACCATGAACATGAGAAAGGGATTATTCACTTCCTCTTTGAAGAAGTTTTTACGTACTTGAATTCCATTAGCATGTTTCTCTTCTGTCTATATTTGTAGACTCTGAACAACCCAATTAATCCAAATTAATCCAAAAAACTGTTAGAGATGCAGGAGCAGGCTGTCCCCATGTGTCGTAAGACAAACTGGTGGGGAAAGCGACCGGCATGGTTGAACAGGGAGCTCCTGCTGGGACTTAGGAGAAAGAAGAGAGTCTACCACCTTTGGAAGAAGGGGCAGGCTACTCGGGAAGAGTATAAGGATTTAGTTAGGCTGTGTAGGAAGAATATTAGGGAGGCAAAAGCTCAGCTATAACTCAGCCTGGCCACTGCTGCAAGAGATAATAAGAAGGGTTTTTATAAATATATTAACAATAAAAAAAGATGCAGAGAGAATCTCCATCCCTTATTGGATGCGAAAGGGAACATTGTTACCAAGGATGAGGAAAAGGCTGAGTTACTTAATGCCTTCTTTGCCTCGGTCTTCAACAGTCAGACCAGTTATCCTCATGGTATTTAGTCCCCTGAGCTGGAAGATTGGGATGGAGATCAGAATAAAACCCTCGTAATCCAGGAAAGAGTAGTGAAGGACCTGCTGAGTCAATTAGACACCCATAAGTCTATGGGGCCAGATGAGATCCATCCGAGAGTGCTGAGGGAGCTGGCGGAGGAACTTGCTGAGCCGCTCTCCTTCATCTATCAACAGTCCTGGTTATCGGGTGAGGTCCCAGACGACTGGAAACTTGCCAATGTGATGCCCATCTACAAGAAGGGCAGGAAGGAGGATCCGGGGAACTACAAGCTTGTCTGCCTGACCTCGGTGCCAGGGAAGATTATGGAAAGGTTCATCTTGGGGGAGATCACGCAGAAAGTGCAGGACAACAGGGGGATCAGGTCTACCCAGCATGGGTTCACGAAGGGCAAGTCCTGTTTAACCAACCTAATCTCCTTCTATGATCAGGTGACCCGCCTAGCGGATGAGGGGAAAGCGGTGGATGTTGTCTTCCTGGATTTCAGGAAGGCATTTGACACTGTCTCCCACAGCATTCTGCTGCAGAAGCTGGTGGCTCATGGTCTAGACAGGTGGACTCTTTGCTGGGTTAAAAACTGGCTGGATGGCCGAGCCCAGAGAGTTGTGGTGAATGGAGTTAAATCCAGATGGAGACCGGTCACAAGTGGTGTCCCTCAGGGCTCGGTCTTGGGGCCAGTCTTGTTTAATGTCTTTATTGATGACCTGGATGAGGGGATCAAATGCACCCTCAGTAAATTTGCAGATGACAGGAAGTTGAGTGGGAGTGTCGATCTGCCTGAGGGTAGGGAGGCCCTGCAGGGGGATTTGGACAGGCTGGAGTGATGGGCTGAAGCCAATTGCATGAGGTTTAACATTGGTAAGTGCCGGGTCATGCACTTCAGCCAATGGCCTCAAGTTACGTCAGGGGAAGTTTAGGTTGGATATTAGGAAGAAGTTCTTTACTGAGAGGGTGATTAGACATTGGAACAGGCTGCCCAGGGAGGTGGTGGAGTCACCGTCCCTGGGGGTGTTCAAAAAACGGGTTGATGAGGCACTTGAGGCCATGGTCTAATGGTCTAATGGTTAGGAATATGATGGGATAAAGGTTGGACTTTATGACCCTGGAGGTCCCTTCCAACCATAATGATTCTATGATTCTATGAAAAGTAAAATCACTGAAATGAAAACTGGTTCTATTTTAGCCCAACCAAGACATTCTTATGTAGCTTATATTGGCCTAAGAGCTTACAAACAGTTTGATTATATTCCAGTATTTTTCCATGCACGCTTGCCGTTTTCTGCTTCTTCCTTTTCCTGCTTTTTAAAGTGAGGGAGTGTATATCACTTTTCCAGCCTCCAAAAAAATGCTGCTCGGCCCTTTGTTCCTCAAAAATAATCACTACTATCTTTCAGATTGTGTCAGAGAGATTTCTGTGATCTTGAGATGAATTTAATCTAGATTCTGTTCTGTAAAGCATTCTCTAGCCCTTTCTTTGCCTGTCCTGGGTGGAAATTTTATCCTTTTGATTTGTCCTTAATTGCATTAGTCACTTCTCTATAATCAGACTAGTTTTAGTGAAGACTGATTCAAAAGAGGCATAAAGCTCTTTGACCTCCTCAGCATTATCTACTCCCTTTTACATCTTTCCTGATTTTTTCCTTCCTTTTATGTCTGAAGATAACAAACAGATTCTTATTGAAACCTCAATGCAGAATCATCCCAAGTAGCAAACCACTTTTGATAAACTTTCTTGAAATTTATTTTTTTTTCAAGAAAAAGTGCTTAGCAAATTGAGACTATGCAAATCAAAATTTACTGCACATCTTAATTCTGATATAGTTAATGGTTATTTATTTTATCAGTTATGTGATTTAGATGCTTCACAAAGTTCTGTATGTTCTAATTAAATTGACAGTGCAAAGAAAACAAAAATCTTTATGTTTAATATGTTGTCTGAAGCTCAAGAATACCTTGATAACCCTCAGAAGCAGGCATTACAATTTAAGTGGGCAGTTTTGAGGGCACTTTGTAATTGAAAAAGTCAGAGAAACATACATTATTGTATTCAGTATTCTCTGTACATCCACTTCAGTTTCAGCTTATGAATTTTCATGAGTATTTCATTTTCTCTTCTCATCCTATATTATTCAAGTATTGCAGTCAATTAATTGTATGATAAAGCTGATATTACCTTTTAGTTTTTAATTTTAAAAGCAATGAAGTAATCAAGAAAGGTATTGAAGACTGCATTAACAGGGGAAAAGCTCTATAAAACAAACAACAGTACTATCACAGTTCTAAAATGCTGATAATGCCCCATCAGGAACAGCGTGCACATTGCTAATAACCATCCCACAGGAAGGAAGTTACCTCAGAGAAGACAAGGCATAAAGAAACAGAGACTATATCCCAGAAGCCTGTTTTGTTGGGCTTGAGTTTTCAGAAAGCAGAATTATTCTTCAGAATGATAAAAATTAAAAGAAACACATGAATGGCTTGTACATTTTTGCTTATTCATTTATTCTAGTAAGAACAAAAGTACATGCTGTATTATTAAAGTGGAAGAGCAAGGTCCCTGATGATCCTAACAGCAAAATTCAGAATTTGCCATATGATCCAGGAAGAAAAACAGAAGCTAAAGAACTGTCTAAAAAGATGTCTAACAAACTCAAAGACCATGCTGCAGCTTAGTAGGAATAATTACCTTAAAGTATATAAGCTAATTTAAAATATTTGTTGTTCACAAATAAGATATAATACATTATATGGGTAAACTCTTCTTGTGAGGTTTCGGTTCAGTATTGTCAGCCACAGGCACTCAAAATTTATTTTGGTACCACACCTTTTGCCCACTCCACCCAAAAGATGAGATTTGGAAGAAACAACCTGTAGGGGTTAGTGAGTGTGTTTATTTTCATACCTCAATGGGAATGTTTATCCTCCAACTAATATTCAGTCTGGAAGGCTAGAAACTTTTTTGGTTTTAAATGAAGGCTGAGGTTTCTTAGGTAATAATCTGTTTTCAGCAGCTTAAGTTTCAAGCAACAAAACAAATAAACAAGACAAAACCAACAAAGAAAACCCTACCTATCATATGATTGATAAGAAAAAAACCCTTATATCACAAAATTTTCCAGTGCTACTAATGCTTTCCGTATAGGCAACAATTAGTGAAAACATATGGATCTTGCAAACTACACTAAATACATGCAGCAAAGATAGTGCTTCCCCTTTTCCCTAAAAGCATGAAGCATGGCACAATAAACAAGCCACACAGTTCTTTGAAAATCCAGACAGAAAATGGGTATCTGTGTAAAAACTTTTCTACCAGTTTTACCTCCTTGAAACGGACATTGTGTTTCCTATGTACATCTGACAGTCCAGGAGGACTCCACTACATACTGAACAGCAAAGAAAATAGGCATCAAGAGTATTTAATACTACCCTGTTCTGCCTGTTGACTTTTGAGAATCCCATTCTGAAGCTCGTAACTCTGGTGCAAATTATGTATAAGTTGGCGACCCACTCACAAGTTATAACTTTTAAGTGTACTGGTTTGGGCTAGGATAGAGTTAATTTTCTTCATAGTAACATGCATGGTGCTGGTTTTGATTTGCGACCAAAGCTAGCGTTGATAACAGGCTGATGTTTTGGGAATTGCTGAACAGCGCTTACACAGAGTCAAGGCCTTTTCTGGTTCTCACGCCACTCTATCAGTGAGTAGGCTGGCGCTGGGCAAGAAGTTGTGAGAGGACACACACAGGATAGCTGACCCCAACTGACCAAAGGGATATTCCATACCATATGACATCATGCTCAGCAATAAAAGCTGGAGGAAATAGGTATGGAGGGGCTATGGTGTTTGTCTTCCCAAGTAAACAGTGCATGTGATGGAGTCCTGCTTTCCTGGAGACGGCTGAACTCTTGCCTGCTGATGGCAAGTAGTGAATGAATTCCTTGTTTGCTTTGCTTGCGTGCACAGCTTTTGCTTTATCTATTAAACTGTCCATCTGAACCCATAAGTTTTACTTTTCCAATTCATTCCTCCATTCCCCTTGGGGAGAGTGAGTGAGCGGCTGTGTGTGGCTTTAGCTTCTGGAGTTCAGACTTTATCACAAAACTTTTCAGTGAGACTGAGGAACAAACATTAATATTAAGGGTATTATTTTCAAGTAGTGCTGTTTCACCTCTGCTGTTTTCAGTAATAGACATCAGCCCAGATAAAGAACTGTGTTTATGCCCTGAGCACATAGGTGTGTGGACACTGACACTGGATGCCACTGTATCTAATAGCTTGACAGCCATATAAAGGAGTGAGATCACAAATATCCAGATTCTGAGGTAGGCTATATGCACAGGGAAAGCATGCTAACATGTGAGAGTTCTTTAAGTAAAAACTTAGGGCTCTAAGGCTGTTACAGTGCCAAAAGGATGACACAGTGCCCTTGTGGATCAAAAAGCCCCAGGTCCCTTTGTGGAGTTTGCCACTCCCAACTACTGTGGCTCTGCAATCAGCTAAAGTTAGATGTATATGTAGGAGATATGAATATGAAAGCCCTTGGATACAGGCACCTTAGAAAATGCTGAACTATTAAACTGTAACAGCTAGTGCCTTGCTCTCATTTTATCTGTAATACATTACCTAGTATTTAGAAATGTTTTGAGAAATAAAAAAACAAGGTACATCTACACCAACATTATATTTTGGTGGGAAAATCACACATGAAGCAGATTGGTGTTAAAATTCTTCATGTGATTATTCACCATAATTCAATAATGTAACCTGATAATCTAATTACTGAATCTTGCCTTATGTTCAATCGAAAGTCCATATTTAAAATAATCAGAAAGAAAACACAAATGATACCTAACAAGTATACTACTGCAGTGTAGGGTGTAAATGAATCCCAAACTCATTCTGTCTGCAGTTCTCTTGAGCTAACTGAAATGTCAACTTGTAAATATCAATCGCATCTTCAGAGTGAAGCATGATTTTGATAGTGAGCAGTATGTTCCACTTTATTCTTCTCAAGACACTAATTTTACATCAATTTTTCATGTCCACATAATTTTCCAGCACATTGGACACCTTCTTGGCTTTGGTTTAGCAAAAAGATGTAAAGACAAAACAAAAAAACCCTAGTCCCTTAGTGATTTCTCTGGTGTTAAAGAGAAGACATGGATGACAGAGCAGGAACAGAATTGCAACTTCTTCAACAGCAGTCATTATATTTGCTACCCTAAAATTCTGAGAAATCCCTGTGAATACTGAAAATATATTTGCATCTGCCAGCAATCTTTGTTAAATAATTGTTCTCTTCTTGCTTTCCACAACCAAAGAGCAAGCTATGATCATTGTGCAACAGCTATGATTATTGTGCAACAGCTTTTTTTTTTTTGATAGTCTAGAACAGTGAATAAATATTTGTATCAGAGTTATAATTAAAGGTGAGAGATGGAGCTATGCCCACCACAGAATGCTGAAGAAGTTGCATAAATTAAGCAATGTAGACTTCTGAATGGGAGTTTCACTCCTAGTCTGGATATTGTGTTTGGAAATGTACCAGCAAAGATGTTTAGTCTGTGTCTGCTTTGGATGCAAGGCTTACTCCAACAGGGATTCTTTGAAACAGCTTTATCTGTTAACAGATAAGATGGAAAGAACACAAACATCTAATTTATGGAACAGAGAGAGAGAACGTATCAGGAAACAGCATGTACAAACGATACATCCAACAGCAAAAGGAATCAGGGAGTGATGAAGTTTCCAAAGTTTTGCCAATATTGTCACCAAACAGGACAAAGAACTTATCAACACCAATGTGATGTAGATAAGCAGACACTTCTTTATTGACGCGCGGAGGATACAGGGGATAACTCCGCCCAGCGTATCCTGGGTTACATCACATTTAGCAGGGATTTTATATATTCCATTGTATAAGCTGTTTAACATAAAAATGCATATACTGCTCGCCTTTAATTACTCATTAAAGTTAACCTTTACCTTGATTGGCCCCTAATGATCTTTCGAGTTACTTCACTTCATGTATATTCATTTCTAATAAGAATCATTGGTCACCTATAGTCACGCCATAGTCGCGCTATTGATTGTAGCCCCTAATATTCAAATCAGGATGGGGAGGGTAATGGGATCTTCAAGCAGCATAACTGGTCACTGTGACTTTAGCCACTATATGTTTAATTATTGTATTATTCTTTCCACGGTGGTTGCTTAAACATAATATCTTACTCTCTTGACTATACGGTTTCTAGTTAAATACAATACTAGGCCCTAGCTGCTTGTACCACCTGTTCGCTTCATGTGCTTTCTGTGACTACTGAAGTAAAACACAGTCACTCCCTCATATGATTCAATTAGGCCTAACTTTCTTTTAGCTAAACTAAAATCATCAAAATCATCCGAATCTGAACAGATTGGTAACAATATAGTAGCAGGTAAAGTCAATTATTTTTAAAGAGCCAGCACATCTGTATGCCGAAAAAATGAGTAATCTACACACATAAGGTTTTAGTTTAGTAGTTCTCAATAACAGTCTCAACCTATATTAATCTAATTAGGCCTAACTTTCTTTTAGCTAAACTAAAATCATCAAAATCATCCGAATCTGAATAGATTGGTAACATTTCCTCCCTTTGAAAGAACTGATAATTATACTCAATACTTTCACTTATTCATAGTGTGATTTCGCTGAACCCCAAGTTGTTGTGTGATGGTGGATCCTTTGATGTTTTTTCTCGTTGTCTTGCCACAAATCATCTGATTAAACTCTGTTCTTCAAGTCAATTGTCGTTCCAAACATTTCTATGCCAGAGTAAGCGCTAGAAATACCAACATTAAAATGATTGAAGTCTCAATCAATGATTTTATCCACGAACTCAGATTCAATCCTAAACCACTGAAAATTTTACCTATACAATTTTCCGACATGTCCTCTCTAAGCTCATGTATTTCTTGTTTCTATGCTTGCGTGCACAGCTTTTGCTTTATCTATTAAACTGTCCATCTGAACCCATAAGTTTTACTTTTCCAATTCATTCCTTCATTCCCCTTGGGGAGAGTGAGTGAGCGGCTGTGTGGGGCTTGCCTGCCTGCCAGGGCTTAATCCTTAACCAGCATGAAGGCATCTAACTTCTTACAGAGAAGTACTCAGCGCCATCTTATAAGCTGTAGGATACCTGAGAAGTCCAGAGGGGCATTGACAGACATGACACGTGACCTGTGGCACATCACACATGACCTAACTGGTAGCTGGAGGCAGGGAGAAGAGTCAGGCTTAGGGTATCTAAAATATCACTATATGTCTATTTTTAAGCAGTTGAATCACTTCCTATGAATTTTGAATCCTGTACATTTTAAGTAAACAAATATTTTTAGTAGCCTAAGAATGTAATGCGAAGGTAGCTGGAAAAACAATCTCATTGCCTACACCATCCGCATTGCACGTACATAGGTATCAACATTAGAAGCAATATTATGAGTAACATTAGTTTTGTTGTAATTTAGTGCGGAGACAGGACTTGGAGAAATCAGGAACGACTCAATGTGAGTTATCCGGAAAGCTCGTTTTATTGCGCAGATACATTCACTTATATATCATTCTTTTGTCAAATCACCACGACTAAGCATATCTTATTATCTTTTTCTTAGGTTTTCATTGGACTACTTCTACATCAATCATTAACTTTTAACCTGTGCTTCAGCTTCTAATTATCATATTCTCCGCCTTGCCTAAGTGTTAGTTCCCTATCTTATGTAACTTAGTTGCTTGTACTACTCTTCAAGGACAGTACGTCCTTGAGGCCTAATCTTGGCCGCTAGCGCCTACACAGTAGCGTGTTCGTGCACCTGCTCTAACACTCCACGTCCATTACTCACAAGCCAAACTCCCACAATTTAGTACACTCACTTGCTATTAGGAGACTCTGCTTCTAAAGCAAGGGTAATTCATAAGCAGAAAAATCCTTTAAACGGAAGATTATATAAAGTTTATTTGGCTTTTGCTCCATGCAATAACACTGAGATCATGATATATAAACAGAAAATTGCGCCTAACATTGTTTTAACACACCCTGGTTAGGTTTTCGTCCTTATCTCAACCCTCTCGTGCCCCACATTGGGCGCCAAAAGGGCTGTGGTGGTTTAGACCCTGCCGGGACCCGAGACCATGTTGCCGCTGCCCCTTCTTCACCCTCGGACAGGGACGGGACAGGGAGTAAAATACAGGCCTTGGGGTTGAGATAAGGAAGATTTAATACAACACTGTAACAACAACAACCCGAACAACAAAATAACAACAATAACAATAACAGTGATTACAATGTATAGAGCAAGAGATATACCACAGGGACACAGCACTAGGGTACAGACCCGGACAAAAGCCGTTCCCACACTCCTTGCGCATGGGCACCCAGACATGACGTCAGCATGGTATGGAATAGCCCGGCTGTAGCTTCCTCCCAACTGCTGGGGAAAATTAACCCTATCCTGGCCGAACCAGGACAGCAGATATTTCAGGTTTTACTGGAATGACAATTACTTTAATGTTTTCAGCATTCATCTTTGCATACACCAGTGCTACCCTATGAAAACTGTGAGCTTCCAAAGGACGTGATCTCTTTCAGCCTGCTTTTCATAGGTCTGCCTGTCTGACAAGTCTACATATACCTTATTATATACAGATGGCTATCAATTAGCAAACTGATTGGAAATGTAGGATGTGTCTTACAATCCAGTAGTCCCCTCCTCTTAGAGGTACTTGCACATGTATTAAAACTGAAGGCAGTTGGGTATGTAAAGACTTAGTAGTTAGCCTGAACAGTATTTCAGGATCTAACTTCCATCATTTTATGTCCCTAAATACCTTTCCGGATCTGGGCTATAAACACTTGAAATTTTTTTTGTTTCAGTGTCTTAAAAATCTCAGTTGCATGACTTTACTGTGAGATCAAGTTTTCTGTCCTTGTAAGAAGTAAATATTCTGTATTTTGATAGGCTTTACTGTGTATAGTAATTTACTAGAGGATTTATATTAGTTTCCACCCTTTTAAAATTCTTATATTAAATATACTCTTTGAGCTATCTATATGTGCCATGCTGGGCCTGCTTTTGCTTCTGGAGAAGTGAATTTCAAAACACTGGCTGGCTTCATTAGATGCTAGAGCAATGCTACAGTAATGTTTATGTATACTGCAATAAATGTCCTGCAAATTAGCAGGACACTAGTATGTGAGATACATTCCTATATGTTTGCATTCATTTGTGTTACTGTGTTTTGTTATTAGTGACATTTCTTCGTTGCTGTGTTGTACAATCATATAATATTGTATAATATGATATAATTAAGGATGTCCCATTTACAATTGTCATGAGAATTAATTGTTCAGCATTAGCTGTTACTTGGACAGGCTTTCCATAAAAGGTGTACAAGCATTTAGGTTTCCCCTATATGGTACACTGCAGTGAAGAGCAGTATCTGTTTCCATTATTAATCACTTAATTAGAAGGTAATATTAGCCCTGCAACATAAAAGCATGACAGGCCTCTTCCTATGCAGGAAAAAATACATGCAGAATCATGGCAATATGAGAAGATCATGATGGCTGGGTAAAAGCTTCAGGGCAAAAGAAATGGGTGGAGAGAGGAGGGAGGATCAGCTTATAGAAATGAGCTGGCATGGCTCTAGGTGTTTTTGAACCATTCCATTTAATTCTGTCACAGAATCAAAGGATGACTGAAAAACTTCTCCAAAAAAGCTACTGTGGTCTAAACAGTGGTAGCACTGTTGGGAACAATGTTGAAAGTGAGCACTTTTGAATTTCAATAGGGCCTTTCCAAAGAGGAGAATAACAGCTCTGTACATTGTGTAACTTTGGACCAGACACCTTATGAGACAAGCTACTACACAGCTAGGAAAATAATCTGAAGCCTATTACAGAACAAGAGAGCAACTGTTTGTGGGAATATGAAGGTACTGGCAATGAAAAATAGGACAGAGAAAACAGTCCTTTAAAAAAGCAACAAGGAAATTTACGTATATTTAAAAAACGTGCAAATGACAGAAATCAGCTGGTCAGTTTATAGAAGGTAGGTAGTAATTTAATTTGTACCCTGATACCTGAGAAACTGAAACAAGAAAATTAATTAACAATTTGTCTAATATAATTAAGTTAAGCTGGAAACAATTTCATTTGGCAGAAAGAAATGAACCAATATTGTATTGAGAACAACTCTGGAGACGATTGTGTTCTGATTAAGGAGAAACTGAGACACTACAACAAGCAGCAAAGGCTTTGGACCTAGTTCTGATTTTAATTACACCGATACGAATAACACTAACCTTACTAATGAGTTTTCCAGTGCAAAAGTCAGATCACAAACAAGTCATTCAAACTTCAAGACCTACCTGGGAGATGTCAGAAGTGAGTAGTAAAGAAAATTACTTATAATTATGATACTCAGAAGAGTCACTATGGAATTTGGAATGAAAAATAAAGAGAGTTTGTTATTCCCAAAGGGCATCAAAGAAACTGAATTTCCTATCACAAAGAAAAAAAAAAAAAGTAAAAAGTTTTTAGATACTATTTATACTGTTTCCACGCCCACATAATTTATTTCTCATTACAACCTTGATTATGGCATGTTAACTTACATATATCCAAAAATGATGTCTGAGGTAACCATGATAGAAGCCAAATGAAGAGTTTGTTGAGTTATTTTTGTTTGGCTGGTTTTTTTTTTAAATTGGAAAGTTCCAAAATAGCCTAAAGTGATGTGGCTCACAGGATGATTTTCTAGGTAATACAGCACAAAATCCATAGACAGCAAAGCTGGAGATCTCATCACTGTATTAAAAAGGGGAAATTTTTACTGTTGTTGTCCACAGCCTCTGAGTTACTGTTTGGGAAATAGAATGCATACAGAGGATTGTAGGTTTTGAGGGGTTTCTCCTCAAAAGGAAACTCTGCATCTACATAATTCATGAGAACCACACAGCTCTGCCTTTGTTTTTTTGAACTGTGAGCAGCCCGTGTGTGTCACAACCTTACATATTACCACTGCCCTTTTTCTTCCAGCCTCATCAATTATTTTCTTCACATTTGTTTTTTCTGTGAGGTCTTGTATCCTGGCCATATTGCTAAAAGCTACTAGACTGTAACCTGCCCTGTATGAGAATTTCAAAAGCATTATTCTCCATAGGAAAAGCATGAAACAGTCCTTCATGTTCTTTGGAATAACAAATGAAAAAAAAGGCAAAAGATCATGTTCGTCTCTCCCATGCTACTTTGAACACACGCTCAAAATGCTTACAAACTGAAATGCTGCTACCCAATACAGCCACAACAAAGAACAGTACTTTTTGAAGTGTAGTGGAAAGCCATTTCAAGTTTTATATGCAGAAATGCCAGTTTATCAATTTTCTTCATTTTCCATGGGTTTGAAAGTCCAGCACAAGAGACTGCATTATTCAATGAGAAACGTGAAAGAGAAATTTCACAGTTTTCATTGGAAACATTCATAAAATGGAAGTGAAAGTAGTAACTGAAAATAGTATATTAATGTTCATAGTAACTAGAAGTACATTCTCATTTTTAATTGCTGTTCAATCCACTAAAGCACTTTAAGCATGTACTTACTTGCTTACTGTATTACAAAGTTTTAACATTAATGGTCCCATTGGGACTTTTACCATTGACTTCAAAACGAACTAGATTAGAATTTATACAGATTTGGCTAGTAACACTGCTTATTATTAAAGACCTTCTTTTATGTTGCATAAAGCTTTGCCGGACTTCAACCATTTAGGCTGAAATTCCATATGCTTCATAGCTGCCTCAGGCTGAATTCTTCCGGAAAACTCCAAACAAAATCATTCAGCTCTTTGCAAGAGCTAGGACTGACTAGGCAAGAAGACTGGGACAGAGAAACCACGGAATGAGACTGGGAATGTCTGGAAGAGAAAACTTGGACTGGTAATGTCTGAAGTAATCTAGAACTACAAGGAAAAGCTAAGAGAGAGAGAGTCAAGAAATATACGTCAGAAAAGAACAAGCTTGAGGAGCTAGGAATAAAATATTAGGGATAGGACAATATGACTGGTACAAAAAAAACATGAGTGGGAAAGATGCAGAACTGAGAAACAGGTATTAGATTTGGGAAGCTGGAACATGAAGATGGGCTATAATTCTGGAACAACCTGTGCTGTTGCAGCATCACCTTCTCTGGAGCTTGGAACAGAGCCTTGAGCTCCAAAATCTCATTGTTCAATCCTCCTGTGGGCAAATAGCCATAAAAGCCACTAGAAAAATTGCTCATTCTTCTCTGTGACTTGTCCATGTAGAGGATAAAAATCTGTTAATTATTCCTTTGACTTCATTAGCTTAAATCCTGTCTTTAATTCTATTGACTTAAATGAGGGATGTAAATATTCCAACTTCAATGACCCATACAGGTGTTAATATGAAACCACATCACGGAACTTCATTTTTCCCCATTTCTTCTTCAAAAAATTTTCACCTGCCTCCTGACTTCCTTGATAGAAGAGCATTATTTCACCTGTGAAATATCAGATTTAGGGTCAGATCTGGGAAATTTTCCCCTTGTGACTATGTGATTCCTACTGCTAACTAAACTTTTTCTGATGAGGAATAGGAATTATATATTAAAGACAGACCAACAATAAAACCACCAAAAAAGAGAGACTGTTTGTGAACTAAACAGAAAATGTCAAGAAAAGAGAACTGAAATTTTGGATTGTAACCCAGATTACTCCTAGAAGTTCCTACATGACTATGAAGAAAAGTGTGTGTCTGATTTATTTGCTTCCAACTTGCATATTATCTTCCCTATCATAGAGTGAGAGGGTCAGGTCAACTCCTCAGGAAGATAAGAAGTTGCTCCTTAGACCATGGACAAGGAGAAAAGTTTCCCAGAGACTGCAGAGAAGAGCAGAACAAGAAAGAAAGGAAATGGGAGCACAAACCAGTATGAACATCAGGGAATGGAAAGTCCTGCCTCTAAGACAATAGAAAGATAAAATATCTAGAGCCCAGCAGTGACCATGTCATTTGTTGCACAACTGACTGACAGCAAGTCAGGATCTGTCTTCAGGGACATAGTGGAAAAAGCAAGTGTGGCTTTTTTATTTCTATTCTGTTTCTACATATAGTTTTTTTTTAAAAAATATGCATTGTAATATCTAATCCTAAAATAACTAGAGATTGATGGGGCTACTTTGAGTTTTTGATTTGATTAGATTTTTTAAAATTTATTTTAAAAACCTTGGGCAGCTCACCATAAACAAAAGTTCTAAGCAATTGGCTGAAAGATCAGCAAATCTGGGGTTCTGACATGATGATGAAATGGATGTTTCAAGGACGACTACTGAATTTGCATTCCTTGACCCCTAAAGAGACAGAGATTCCACAGGAAGAAGACTGATAGGTCCACTCTCTCCTTGACAAACAGTTCCATCCCACATACTCTCTAGTCCCTGTGCTATGCATCACATGTGGCTGCAGTGCTGTAGCTGCAATGTTCTTCTCCCCCTCCAGCTGGACCACTTTTTCCACTGAGAACCCAATGTCTAATTGATGGGCATCCTGCATACTCCATGAAATGTAAATGAAATCAATGGAAGTCTAGATTTTGAACTTGTACCTGTCATTGAGGACTGTACATTAATGCTAAGAGTCAAGTGCTAAAGAACTCCTGTTAAACACACAATACTAGTGGAAATGTTTGACCTTAAGCTCCTTCTGCTTCAGCTTCTCCTCTTCCAAGTGTGACTCACAACAATAAATCTGTAAGTCTTTGTGAATCTTTTGTGTCTTTGATTCCATGGATGCTTTCCACAATGATATCCATAAGGGAATTAACAAGTCTTCTTAATTTCTGAAGAGTGTGCAATGCATAGAGCAGAAGGCCACACAGGGAACAGGAGAGAATAATACCTGAAAGAGTG
This sequence comes from Podargus strigoides, assembly GCA_028020825.1. Lineage (NCBI taxonomy): Eukaryota > Metazoa > Chordata > Aves > Caprimulgiformes > Podargidae > Podargus > Podargus strigoides. The sequence continues at coordinate 43,748,636 of CM051662.1, forward strand.
GTCCATTATGTGGTAAGAACTTTTTCTGCACTGCATAAAGGAGGGTCCTGCTTAAAAATACTATATGTTAATGTGATTGGTGCCTGCATATTATAATGCATGAAGTCAAAGGAAGTGAATACATTTTGTGAAAGGAAACTGACCCTGACATTTGAGTGGTTAATATCACAGTTAAATTATATGTTTTTAAAGTAGTTTTCTTGGATAGTATATTTTAAAATAAAAGCTATGCCTCTGTAATCTCCATTCAGAAATAACAAATATGAAAAAAAAACCCAGGAAGCTATTTAAGTACCCCAAATGTTAATGACTGAAGAACTATTTCCATTATACAAAAGGAAAAGTTACACTTTAAAAGTTAAAAATCTTTCTCCACATACAGTACCAGCACAGCAACAGAGGGAAAAGGCAACACTGCATTTATTTTATTTTTCATATAAATGCTACAAATTATCAGTTAACATAACTTTGTTGCAAAAAATGCACAAAGTAATTTTACTTTTTTTTTTTTTTTTTTAAGAAACATTTATATTTGAAATCCTGGATTTCTTTACAGACAACTATTTATTATTTTATACAATCCTGGAAATCCTAAAAAAGCTGTTGTTCTATTTTCTATTTGTGTCTCTGGATTAGAATGCAAAAATCTTCCAGAAAGAAGGAAGAGTTAAAAATCTCTGGTCACGGCAATAACTATTACTGTGGATCTTTTCATTCACTTAAATGGGAACTGGTAGAAAATAATGGATGAAGGACTATTTTAGATCTCAGTGATCTCATTAAAAATCCCAACTCTACCACTGATTGACAGGCTAAGTGATCTTGGCCAGCTCCATTTTCTTCTTCTGCCTTACTTTACCTTGGAAGTAGTAATACTAACATATTCCATAAGGTGTTGTAAGATCTCAAGATGAAAATCATTAGAAGAGCTATGCTTTCCTAAAAGCTGTTACTGAAATGGGTCGATGCAACTAAATTGCTGCTGCATGTTATATTAAAATTCAGGCATTCTCTTTTTTACCTTTTTTTTTTCCTCATTCCTCCTCCCCAATGTACACTTACACATAACTTCTACATGTCTAAAAACATGCTTATGAATCCATTCATTTGGAGGGAGTCTGTTAGAGACTCCCCCCAACCAGGATGGAGATGCTGACAAAATATTCTATAAGCAAGTGGCAGAGATCTCATGATCGCTCGATCTTGTTCTCGTGGGGTGTGACGACACATGACACGGACTCATTTCGTGGGGTGAAGAGAAGACATTTTATTGTGCTACAACTCTGTTTTTTATAACCCCTGCCCCAGTCCCACAAAGCACTATGCAGCAATATTTCTCAGATGAGGTATTTTTCTTTCTTTGCACAAACTTATCGCATGCTGGTCTTGTGAATCCTGTTATCACAAAAGCAACGTCCGCACATTCTGCTTGGATCAAGGTTAGTTCTTTGTACTTTCCTCCCGCTTCCTTATTCTCTTCTTGTTCTCATCTTTCCCATGGCTTGCGTCCAACCAGCTGTATAATGTCCATATCGCCGTCCTTGGTGATATCAACATCCTTGGAAGAAACTTCGCTGTGTCCATCCTCCACAGTGGGGGACTTGAACCTCCCAGATGTCTGCTGGAAATATAACACGGCAGAGAGAGATCCATCCTGGAGGTTCCTAGAGTGTGTGGAAGACAACTTCCTAACACAGCTGGTAAGGGAGCCAACTAGGGACAGTGCCCTACTGGACCTGCTGCTTGCTAACAGAGAAGGTCTTGTGCGGGATGTAAAGGTTGGAGGTCGTCTTGGGCAGAGTGACCATGAAATGATAGAGTTCACAATTCTTGGAGAAACAAGGCAGGGAGCCAACAGAACTGCCACCCTGGACTTTCGAAAGGCAGACTTGGGCCTGCTTAGGAGCATGGTTGAGAGTGTCCCTTGGGAGGCAGTCCTGAAGGTCAAAGGTGCCCAGGATGGCTGGGCATATTTCAAGGAGCAACTCTTAAAAGCTCAGGAGAAGGCCATCCCCAGGTCCCGAAAGACAAGCCGGCAGAGAAGAAGGCCAGCCTGGCTAAATAGAGAGCTTTGGCTGGACCTCAGGAACAAAAAGAAAGTCTACGGCCTTTGGAAAAAGGGACTGGCAAGTTATGAGGAGTATCAAAATGTAGTGAAGCTGTGCAGAGCGAAAATTAGAAGGGCCAAAGCTCAAGCGGAACTCAACTTGGCCGCTATGGTTAAGGACAATAAGAAGAGGTTCTTTCAGTACCTCAATAGCACAAGGAAGACGAGGGAAAAAGTTGGCCCACTGATGAATGAGGCGGGTGCCCTGGTGGTGGAAGACACAGAAAAGGCAGAGGTACTGAATACCTTCTTTGCCTCTGTCTTCAATACTAAAGCAGTCTCTCGTGAATTCTGAACCATGGAGGCAAGATGGAAGGTCTGGAGAGATGAAGAATTTCCCTCGATAGAGGAAGACTGCATTAGAGACCACTTGGCCAAACTGGACATCCATAATCCATGGACCCTGATGGGATGCACCCGCGAATGCTGAGAGAGCTGGCAGATGCTATTGCAGAGCCACTCTCCGTCATCTTTGAAAAGTCGTGGAGAGCAGGAGAGGTTCCTGAAGACTGGAGGAAGGCCAACATCACTCTAGTCTACAAAAAGGGCAAGAAGGAAGACCCAGGAAATGACAGGTCGGTTAGTCTCACCTCCATCCCCGGGAAGGTGATGGAGTGACTCATTCTGGAGGTCATCTCACAGAAACACACAGAAGCACAGAATGTTAGGGACTGGAAGGGACCTCAAAAGATCAGATAGTTCAATCCCCCTGCCAGAGCAGGAATACCTAGATCAGGTCACACAGGAACACATCCAGGCGGGTTTTGAATGTCTCCAGAGAAGGAGACTCTACAACCTCTCTAGGCAGCCTGTTTGAGTGCTCTGTCACCCTCACTGTGAAGAAGCTCTGCCTCACATTTATATGGAACCTCTTATGTTCCAGCTTGCACCCACTGCCCCTTGTCCTATCATTGGATGTCACTGAGAAGAGCCTAGCTCCATCCTCATGACACTCACCCTTGACATATTTATAAACATTAATGAGGTCACCCCTCAGTCTCCTCTTCTCCAAGCTAAAGAGACCCAGCTCCCTCAGCCTTTCCTCATAAGGGAGATGTTCCACTCCCTTAATCATCTTTGTGGCTCTGCGCTGGACTCTCTCAAGTATTTCCCTGTCTTTCTTGAACTGGGGGGCCCAGAACTGAACACAATATTCCACATGCAGCCTCACCAAGGCAGAATAGAGGGGGAGGAGAACCTCTCTCGACCTACTAACCACATCCCTTCTAATGCACCCCAGGATGCCATTGGCCTTCTTGGCCACAAGGGCACATTGCTGACTCATGGTCATCCTGCTGTCCACCAGGACCCCCAGGTCCCTTTCCTCTACGCTGCTCTCCAACAGGTCAGTCCCCAATTTATACTGGCACATGGAGTTGTTCTTCCCCAGATGCAAGACTCTACACTTGCCCTTGTTATATTTCATTAAATTTCTCCCCGCCCAACTCTCCAGCCTCTCTAGGTCTCTCTGAATGGCAGCACAGCCTTCTGCTGTGTCAGCCACTCCTCCCAGTTTTGTGTCATCAGCAAACTTGCTGATCGAGCACTCTATTCCCTCATTCATATCATTGATGAATATATTGAATAGTACTGGTCCCAGTACCGACCCCTGAGGGACTCCACTAGTCACAGGCCTCCAACTAGACTCTGTCCCATTGACCACAACTCTCTGGCTTCTTTCCTTCAGCCAGTTCACAATCCACCTCACTACCTGATCACCAAGCCCATACTTTATCAGCTTATCTACGAGGATGCTGTGGGAGACAGTGTCAAATGCTTTACTGAAATCAAGATAAACCACATCTACCGCTCTACCATCATCTATCCACCTAGTTATTTCCTCATAGAAGGCTATAAGGTTGGTCAAACATGACTTACCCTTGGTAAAACCATGTTGACTGCTCTTAATGACCCCCTCATCCTTGATATGCCTAGAGATAGTGCCAAGAACAAGCTGTTCCATCACCTTTCCAGGGATGGAGGTGAGGCTGACCGGTCTATAGTTACCCAGGTCCTCCTTCTTGCCCTTCTTATAGATTGGAGTGACATTTGCTATCCTCCAGTCCTCAGGCACCTCTCCTGTTGCCCATGACTTACCAAAGATGATGGAGAGTGGCCTAGCAATGACATCTGCCAGCTCCCTCAGCACCATCAGCATTCCATCAGGACCCGTGGATTTATGGATGTCCAGATTGCTTAACTGGTCCCTAACCCAGTCCTCATCAACCAGGACAAACTCCTCCCCTATCCTGACTTCCTCTGGAGCCTCAGGGGTCCAGAGCTCCTCAGAACAGCCTCCAGCAGTATAGACGGAGGCAAAGTAGGCATTCAGTAACTCTGCCTTCTTTTTATCCTCTGTCACCAGGACACCCACCTCATTCATCAGTGGGCCTACATTGCCTCTAGTGTTAGTTTTATCTGCAATGTATTTGAAGAAGCCCTTTCTGTTGTCATTGACCTTTCTTGCAAGGTTTAATTCCAAGGAGGCCTTGGCCTTCCTAGTCGCCTCCCTGCATCCTCTGACAACAGACTTATATTCCTCCCAAGTGGCCAGCCCCTCCTTCCATGATCTGTGCATTCTCTTCTTCCACTTGAGTTTGCCCAGCAGTTCCCTATTTAACCATGCAGGTGTCCCGGCACCCTTTCTTGACTTCCTACCTGTTGGGATGCACTGATCTTGAGCTCGGATCTCCAAACTTATTGAAGAACAGAAAGTTATTGGGAGTGGTCAACACGGATTTACCAAGGGTAAATCATGCTTGACCAACCTGTTAGCCTTCTATGATGTTATAACCAGTTGGCTGGATGAGGGGAGAGCAGCAGATGTCATCTACGTTGACTTCAGCAAGGCTTTTGACACTGTCTCCCATAACATCCTCATTAGGAAACTCAGGAAGTGTGGGTTAGATGAGGGGTCAGTGAGGTGGATCGAGAGCTGGCTGTGTGACGGATCACAGAGGGTTGTGATCAATGGAGCGGAGTCGAGTTGGAGGCCTGTAACCAGTGGTGTCCCCCAGGGGTCAATACTCAGTCCCGTCTTGTTCAACATATTCATCAATGACCTGGACGAGGGGACAGAGTGTATCATCAGCAAGTTCGCTGATGATACCAAGTTGGGAGGGGTGGCTGACACGCCAGAGGGCTGTGCTGCCATCCAGCGGGACCTGGACAGGCTAGAGAGCTGGGCAGGGAAGAACCTCATGAGGTTCAATAAGGGCAAGTGTAGGGTGCTGCACATGGAGAAAAAGAATGCCAGGCATCAGTATAGGATAGGGGGGGACCTCCTGGAAAGCAGTTCTGAGGAGAAGGATCTGGGAGTCCTGGTAGACAGTAAATTATCCATGAGCCGGCAATGTGCCCTTGCCGCCAAGAAAGCCAATGCCACCCTGGGTTGCATAGGGAAGTGTGTGGCCAGTAGGTCGAGGGAGGTCATTCTCCCCCTCTACTCTGCCCTGGTGAGGCCACAACTGGAATACTGCATCCAGTTCTGGGCTCCCCAGTTGAAGAGACACAGGGACCTACTGGAGAGAATCCAGCGGAGGGCAACGAGGATGAGTGGAGGATTGGAGCATCTCCCCTATGAGGAAAGGCTGAGAGAGCTGGGACTCTTTGGCCTGGACAGGAGAAGGCTGAGGGGTGATTTAATTAATGTTTGCAAATACCTAAAGGGTGGGTTGAGGGAGGATGGAGCCAGACTCTTTTCAGTGGTTCCCGATGGCAGGACTAGGGTAACGGGCACAAGCTGGAACATAGGAGCTTCCATTTAAATATGAGGAAGAACTTTTTTTCAGTGAGGATGACAGAGCACTGGAACAGGCTGCCCAGAGAGGTTGTGGAGTCTCGTTCTCTGGAGATTTTCAAGACTTGCCTGGATGCAGTCCCGAGTGATGTGCTCTAGGGGATCCTGCTTTTAAGCAGGGGAGTTGGACTAGATGATCTCTGGAGGTCCCTTCCAACTCCGAATATTCTGTGATTCCCACACTCCTGTGGGTCAAACAGCCTCCCCAGTACTCATCTACAAAAGAATTCAGCTGTCTTAGCAGGCGTTTGAACAGCATGGCTTTTCTGTTCAACTAGTATATGAAAAGGAAAATGTTCAGAACATGTCCCCTAGAGTCACTGCTTAACAGACCTATGCCACAGTCACAAGTGGCAGTGACTCTAACACTTGTAGCTTTGTCTCTTGCTTTTGCTTTGAGAATGTTTCAAGGTGTGATCCTATGGTGATAACAAAAGCCATGAGATCCTATTATATTTGGTAGCAGTGGCAGACCCTAAGTCATTTGTTACCACAGTAGGAAACACCTAACCATGCCCCAGATGATACATCATAAGGCAGAAAATTCAAGTGAATAGTGAATCCTACATGCCATTCCTACTTCATACACACAGCACATCCTTTGCAGTGCGAAACCAAGCAATTCCACAAATATAATAAAAAGGCTGTTGCATAACTTCTGCACACTTTGCAAAAACCCTGCTATTGTTTTTGGAAAATGACTGTTGGCAAACATCAAAGATTTTTGTGCAATAGCACCTTCGGCATGAGGAAGCAATCATCTGCTGGAAAGCTGAGGGTTGTTTTATTCCAAACCTATTTGATACTCAATGCACAGCTTTCCTGGGGCCCGTGATCAGCTGTGGTGCAGGTACTAGACTTGATGCATGGAGAAATGCCAGCTTGAGCTCTAGAAGGAAACTAGACAAGAACGTGATTCTTCTTCCCCTGAACAAGAGGCACTGCCAGCCACATTACACAGAAGTCTCACTCAGTTTCCCAGACTCTTGTGAGCTAAGGGAGCCCATTTTTAAAGAAGAAAGTCCATGTGCAACATATTTATTCTCCCTTCCTCTCCCACATCCTACTGCTAGCAGGAGAGTATGGGGAGAATTTGACTACTGGTGCATCTTCCCTCATCTTTCCTTCCCATTTCTTCTTTGTTGTTCAAAATCCAGTCTCAACCAGAGTCCAAGAGAGGCCTGCTCTGATGGGTGTCTGAATTACAACTAATCCAGATTTTCTAACATAAACCTTTGGAAAGTACCTCGTTATTAAACAAGTTCCTTCTACAAGATGAGATGAGATGAGTATGTCTAGAGTAGCAATGGAAGAGGCAGACTTTAAACTAAGAGTGAGTATTTTCCAGTATCTTACAATTTTTACTTTCCTCCCCTGTGAAATGATTTTTTCTTAGAAATCTGTATTGCCATAACTATTTTTCAATAGTTATTCTGGGATCAGTTTTTTCTCTAGCACTTTCTCCCTTTCATGTATTTATAAAATACCTTATGCTCCTTAATTCTTTTGCTTGGCAGCAATAGTTTGCTACGAATGACTTCACTGTCAATGTTCCTGCAAAATTTTACACTTCTAAGTCACATGCAAATTTTCTGACATTTATTAAAAAAACCCAACAGTCTATGCAAATATAAGGAACTCATTATTAAAAAAAAAAAAAAAAAAAAAGAAAGAAAAAAGAAAAAAGTTACCAGAGTTTTCCATCTGTAGCAAAAGGTCAATAGCATAGGCCTGAGAATGACCCAATTTCATAAAATACTTGTTCTGGACTACTCACACACTAAGCTGGGAGAGCATTGTGTTGCATCCTACACAAACACATGATGCTTTCACACAGAATAACAGAGAAATTGCTTCTTGATGCTTGTAGCATCATATAGCATTCATCATGACTCTATTTGCTATATCAGCCTTGAAATTGCTTTAAGATACAGCATAATCTTTGATGAATATTCAGCCCTGCCTATTTGAGAACTAAGTGCACCAAGTTCCTTGCCAGTTGTGTGAAGTCAGATCACTATTTCCACCTTGGCAACCCTTGGGCAATTTTTATATTTTTTTTTTCAATGCCTCAGGGCTTTTGCAGGCCTCATGGTACAGTTTCCAAGTACACCTAGGCTTTGAGAGACTACCAAAGCAGCAATACCAGTTCTTCTTTTGGTCTCTACTTGTCTGTTCCCAAGGATATTGTATCATTTGCCAAGTTAGGTGAGGGAAGGTGTATTTAACTTACTAGCGAGGGAAGTCATGCAACTCCATATGAAATAGCTATTCCTTTAAGGAATAAATTGAGCTTAAATTGCAGATGTTCTTATGCTTTCACATGTAATTTGCTGCTCAGCATAGGTGTGTATATATGGACATCCACACAGTTCTGCAGGGAAGCAGGCTGTTTTCAAATAAAATTATTTAATAAAAGACTATTTGAAAAATTTCTTTCCAGAGGCTGCTATCAAAAAAGCACATTTGCACCAGGAGTCTGTCAACTTTGTTACACAGCAAACTATCCAATTCTCATTACGACAGATGGACTACAACAATTAGATGTCTTATATAGGAACATATGAATTTTATTAGCTGATGCCTTTGCTGAAACTAAAGCTGAAGAATGCACAGGAGCATATTTACTCAGTGTGATCTCACACCTTAAATGAGATCCTTCATCTTATTTTTGTCAATTAGGGTTTATGCAATTATACTGAAAATTTCTTACAATGAGCTGCCATTGTATTGAATCCTTCATGTGTTTTAACCTGAACAATACATGATGAGTTGTGGTTCAGTGCAAAGGTGTAAACACAAATTGTACATCAGGAAGTGTTTACTAAAACCTGCTGTCCCAATGAAGTCCTGTCAATAATTTAAAGAAGGGTAGACTCTGCTAACACCTGTTTCTTGAACTCAAGGAAGTGATACTTTGATGGAAAAGCTTTTGGGGTTTTTTTTTGCTTCAGTTTGTCTCTTTTAAGTAAAGGCTTTTTGCTTTCAATACAGATATGAGAAGTATCAGTAGAGAAGACCAAGAAAGTAATACTAAAAATAATACACTGATACTAAATGAGTTTCAGTTAAATCACTACTGGTGAAATAATTTTCATAAAGTGCTTTGCAAGCCATGAGTGAGGAATACTACACAGGACAGAATTTTTTTGTTAAAAATATTGAAAGAGAGATCAATCCTTCTCAGTCTGTTCCTTTTATTGACTAACTTGCATTGCCCACAGTCTCATCAGGTATCTTACAGCATGATTTTGGGGATGTTCAAATTTCATGCTTCTGTGAACAGAGGTTATCACTCATCTTTTATCACTTTTTCAAGTTTTCAACCATACCTAGCTATTAAGTCAGATATCTATTAAGTGTTCTGATCTGACACTTTTCTTATCAGGGATGAGTTTTCAGATGCTTTTCTTCTGAAATACACCTTAGATGTCTTTCCAGCCATGACCAGCTTGTGATGTAGAGGTAGCTGGAAAGAAGGAGAGAAGGGATAGAAGAACATTTTTCCTACAGTTTTCTGGGGTGGGTTCATCTGAAGAGTCCATTGTGTATAAACTTCTGGAAACATTCTGAGAAAGATGAAAAAGTCTTTTTCCCTTGCTGGCACATGGTTTCTTTTTTTCTTTGTGAGCTCAAGAGAGCAGATCAATAGTTTGTGATTTAGAAGGGTATATGTCAATACCAAGCCCTATGACACTGTGTTCTCATGTTTTTGACATTTGTTTCAAGTACATATAATGTACCTCTTATTCCTTAATCTTACAAACAGCTTATGAGAATTTACTAAGCTATGTAACTGGCAGTGCAAGCCAAAAATAATTACAGCACTTCTGTTTGTGTGCTTCATGATTTACAGTGAATATATTAAAAAAATAACATGTAGAAGTCATCTTTGCAGCTATAGTTTTATAGGAATAGGTTAAAGCAACTTGACTGCGATTACATGACAGAAAGTTTAAATAGCATAAAACAGCTCAAATTTTGATCCTAAAAATAAGACCAAGATTCATTTTTAGAATTTTACTTCATACACTCACATGCAGCAGCAGAACTGTCCCAAGCCTAGACAAAAAAAGTGAATTGAAAATTTAGAACTAAAGATGAATTAGTTTGGAAATTTACAATCCATCCTTAAAAAGATGTTACATACAGTTGAAAACTAAAGCAGAATATAGAATTAATACCTTTGTGCTATGGTATTTCCCTTTCAGATCTTTTGCACTGGTGAAGAAGAGTCAGAAATTGCTTCCCCTCTGTTATTTTATATGGCAAATTAATTCCCTTTGCATTCATCCATTCCTCCTATCTTCTTTTCACCTGTTGTCAGGCACTGCACACAGAGTACTCCCACTCTTTGAGCTCTGTGCAGTATCACAGTTTCAGCAGGAAGAAGTAGGAAAGATTTACTGTGTGTCATGGCTTTGTCAGTCTAGCTCCTTAGGACCTTTCTGCTTCTCTTTCTCCAATGAAGTGCTCCATGATGTGAGACAGGATGGCAGAAACTAGATAGGAAAGTCTTAGCATTAGTAGCATGATAGATCCATGTTTAATTCTATTTATTCCCTGACTTTGACAGAAACTTCACAACTTTGAGTGACTCAGTCATTCTGAGCCCAGTTCCTTACATGTAAAAAGAGACTATTTCTTTGTCTGCTTAGACAGTCATTGCACGGGCAGGTAAATCTCTACATGGCTGCACATGAGAGATGTACACTGTGGAGATGTAGGCAATACTTCTTTCAACTGACAGAAGAGAAAGTAGTAGAGAACTCGCAGCTTGCTTGTTTTGGGGATTTTTTGTGTATGAAATTTTCAGTTAGGCTGTGACTACAAAGAAGACTGGGGACATCATAATTCCAGGACAAGCAGATTTGCCCATTCTGGAAACAACGGTGTTTTATTATAAGGAAAACATTTTAGATCAGTTTTCAGCCCTCTTCATTCCCTGCACCATTTGCTGACAAGGTTTTGTTTCTGAGCAGCTGTAAATTTTAAGGGCAGATTTTAAGACACAAGAATCATCTGGTTTGACCTTTGCCTAACACAGGCCATAAAATTTCACCAATAATTCTTGTAGTGGAACATATCATCTTCCTCTAAAATGTAAGTGAATACTGTTGAGCCCAATAACTTGCGGTTTACTAGAACATAAAAACATCCTGTCTCAACTTCAGGAATCCTTGAGATGATGAATTTCCTTCTTCCTTGGCAATTGATGATTATTATCACTGCAGAACAGTTGTTTCGAATTTTCATTTAGAACCAGAAACAAATATGGGGCTGCCATATGATACAAGTGGGTATGGCCTGAGAGTTTGTCACACCCACAACAAGGAACAAAGTATTCTACTGTATATCTGCTCATATGTCCTTGCTCTGCTGCTCTTATAACTATATTTTAAGGGGTTTATGTTATGGATATCTCCATTTCAATCCTTACTTTACTTTCATCGTGTTTCATGCTAAACTACACTTAAACTCATTCTTCCCTCAGGCCTCACAAAAGCTGTCCCAGGCCACAGAAAAGAGAAGTCAGGAGTTATCTGGTATGCCATGGGATTAACAGACAGTGGATTGCGTGACAATGGTGCTTTTTACTCATATAAGATTATGTGTTAGAAGAAAAACTATGGTAGCACAATTCAGTTGTGAGACTCAGAATTATCTGAGCCAAGCATCTGCCAAGCATAAACTTACCAGCTTCTGCATAAATCACCCTGGGATCTCAACTACTGGTCATATCTAGGCCTGCCTGACTGCATCAGGCACATAGGATCACAGGGTAGGAGAGTGTCAGTATGGTGAATGCCAGAAATGCTAGTGCTGTAACAGGGAAACTTGAAATTGGAGGAAGATGCATACAAATGCATAAGTCATAACAATTCCATTCCCAGCTTATTTCCATAGTCTTTCGATTTAAAAACAAAACAAACAGAAAACCCTAACCTCTCCCACAATAAGATCTCATAGATAGAGTTTCCTTACGCTCTTTGTGTTAGTGATTTTCCATTCTCAGTGTCAATCTATACTGTAATTAGCAAAAAAAGTATTTGCCTTATAAATACATTTTATAAAGTATTGATAGAAACTCTATCTCAATAGTGCAGCAGCTGCACTAATAAACCCAAGCATCTAAAGCTGTGTGAACTGATTATGAGTCAAAATGCTATTTGGGGAGAGTCACAGACTAAAAAGAAGGAAACGCAAGTGTTAATTAACAAAGTGTATATACAAACAAACTGTAAGATTACTTTCATAACACAACAGATCAGTTAATCCAGTAGTGATACAAAAAAATCACACAATGTTTAAAAAAGAAAAAGGAAGACATGTAGAGAATGCTATAAAACAGTGGAAAATTAACTGGGATTCTCAACAAACGTGTGCTTTCATGCAGAAAAATAAGGATATTAATCTACTTTTAGAAAATAGATGACAGTATTCTTTACTTGTTTTATTCTGCTGAATTTACTTCTAGCATAAATTTGAACTATTGTATCACCCATTCAATGTAAGGAAGAGTGTAACATATTTCTGAGGAAAATATTATAGTTTTTGTGTGCAATTTAGGGGAGAGTCCAATTATGGAATCAATGCCATTTCTCAGATGCCAGATGTTAAGATGCTATTTTGATGGGTGCTTTCCTTACATACTACTCTGAGGTTCCATTGTGGTTCAGTAAATTCATGTGTAAATAATTTTTTGAGGTAAATATGTGATTTAAAACTACAGTTTTACCAACTCAAAAATTAAAAGACATTATCAAGACTTCCTGACCATTAATTCAGCTTAAAGATCATAATTATTTGTTGGTTTTGAAGTAGCTTCTTGTGTTTGAGCAAAAATTACATGTGGATCATTTTTCAGGCAGTCTTCTGCAAAGCTAGAACAGGAAGTTTATTCCCCTCCCCTCTCCTAGTGAATGCAGAGTTCCACGTAATCACAAAAGTCAAGAAATTAGCTTATCAGGAAACTACAGTTCATAAAGCATTCTCTTGTCATCTTCACCAAGACACAATTGTAGTACACTCATGGTACAGCAGATGCTGTGAAAAGGCTCTGCTTCCACTCTATAGTCATATATAAACAATTTCTCTTTCCTGAATCTTTTGGAATTTTACAGCAATGAAACAGTTAAACAAGCACAGGTCTTGGCCTTTCACTGAATGCCTATGTTGCATAGCTCAAATATTGACTTAACTACAAACACTTTAAGTCTGTAATTTTAGACATCAAACCCAAGTATATGAAATATTTCTTGTAAAGAACACTGAAAGCAGCAATAGTACACAAGTGACTAATCTGTACAGAAAGGAATAGTAATTTTTTTTTTCAAAACACTTGAGCTAAAATTTGTTTATATTATTCTGCTTCTGCAACAAAGAGAAATGAAAAACAACTAAAGATCTGCTTGTTAATACAAAGTCCTTTCCAAAGAAAGGAAGGGTTCAAATTTACAGAACAAAATTGTTTGCATAGTAAAATAATCATCCAGATGGCAAAAATAAGCAATCCCGAAAATGGTAAATGTTAAGAAGATTATGCCTCTTGGGGTCATCATCAGTAACAGTTTCAAAACTATTTCAAGCTCTCAGTTTTAAGCATACCAAAACATTTTAGTGAACATTAGCTAATCTGTGTCTTGCTAATCTATTATTCTAGAAATGTGTGACTGTGCAATACAGTCATGAGTTTATGATTGACCTGGCCCTGTTTGACATGAAAATGCCAGAAAATAAATACCAGCTCAGATTTTTTTCCCCTGTAACTTCTCTGCTGTCAGAATTCAGTCCAACTATAAATAAAGGGGGAAATATTTTAATCAAGACATTCTTGTGTTATATAAAAGCATCTTCTGATCCACTTAATTTTTTTCATACATAAAGAAGAGTAAAAGTAAGGGCAATTTACTGCATACTAACTTTTAAAAGGCAAACTTAGTGAACTGAGATTTAAGCAGTAACCTCCTTCCCCAAGAAAGTATATATATCTATTTTATTAATATTAAACAAAATATGAAGCAGTAGCTACTTAATCTGCAGTTTAAAACAAATACACGCACTCAGAAATAAGAACTTGAAATACAGCTTATCTAAAGCAAAATTGGAATAAAAAAAAAATAAAAGAGCATGATATTTGATGTTGGAAGAAATTCTAAACAAAATCTTATCTAACCACTGAATAGTGCAGATATGAACAGAATGGAAGTTGCGTGGAGCTGCAAATACATAAGACTGGTAATTATTTAGGTGAAGTATGGAGAAGAGTCAAATCAGAATTGGGAAAAACGGTCAAATAAACTTTACATTCATAGTCTGTGGCAACCTGCAAAAGAAGTAAAATTACCATGAACACTGCATATTGTTCTGTCACTATAGTCTAATACAAAATGAGTCCACACTAATTCTAGGTCATGAATGACAAAAGCTCTCTTTCCATCCCTGGAAAGGTGATGGAACAGCTTGTTCTTGGCACGATCTCTAGGCACATCAAGGATGAGGGGGTCATTAAGAGCAGTCAACATGGTTTTACCAAGGGTAAGTCATGTTTGACCAACCTTATTGCCTTCTATGAGGAAATAACTAGGTGGATAGATGATGGTAGAGCGGTACGTGTGGTTTATCTTGATTTCAGTAAAGCATTTGACACTGTCTCCCACAGCATCCTTGTAGATAAGCTGATAAAGTATGGGTTTGGTGATCAGGTAGTGAGGTGGATTGTGAACTGGCTGAAGGAAAGAAGCCAGAGAGTTGTGGTTAATGGGACGGAGTCTAGTTGGAGGCCTGTGACTAGTGGAGTCCCTCAGGGGTCGGTACTGGGACCGGTGTTGTTTAATATCTTCATCAACGACTTGGATGAGGGTACAGAATGTATCCTCAGCAAGTTTGCTGATGACACCAAACTAGGAGGAATGGCTGACACACCAGAGGGTTGTGCTGCCATTCAACGAGACCTTGATAGGCTGGAGAGTTGGGCGGGAAAAAACTTAATGAAATTCAACAAGGGCAAGTGTAGAGTTTTGCATCTGGGGAAGAACAGCCCCATGTACCAGTACAGGTTGGGGGCTGACCTGCTGGAGAGCAGTGTAGGGGAAAGGGACCTGGGGGTCCTGGTGGACAGCAGGATGACCATGAGCCAGCAATGTGCCCTTGTGGCCAAGAAGGCCAATGGCATCCTGGGGTGTATTAGAAAGGGAGTGGTTAGTAGGTCAAGAGAGGTTCTCCTTCCCCTCTATTCTGCCTTGGTGAGGCCACATCTGGAGTACTGTGTCCAGTTCTGGGCCCCCCAGTTCAAGAAGGACAGGGAACTGCTTGAGAGAGTCCAGCGTAGAGCTACGAAGATGATTAAGGGAGTGGAACATCTCCCTTATGAGGAAAGGCTGAGGGAGCTGGGTCTCTTTAGCTTGGAGGAGACTGAGGGGTGACCTCATTAATGTTTATAAATATGTCAAGGGTGAGTGTCATGAGGATGGAGCCAGGCTCTTCTCAGTTTCATCCAATGACAGGACAAGGGGCAATGGGTGTAAGCTGGAACATAGGAGGTTCCACATAAATGTGAGGAAGAATTTCATCACAGTGAGGGTAACAGAACACTGGAACAGGCTGCCCAGAGAGGTTGTGGAGTCTCCTTCTCTGGAGACATTCAAAACCCACCTGGACATGTTCCTGTGTGACCTGATCTAGGTATTCCTGCTCTGGCAGGGGGATTGGACTAGATGATCTTTTGAGGTCCCTTCCAATCCCTAACATTCTGTGATTCTGTGATTCTGTGAAATCAAAAGGTCCCTCTCTGTGCCTAGCAAAAATATAGATAGAAAGGAATTAACAGCTACTTCCTCATGCAAATAACTCTCTCTTTCTTCCTATAATCTGTTACAGAATTGCTGACATGTAGTATTGTCAGGAACACACTGGTAAAGCGCTCAGATACTTTTGTATCTTGTATACTCCTCTAATGCTTTGCACTGTTGAACAACACAAGTTATTTTATCATAGCAAGTAACGGCATGACTTTCTCCTTAATTAATATTACATGACCTATCCAACCTCGATACTTCATAGGCTTAAACTGAACTTCTAGCTGACAGTGGACTTTTTGTTCCAGCTGGGCTTTTTGCTTTATCTTAATTATATCCTAGCAAGATGATCCCTATATTGTTCTTAACAAAATAATTCCTCTCTCCCCAGAAAGAATTATTATTTCCTGAAAAACTGATGTCAGTGAAAGGATTGAATATCACAAATTAAGTTTTCAAATATTTGGGTGAATTAAAATCTCGACCAACAGGCTAGTCAAGCAAAATACGTATATAGTCATTGCATAAGTGAAAAACTGCATTTACATGCACAAAGACTACATTTTCCCACCCTTATGTTGGATTCAGCTGACAAAGCTAGCAGTCAACAGTTGTTACTGTAAATATTTTTGAAAATGGAATGATCATGGAATGATCATTTGGTTTTTGAATGAATCATTGGTGTAAAACCCCTCAAATTCCAGATGAATAAAATAGAAAACTTGTATGAATTGTCATCAGATTTTGAAGTTTTGGATTTTCTTTTTTTTTTACATCTGAAAAACATATGTATCATAAAATGTAAGCACTTATTCATAATTCAGGAGAAGTGAAATTCTGCCCAAATGTACCTATAGGTTCATACTGAGGAATGTTTCCTGAATTAAATATTATGAACAGCTCCCATTGAAAGTAGTAACTGGATTCTGCTTGGACCTGATCTGCTGGAGATGCAAGGCAGCCACAAATCTGATCCCAGAAAATCAATCTGTAAACACCTGTCTGAAAAGCTATTTTTGATGTAAGTCATATTAACTAAATATTAGAATCTGTTAAGCATTAGAAAGAAAATCTTTGTGTCTGTATTTCATGTACCAGCAGTCCTCTCTTTGGAAGATAATAATTTCACTCATGGACAGTTTTGTTTGAGAAAGGACTGAGATTTTGACATAGTATAATATAATCTGAGTTGCTTGTTAAATTTAAAAAACAACAAACACTGCAGTAATACTATTACATTTTACAAAACACTGTATCACTAAGGCAAAATAATATTAATAAAACCCAACTATACTCATTTAAATGTATTTCAGGAAAAAATTAAGTGTTTTGATATATGGAAAAAATGATTATATTACAGACACGGGAAATGTAGTCATATTTGTTTTGAAATTTGTTTATGTTGTCAGATGGAGCCCTGAGAAAGATAGCAAGCAGAAATTTATTTTTGGAAGTTATAAAATGTCAAATAACCTAGTTGTCTTTTAAATGCTGTAATAAAATACTCAGAAGGATAAACATGACAGTTCTAAGAAAAGAAAAATATTGTGTGTAATCATTATGAGTATGCTACTGTTGGAAGAAAACAGTCATTTATGTTCAAGTTAACTAAACTGGTGAGACAGGAAGAGATGGTCTAAGGTAAGTTTAGAAAAAAGCCATTTGGATTAGAGCCTTCTGTTCTTAAGTGCATGTTCCGCTTGCACTATTAATGAAAATGTTTACTGTTATCAAAGATATTTTATTACAAAAACAGTATTTCATGAGATTAAAATGGAAAATAGTGTTTGTTGGTGGTTTTTTTTTTTAACAGAATGAACAGCCACAAGATTGCTAAAAATTTGGCAAGGAATGCTCACATATTATTAAAGAAAATGCAATATGCATCACACACAAAATCATTCAAATCACTATTTGCTTAAAGTAAGATGTATCAATACTTGGCTAAATTAGGTGCATGGATCTAAATCTTCATGCAAAGCAATGAACGCAATTAGGCAATCAGAAATAGAAATGTTATGATTTTGTAATAATGATTTATTACATTACATCTATTTATGTCTTTACACAGTTGGAAATATGCAGAAACTAACAAATGATGATTCCGGGCATGTAGAGAAATGTAAAGCCTATTAATCTCAGCAGCCTAAAGCTGCAAGTTGAAGCTCTCATCTCTGTGAATTTCAATGTCAGTATCATATAATCAAATACCCTGTGTTAGCAATATATATGTATGTTTGGAGCACAAAACAGCCATCAGAACAATCTCTGAATACACAGTCTGAAGAGAAATACATAATCTATAAGTTTGAAGTGATAAAAGTTCTTGGGGACTGCTCAGTTTTGCTGGGGAAGGGGGGGGGAGCAGCACTAATTCTGTAATTACATGATAATTTTTAAGAACTTAAATGGATGGTAAATATTGTAAATTTATATATAACCAAATGATAATTATATTTTATATTTGAAAGAGTCATCAAGGAATTGAAGCAGGTAATTAAACTCATCTGCTTTCATCACATTTGTAAAAGCACATATTAAAGTCAGGCAGAAACATAAGACTGGGGTATACTTTGTGTTCCCTGAAAATTGTTGGAGTTATATTTGTTATAAATGTATATGCGAAAGTATTTAAGTATGCAAGGATCCAAAGAATTTTGTATTAGACAAGTCCATTCATTTCAGTACTGTTAGCCCAGATGACAGTCACTGAAGATTTCTGCCTAGATTCATATTGGGGCCTAACCTAACCCACCCCAAAACAGTCACGATACAGGCTGAGTCTGGCACCTACTCACCATGATATTCCTCTTGCTCTAAAGAAATAACTGTCTTTCTATCAAAAACCTCTTGTACAGATGAATGTAATGGACCCAATTTCCTTTCATTTCACTTTGACATTTCACATTTCCACTTGCTGGGTAGATTTTTTCTCTCCTCTTATGCAGGACTTTCCTGATCTTTCTCTTTGTCAGTAAGTATAACATAGTCCATGGAAAAATTTATAAAATAAAACAAAAATGTGAAGATGTAAAGGGAACTGGCTTAAAAGAATGACAGGAAATGAGTCAAAGTATTTGTGCATTTCTTTATGGGAATTAAAAAAAAAATCATAGATAGTTGAGATGAAGGAAGAATAGTTAAGTAAGGAGGTTCATAAAGTATACTTTTAGCATCCTAAAACCAGGTCAAACAAACATATGAAAAGTGTAGAGGCAGATAAACAGTAAAGAGCACACACAGCCTTTAATCATCTTGTACAATCCATCTAAATTCTGAAAGAAACAAGTTTATTCGAAAAATCAAAGCATAAGCTTCAAATATAAGCTTCAAAACACTGGAGTTTAAAATATTGTTTTATTTTTAAAGAAATACTCTCTCCCAACCTATTTTTTCCTATTTTCTTCTTAAAACACAGTTATATTCTTAAGTTCTACATGTTGCAGGGGATGTACAATCAACCATGTAGTGTGGATAAAGATCAATTCTGAGAACCAGTAGAGGTTCCTATAAGTGAAATAAATCTGATAAAGTATGAGTGGAAATTGGTTCACCCCTCAAGTCTTGTACTAGCCTGCACAGCTGTGAATGTTAGTCTGTTTGAATTCTTTATCCTCTAAGTATTTATATAAAAAAATGACTCATTAAAAATAACTGTTAGCTAAATTCACAAGAACTCATAAAATACATTAGCCTACTCTCAACATTCAGAGCTCTGTGCTTACTACTTGTCATACCACAGGGATACCACAGAGTTCAAAAGATGCTGAGTTGCGTTAATAAATTACTACAAAGACAATATATTTGATACATACTTGTGTTTCCATCAGGAGCTGATGAGTCTAATATGACATATTATTATTGAAGTATTCAAATAACATTGTATGACAAAAACACAACATAAAATATATTAAGGCAACCAGCACACTTCCCTGGAACAGAAACTATTTATAATATCCAGGATTAAAAAAACTTAAAAAAAAAAAACAAACAAAAAAAACCCAACCCACAAAACCTGTCTTTTTAGAAAAGGCACTTTTTTTTTCTTTTTCTTTTTTCTTTCTGCATTATATATGTGCTAATCAGCAGTCCTAGCACTTTGATCATTTTAGAAAACAGATAGTTGACGGACATTTAAGAAAAGAAAAATATAGAAAGGGAAGCAGTGTATTTGAAAGTATTTTACATTTATACCTTCTAGGTACTGTCCATTCATTTACTTTCTAGGCTTTTAATTCCAGGATCTGTTTGAATTTTGCTATTTTTTGCTTTTTTTTTGGAAACACTGCAACTATTTCTCCATTCAATTCATTTAATCAAAAGCATTAAACACACTGATCTGCAAGATATATACATGGCAACCCAGAAATTACTCATGTAGTCCCTTTTAGAAGAGTCTCTAGCTCAGAGTTAGAAATCTTGTTTGATAACTGAGGAGAGCACCTCAGTTATACACCTTTGCTTTGGATTCACAGCAACATGTTGGAGAAGGATTTGAGATCAACTAATACATTCTAAGTGAAATCATTTGACTTAACCACATAAATGTAAAATTCTCATATTCTTCTTTTTTTCTTTTCCTGGGGCCCAATATTTAATTAGCTATATAAAGTAGATCAGCTTTAACTGTATCCCGAAGTCCTCACTGAGGAAGTAGGATTTACAGGTCCATATGCCTGCTCCAAAACAGCGTGAGACAGGATTTGACAACTTACCTGCTATGTGAAAATGGTAACTACCCAACTATTGGGAAACAGTGCCTAGCCAGAGCCAAAAATGTCTGGTTCCTGCCTGTCCCTTCTGTTATGCTTTATTTGGTAGTCATGATCTGAGGAGGCCTAAGACACTGGATCCGACTGGTGAGATAGATAGCAGAAAGCCTTGCTAAAAATGCCCCTGGGGTTAGGTGTGAGCTTGGGATTTGAGAGTCTCACACAAGCAGGATGTAAGCAGTTCTGACATGCCCGCTGGCAGAAACTATGTGGATTTAAGCATCACTGGGGCAACTACAGGGTAACAGCAGATAAGTAAGGTTTTTAAGGATCTTAGAAGCATTTAAATGCTGCTGAAAGAGAATGGAAATTAAAAACCTATATGTGTAAGATAGTTTTTAAAATGGGACTTAGGTGGTTTTGAAAATATCATTCCGATAACTCAAAACTAAATTTAAATATACAGCAGAAATGCAATTGCATTTTTTTGTCCTACAGTATCATAAAAACTATTTTTTAACAGATTACATGCTTGATTATATATTCCTTTACAGCAACTTCAAGGCAGTGAAACTCCAACTGAATAAAGCTAATGTAACAGAGCATAAAATCAAGCTCTCTGTCTAGTTTGGTCTAATCTCTTCATTCACATTCCTAAAAAGTTAGAGGCAGGAGTGGACCCAAAGATTAGGGGATATCAAATCTCCAGACTTTTGGTCCAAGCCAGTCAGAATGCTCCTGTTTCACTAAGTATCAATATTACAAGGTCTAAACAGTCTGTTCTGATTCAGAAAAGCCAACAACTTTGCACCTGTTAGCACTTAATCCATGAGACTGACCATGCATTTAAACACAAGTATACTCTTAAGCACATAAATAGACACTGTTTACTTTGCTAAAGCGATGCCACAGTTTTAATGTCTTGAAGGACTGGACTCTCAAGACAACGAAGTTTACTAATTCTTATAAATATCCTCCAAAATATGACTTTTCATAAATGCCTGACTGTTTTCAACTATGCTGACAACAGTACCATGTCCCATGAAGTTATTTCAGAGTCCTGACTGTGTGTAGAGCTGATTCCAGTGTCAGAGTCTGTATCATTTATGTCCAGATTAGTAACTCTGTGAACAAAGTCAGGAACAGCAATGCTGTTACTGGAGATGCCGCTGCCCTTGGATGGCTCTTCATTTGATGGAAGCCTAGTTTCAATGCTGCCTTTAACATGAAGTAAATTAAATTCTTCTGTAAGGAGTTCATATTCTTTTTCTTTCCTTTGAAGCAGTGAGTCCCTGTATGTAAGTTCTTTCTGAATGCAAGTCAGGTATGAGTTGATTCTCAGACCATCTTTCATACTTTTTTCCAGCTCATATTTCACACTTTCCAAATTTGAGTTTTCCAGTTCAGCACTAGAAGCTCCTTCTGTACGAACATCATCTCCATTTTTTTCTGTGCATATACTGTGTACCTCTCTTTCAATTTCAGCACACAGCTTCTCTATTAATTGTTTGTGATGTTTCAGTCTCTCTTCAACCTGTAAAACTCCCTCACTTTTGCTCAAATAGTCATGCATCTCTTTTTGATCATCTGGCCTACTCCCTTGCTGCTCAGTCTCGCTTGGATTGATCACTAAATAGGAGTCTTGCACATAATTTTCTCTGTCATTGACTACACAATCCAGATGGAATTTTGCTTCACATTTTTCAATTTCCATATCTAGTTCCTTCATTCTAAGGACTTGTTGATGAATGGTATGATCTTGAGAAATGATCAGATGAATCAGTGTCTCCATATTATCTCTTTCTTGCTGAACACTGCCCTGTTTAAGCTTGGCTAGTTTCCGGAAAGTCTTCCTGACAATTTTCTTTTGCTTGTCTATTGGCAACATCTTCATGTAATTTGCTGGACTGAGCTCCCATTGTTTTTCTACATTTTGCACTACTTCAGCTTCAGCTGTCTTCCACAATGGAAATGAGAGGAAAGCATCTGACTTTACCAACACAAAATGCAAATTAGACTGCTCTTCCCCCCAGGCCTTCCAAAGTCTCAGAATCTTTGTCAAGGGAGGAAGTATTTGCTCCGAGCCTCTCCATCTTTCTACAATGCAGTAATCACTAGGTTTTCCAAAAAGGATCTTTTTCTCTCCAAATGTTGCCTGATGTTCCTCAAGCAGTGCTTGAATCACTTCTGTGCAAGTTGTGCGCTTTGTCAGGCCACATACAATCTTCTCTTCCTGGCAAACCCAGACCACAATCTCTCTTTCATTTGAAGCCATGTCCTTGTTGGGAGGCCTGGAAAACAAGAATAGACCAAATATAAATTAAATATCATTGGCACAGACTGTATGAATGATAACTATAATTGTGACATGACTACCACATTGAAAAATTCCCGTATTATTGTACAAGAGAACGTACTTTTGCAAATTACATGAAGAAATATCTTTGGATTAAGTAACAGAAGAACACAGACATTTCAGCTACTGCTTTAATATTATTACTAGTCCAGCTGAATGAAAATCTCACACAAAAAATCTTTTATCAAATTTAGCCTTTGTACACATAATAAGTGTATAAACAATAAGTGACAAAGTCTGGCTATCTGCATTACACTTTCAGACTGTCCTAGGCTAACATAACTGTTATCAGATCTGCCTATCTGTTCTCATCACACAGACACTGCGCAAACGTTTATAAGCTCTTGATATCACTGAGGCTTCTGAAGGGAAGAATCATGCCTCCAAATATACACTGAACACAGATGCACTGAGAAAAGAACTTGATAGGAGAAATCTATAGCTCTTTTGCCACACCTGCACCCACACAAGCATAAACACCATTGTTTTCCACTGTGATTTTTCACTAACAAGTCTCACGAAATTTTATGCTTTTCCTGAAATACCAAATGGCCTGAATTCCAGTGAACTGTGAGACTAATTCTCACTCTAACTGTGAGAGAATACATATGCAGGTCTGTATTTTGTAACCTTTGTGACAATAAAAAAATGCCAGAAAATGTAAAAGTTGGGTTTTTTTTTTAAGAAAAAGTATTTATTAATTCCAGTGAATGTGCTATTAGCCTGACATTAGTAACTGATAACTCCTTATACATTGAAATACCTAACTTCAGATGTCTAAGATCCCATTACGGCTACTGTAGCTGTCTAATCAGTATCATCAGTGAAGCCTAGGGAGTGATTCAGCTGACCATATGTAGAAGTTCACAGTCAACTCTTCAGTCTGTCCCCATCTGAGTAGCCCTGGACTGCCATGGGCCCACATTGGCAGAGTGACATTGTGGAACCTGTCCACGATATTCCTGTCCTCCAGCCTCCACACGCGTAATTTGCTGCTTTCCCAGACCTGTTGATTTGGCCTCTTGCCTAAAATGATAAAATAGTCAATTCCCTGAAAAAAAATGCATCTCTCCGGATTTTCTGGTATCACTTCCAGTTCATTTGAATGAATGAGATTTAATCCAGTCTGACAGAGAAAGCTTGAAAATGAAAATGACAATTTGGACAATATTCAAAGGGCTCAATAAGACATTTGTTTCTGTCTGGGACTATTTATTCACTGTACTTTTCTAGTCTTCTGAGATGTAGTAGGAATGGAGTTTTACTTAGCTTAATTAGCATTATACCCTATGATTATTAAAACAATCCAACTTGTTTCTTTTTCTTAATTACTACACAACAGACACACTGCAATCCAATAAATTGAACTATGATTGACTCAGCTCTAGGTGTCACTCTGACCAGGAGGCAATAATCTTCAAAAGACAGGAGACTGCAAATGAATACTAATAACATCTACAAGACTGAGTTTATTAGTATCATCGCACAGGAGAGCTCTGTCCAACTACATTGCTCCAGGTCTTGGAATATTCCTCTGTGAAATATGTGTTTTGGTAGATTATTCTGAGTAATGACAACATTTTCCCACTTCAATAGCTCCCTCTTACAGACCAGCATTTTACAGTAATTATATTTTTAAACTGGTGTTCAGAAGATTAATGATGTTTTCATAGACTACTTCTCAAAATAGAAAAGCATATGTCACAGCCATATGAAATGGCAAAATGGCACAAAGAAAGAAATATTCAAGTTTAAACATGGGGGGAGTGAATAAAAGATGATATCAGATTAAATGGCATTACTATTAAGTATTTCACATGCTAAAAAGCCAGTATCTGTAAGTGCTTCTAGATTAACAGAATACAGGATGCTATAGGAATATTCCTGTCTATTGACAGATTAATAGTTAAATGAAATTTACATAAATAGACAATTGCAACATGTCAGCTGTGACTGTAAAATAGTTCAGTATTTGTTTTGCACTATAGATAGAAAAAGAAAAAAACACATATAAACTACAGAGTTAAATTATATGTTAAGCATAAAATGATGCAAAATGAATTCTCAAAAATGCAGCATTCTCAAACCACATTCACTACTGATACATAAATAATAGATCTAGAACTAAAAGTGTATTACTAGTCATTGAATTTCAATTTATTAAAGTACTGACAGAAAAAAAAAGGCATAAAACTATAAGAAATATCATATTGGGAGTTTGAGGCAGTAAATTCAGAGTGTGTCTTTCCTGTTGTTTTGGGGTTTTTATTGTAATCAGTAAATACATTTCAGGGAATTAGTGTTTTCTCAGTCTTTTAGCACTCTTCTGAAAGTCTTATGCAATTTGCACATTGAAACGTTTCCTATTTTTTTCTCATTCTTGTTTTTGGTTGATTGCCATATTTTCTCCTAGTCAATATTTTCAGTGTGTAATAGATGATGTGAGTTAAGCAGAAGCTTACTGTCTCTTTTCCTGCTGGCTCCCTTAAAGCTTTCCTACAAAGACAGTTTCTCTCTGTGATATTAGTAAATCTTCAGATAAATTTGAAAACCCCTAGATACCCCACAGTGTTAGTGTACTGATAAATACTTTTGCTATACTGATTTTTCACATGGACTTCCCACAGACTTCAACAGGAGTTAAGCAAGCTTCTGATGGAAATACATTGTTTATTGTAATCTCTACAGGATCTCTGCAAACAATATTGATATACAATAACACTGTAAAAGTACTGTTTTCCATCGTTTGTAGCCGTTTATCACCCCCTGTTACTTTTTCAGTTACAATGCACCTGTCTACCCAGACTTTTGATGGAGCTTTTTTGGGAAGGATTCTTCTTTACTTTGTGTATAACATATTTAGCATACCGAAGTCCATAACTAGTAGTAGCACTGCATGAATGGATAAAGTATGCACATGCAGGTACACAAAGAACTCAAGTAGCTTATACATGAAAATATATACTTATCAATATATATATGTATGTATATATAGCGTATGTAACATACACCTTGTAATTATATTGTCACCTTTTACAGAAAAGGAGAGAAGGAAAAAAAAAAGAAATTCTAAACATCTCTGTAATTCTTGGATCAAAACAGAACTGTAATGTGCAAATTCTTTCATTATTTTCTCCATGTGTTTGTCACAACATATATTATCTTCATTTTTATTCAGTAGTTTCATTAAATTTTTGATCTTTCTTTTTAATCAAAAAGAATTAGTAGACATTTATAATCCTACAGTGCCATGGAATTCTAATATCTTCTAAAAAATCAAAAGTGTTCTTTATTATCTTCCACTGAAAAATGGTAAACTGATGTTGCCTACCATGGACCTTTCAAGTAAAATTTATTGTCTAGTTCTTTAATCATAGTTAATTCAGGTAGTGCCAAACAAAAATGAAGCTTCAGTGTGTCAGTCACAGCATAGCAATTATTAAAGACTTGCTTTCAGGATGCAAGATGATGCTAATGCTAGAAAATGTCTTTCATTAAGCTGTGCTTTCCTCATATAAAGTGGAGAGCAGATTCTGCATATATGAAGTGGAATTCATCTCACTCAGGCATCTGAAAGTTAAGATTTCAGTATAAATTCACCATCAAAGTCTGTCATGAGAGGAGAGTGGATCTCCAAGGAGGAAGTCACCACAGCCTAAACCATCTATGATCATTGCGATGAATCCTCAAATGAAGCTATTTCTCATTCATTAACAAAAAGAGACCTATGTGGCCGTCTTCAACTAAATAGCTCATTTTCAGGTAGCTAAATACAGGTGAGACTAATCCAATCAAGTTTATTGTCTGAGAAAAATGTAACAAGAATAGTTCAGACAGCAGTAGATTTAATAAAGATAACAAAACATGGGCTCTACACATTATGATTTCATAGCTTAGTTTAGATGCTGACTATTCCAGTCACTGTTCAATTTATTACTATCATTTATAAGGAAATCAATTAAGTTCTTTCAATACTAAGGAACAAATAACGCAGTTTGTAACTCCTCATCTTGAATAAATGTTGGTCATTGACAGCGACTCTCTTTTTTTCTGAGACATAATACTAAAAACAACAATATTCAGCAGAAAGATCTGCTTTTAGATGGTCATTTTAATGAAGAGTCAAGCTTCTTATACTTACTAGTTCTTTGGCCTTCACATCCTGCAGTTTTATAAAGGAAGCAAAAGAACAATCTTTTTTAAATAACCTATCAATTAATGATTTTGTAATAGCTAAAGTATTTTTGCAGTTTAAATGCTTATCTTTCTTGAAAAACAGTTTCAGTAGCAACTTCTTCAAAACTAACTAAGCAACTTCTTAATTTTTTTTTAAGAGTTTATTGTTTTAAACAGGCTTTAAAGCTTTCAGTTCTGGCTTGAATTCTGTTTCTTTGAATTGATCACTGAAATGTTCTACTTATTCATTGTTTTAAAGCCTTGATGATAACAACAACATGTCTATCTTCTTTTTGCAATGTCACTTGTTGCTGAGGAACAAAAATTTAAGCTTAAGAATGGTCAAAAGTACATTTCCAACCTTCTTGTTTATTTTTATTGCTAGTTTCATGCCTTCTACTCTTTGCTTCTCTTCATGATGACCTAAAAACCATTCTAATCATGTTATAGACCTCACACAAAGTCTTGATTGCATCAGCACAAGCTGATTGTTGCATGTCAGATATACACTTCATTAATTTATTATTCAGGCCTAGGGGAAGAAAGGTAATACATTCCAGCAACGTACAGACAAAACAAAAACATGCACTTATGTTGCACAAAGACAAAAAATGAGATAGCTTAAATGCTGGAAGCGGTACTTTTGATATTCACTAACTTTAAGGGATGTAACTTTAAGAAACATACATATCAAACTCAAAATTCTTTGCCTTTCTGAAAATGTTAACATTCTTCCTAAATATGCAATACATTGGTTGTAAAACTATCATGCCGATCAATTAAAGGGATCCTCCTACTTTTTAGAATTTCACCTTCAGGTCTACAAAATGCTCGTTTTTCCTTACTAATTTCAGCAAACATTCTGTTGGGACTAGATCACATACTTATCATATTGTTAGCAACTTAATATAGTGTTTCTGAAATATCATTGATACTGAAAGAATATTTTGTCTTTCTTGAGAAAAAAATAGAGATAAAACTCTCCTCTCCCTTCACTGTAATAAATTATTTGTAGACTTTCGCAGAAAAATACAATGGAATTTCTTTCTCAACATTACCATAATTCTTGATGTACTCTCCCTAAGGAAAAATCAAACTAACTAAAAAATACCTAAGTAGTTGCTAAAAGTTTCACAGCCAGGAAATTTTTGTGAACCCTTTGCTAGTTTAATGCTTTATTAATTTTAATTCATCATGAACAACTGAACCGATTTTAAGTCAACAAGAGCAACCAAGTGAAAGTTTTTGTTAGGAAAGGGATTCAAAACTTGAGATTATGTTTACAATTTAAAATTGTATTAGTTGTCTTCTCCCAATCATTGAAATAATACGGGATAAAGAATCTGCAGGTGAAAATAAATGGCACACAAAGCAATGCATTAATCCTTCGCTTGAAAATTTACACGCCTGTTAATTTATAAATTTGCCATCAAAGAGAAATAAGGAGAGGCCAGCCATCACAGAGATACCTACTTGATGCAAACAACCTGCATTTGTAGCATAGGGGACATGCTATATGTCATTTGAGAGCTTCTGATACCAATGACATTTGCATGTTGGGGTATGTAAGGGCTAATTGGTCCATCAGTCACCACATTCCATTTAGAAATTATAATATAATATTGCATTAATTATTTATTTTCAAAGTCTCAGTTTGTTACCATATATATATATAAAAAGAAAAGTATATTTGAGACAGTGGATGACCATTCTGAATGAGAAGACCAAAATATACTTTGGCTTTGTGGCATTTCTATTATCTATGAAATTTGGAAAAAAAAGTAAAGCTATTGGTGCCATGTGTTGCAGCCCTTGCTTGGAAGAAACTCTAACTTAATTTGATCCAAACAGTTTTTTGATAGTGAGTTTAAACATTAAGTCTATAAAGACTATACAGCCCATATGAAAGCTAAGATCAGAAGTATTTCAACCTTTCAGGAACAAATGGATCATATTAAAAGTTCATAATAAGTTTATTCAGACTATCCACATTTAATCCACTTTTTTTCCTCAACTTTCTGTCACCTTCTGTAAAGTCATTCAAAAAGGCCAGATCTTATACTCAGTATACCTCCTGTCTAAGTAGATTACATGCTTCTGAGTTTCCTAAGGACAGCAATGAGAAAGAATCCACTCTCTCACCACCCAATGAAGCTGGAATTACTCCAAAGCCTTAGGGATTCAAGACAGTCTATTAACTGCATTCCCATTCCCCTTCACCTGTCCCTAAAAAAGGTATTCATGGAGACACAGTTGTTGTCCATATCATGTAGGAGATAGAAATTCCATACATGACGTGTCAGAAACTTGCTCCTTCTTCTCTTCTGCATCACATGAAAGTCAGGACAATGTCCAGCTAAAAAGTATCATGGCAAGGCAGGATTATAATAAGAATAAAAATCCTCGATATAGATAATCAGAGTAGTCTCAATACTGCAGGAAGACTTGGAAAGAACACCACAGAATTTGTGAAAACAAAATAATTATTTCAAAAGAAATAACTTAAATTTCTTTCTACCATCTGTTTCTGTATCCATTCAATGTTGCTCTATGATAAAGCTTCCTCCTTTACAGAAATGTACATAGCATTTATTATAAGTAAAAGAAAATTAGGCATCTAGATATTATTTGACATTTTTAAAACATACACATATACTCAATAGTTTGGATGTTCCAATTGAAATATTTCAGATATTTGAAACAAGAACACAATTTAAACAAATGCTATTTTAACTAGCTATGTACAACACATTTCTTCTAGTATAAGTTTGTGTTAACTTTGTAATTCCTTTTTAAATGCATAACTTTTTAACTCAGCAAGATTCCCATACTGTCAGGAAGCCTTTATAAAACATTTTAATTAGCAACAGCTGTTGAAAATTATGCCCTATATCAATTATCATTTGTGCACTTAAAACTATGACTAGTTCCTTAATCCCTTCTGCAGAGGAATGCCATCACCTCAGTTAGCTACTGTATAAAACTGCATACATTATAATTCAGCAATAATCTATGGTTAAAGTTTCCGTTCTTCCAATCATTTTATACTATATTTATGCTCTACGACAAATTTCAGTTAAATAATTTTGAATAGGAATGGGATAGCACTATTCTGTCACAGAATAAATAAAATTAAAGTTATGACAGCTTAAAAAAAAAATCTCTAAGATAATTATTTTATTGCAAATAAGTCATTCACACCAGAGTTCTTGCTGACTTGAAAAGTCAGACTTCAGTAAAAATCCCATGGGAAATTGCATGCTTCATTCTAATAACTGTACTGTTTGCACACAGGTGCCTGAACAGGGACCAATATTTAAGAAAAATAAAAAATAAAAAAAACCTGACGGTACTTAAATACAAAAGAAATAAAAGCAGCCAACAAGAACAACAACAAGGACTGACAGTAATAATTCTATCATCTGATAAGTAGATGGATAGCAGCGTTTGTACTATGTAGAAAATAAGCCAAGAAATTGCACTAACTCAGAATGTTGCACTAACAGAAAGAAAGAAATAAAATACGTTGTAAGAGTGATTATACTCCTCACTCACTAGACAAGAATGATAATTATGGTGGATTATTGTGAACATCCCCCCTGCCTCCCCGTTTAATAATGACATAACTCTGTATCATTGCTCCAGTGGCTGATATTGTTTTGCAAAATCTCATTTGCAAAGTCTGAGTGCAGATTTTCAGTAAAGGTGACCAAAAAGTTACTAAGTCCTCCTCTTATTAGCTCTGCCCTACACCATGTTTACACTCTCAATCACTTAACCTACAGGCAAGTGTAAAGGCTGCAGTCTCCATTCAGATGAGGGCTGCATCTGCCCATACCCTTTTCTCCTGTCTTACCTCTCCCCCTAAGGGTACACATTCTCTATAAATTACATCTATGCTTTAAATCTGCCTTTCTGTCAGACAAATCATCATTTCTCCATTGTATATTCAAAATCATAAGGTTGGTAAGTGGATATTAGTCAAAAAAATGTTTGGAACTGCAGTGAGTAACATCAGCAAGTGTGCTGTGTACACAAAATGCCATGACAGGTAACATGCTCATCATTTCAGTCTGTACTTGTGGTGGCCTGACACAATGGATGTTTGATTACAGAGGAGACCTAGCTGTCCACCAAAATATTTTCCAAGATGAGCAACAATAACATTAACAATTTGCTTTACTGGGAAAACATGCTTTGATGAGCTGTGAAACAGGAATGGAAGATCCAGGAAAAACTCTAGAGCCAAAACAAATGCTGACATATTAAATGGTAGTAATTCTTTAGACCATGATGAGGGGGAATAGGAAGATGGGCATTTTGAGATTCCTCAGTGTTAGTAAGCAACATGCAAAGTTTAGGACTATCAATACAGCAAATACTATACCTTGGTTTTGGGCAGTGAGTAGTTCTCACTAGTTGACAAATGAAGATGACACTGGTACTTTTTATCTACAACAAGAATTTTGCTACATTGCAAAAATATAATTCTCTATATTGCTCCTGTGTCTATTTAAGTGCCTTTGCATATTTAAGCGCTGGTTACACTATACAAGCTTTATGGGGCTCCTCTTAATAATGTACAGAATGTGTCTAAAACTCCATCACTTTCAATAATACAGAGGAAGCAGAATCATTTATAGCTCATTTAGAACATAGACTTCTAAACAATAAAGTTAGAGCTGCCAATACAGCTAACAGAAATTTGGTTTATCTAATTTCTCCCATTAGGGTTTTTATAACTGCCTTTTAGAAGCACCCTGGTTGTTTATGAGCTTTTGAGATCAAAGAAGTGAGGGGAATTCCAAGCACTGAAAGCACGACTGTTGTTGTTTCATGAAATTCAGATCAGCTTTGGTTGAAAGGCAAACATATAATATTTCCCTCTCCTGGATTTGTTGACATCTTGCCCAGTGAAGAAATAAACACAAAGCATTGTGAAGTTGGGTCTGGACTGCCAAAACATGAACAAAGCAGACTATACATAGATGGCTGATAATAAGCCAAGTTATATAAAGGAACAAGATACAGACAAGGAAATAATATTTCATGCCGCTTTTCCAATACTCCCTGGGCTAAAGGAGGTTGGGATAGTTACCACTTTATGAACTCATGGCTCAAACAGTTCAGTATACCTGTTCTCTACTCCTGGTGGCATCATGTGAGGCAAAATCTAACCTCATTCACAATGAAAGGGAAGGAAGTCCAGACGGACTTGGTTTCTTTTCACCAATCCTCAAGCTGAACTCAAGCTCACCAAAGCATCTCTTCTTTTCCTTTTAGTCTTTTCCTCATGGCTACATACTGTAACTACTTCTGTAGCTGCTCTACCAGCAGCCTATGGCAAACTTCAGTTTGGACACTGTGATTTGTGGCTCTGAAAAGGAACATTGTAGGAATCAGTATTTTTATCTTTTGGTTATAAACATCTCAACATTCCCCAGACCCATCCGGAAAATATACAAGATTATTTGCAAGATAACTAGCTTAGCAAAGTTATTATCCCAAATACTATTTTTACTGCTAAATCTAGTCTTCTAGGTAAGGAATTGTATGACTTAAAATATCATGAAGTAATTCAGGCAATTTGATGTCTACCTGACAGTCCCATCTCCTTGCTTGTGCCAGCACTGCTAGTTTAACCAAAGGGGTTCCAGCTTGATAAACTGGCAGCAAACTATCCCAGAAAAGAAACAAAACAACCAAACAAAAAAAAAAAGGAAAAAAAAAAGGAAAAAAAAAAAACATGAAAAATTTATTTTTGTTTTTTAGGTAGTGTTCTACGGTGTCAGGTGAGAATAGTACCAGTGCAAAGAAAATAGCAGAGTGTGACCAGGAGCCTGAAAAGGGGGCTTAGGACTGTCCCGTGTGCAACAGCAAGCCTTTAGATTGGTTCAGCCATCTAAAACATCATCCTTTCTTAGCATTTTGACATCTAATAATTTTTCAAAATAGACTTTTTTGTATATCATAAAACCTAGATCGAATATAGAATCATAGAATCCTAGAATCATTATGGTTGGAAGGGACCTGCAGGATCATCAAGTCCAACCTTTATCCCATCATATTCCTAACCATTAAACCACTAGACCATGGCCTCAAGTGCCTCATCAACCCGTTTTTGAACACCCCCAGGGACAGCGACTCCACCACCTCCCTGGGCAGCCTATTCCAATGTCTGACCACCCTCTCAGTAAAGAACTTCTTCCTAATATCCAACCTAAACTTCCCCTGATGTAATTTAAGGCCATTTCCTCTCATCCTATCATTAGTAATTTGGGAGAAAAGACCAACACCAGCCTCACTACAACCTCCTTTTAGGTAGTTGTAGAGGGAAATGAGGTCTCCTCTCAGTCTCCTCTTCTCCAGGCTAAATAACCCCAGTTCCCTCAGCCGGTCTCCATAAGGCTTGTTTTCCAGACCTCTCACCAGCCTCGTTGCCCTTCTCTGGACTCGCTCCAGCACCTCAATGTCCTCCCCATACTGCGGTGCCCAGAACTGGACACAGTACTCAAGGTGCGGTCTCACGAGTGCCGAGTACAGGAGCACGATCACCTCCCTACTCCTGCTGGTCACACCGTTTCTGATACAGGCCAGGATGCCATTGGCCTTCTTGGCCGCCTGGGCACACTGCTGGCTTGTGTTCAGTTGGCTGTCAACCAACACCCCCAGGTCCTTTTCCGCCAGGCAGCTTTCCAGCCACTCTTCCACAAGCCTGTAGCGCTGCATGGGGCTGTTGTGGCCAAAGTGCATGACCCGGCACTTACCCTTGTTAAACCTCATGCAATTGGCCTCAGCCCATCGCTCCAGCCTGTCCAAATCCCTCTGCAGAGCCTCCCTACCCTCAGGCAGATCGACACTCCCACTCAACTTCCTGTCATCTGCAAATTTACTGAGGGTGCATTCGATCCCCTCATCCAGGTCATTGATAAGGACATTAAACAAGACTGGCCCCAGGACCAAGCCCTGAGGGACACTGCTTGTCACCGGTCTCCATCTGGATTTAACTCCATTCACCACAACTCTCTAGGCTCGGCCATCCAGCCAGTTTTTAACCCAGCAAAGAGTCCACCTGTCTAGACCATGAGCCGCCAGCTTCTGCAGCAGAAAGAAATCCAGGAAGGCAACATCCACCGCTTTTCCCTCATCCACTAGGCGGGTCACCTGATCATAGAAGGAGATCAGGTTGGTTAAACAGGACTTGCCCTTTGTGAACCCATGCTGGGTAGACCTGATCCCCCTGTTGTCCTGCACTTGTTGCGTGATCTCCCCCAAGATGAACTGTTCCATAATCTTCCCTGGCACCGAGGTCAGGCTGACAGGCCTGTAGTTCCCCGGATCCTCCTTCCTGCCCTTCTTGTAGATGGGCATCACATTGGCAAGTTTCCAGTCGTCTGGGACCTCACCCGATAACCAGGACTGCTGACAGATGATGGAGAGTGGCTTGGCAAGTTCCCCTGCCAGCTCCCTCAGCACTCTCGGATGGATCTCATCCGGCCCCATAGACTTATGGGTGTCTAATTGACTCAGCAGGTCCTTCACTACTCTTTCCTGGATTATGAGGGGTTTATTCTGATCTCCATTCCAATCTTCCAGATCAGGGAATTGAATACCATGAGGAGAACTGGTCTGGCCATTAAAGATCGAAGCAAAGAACGCATTAAGTACCTCAGCCTTTTCCTCGTCCTTGGTAACAATGTTCCCTTTCGCATCCAATAAGGGATGGAGATTCTCTCTGCATCTTTTTTTATTGTTAATATATTTATAAAAACTCTTCTTATTTTCTCTTGCAGCAGTGGCCAGGCTGAGTTCTAGCTGAGCTTTTGCCTCCCTAATATTCTTCCTACACAGCCTAACTAAATCCTTATACTCTTCCCGAGTAGCCTGCACCTTCTTCCAAAGGTGGTAGACTCTCTTCTTTCTCCTAAGTCCCAGCAGGAGCTCCCTGTTCAACCATGCCGGTCGCTTTCCCCGCCAGTTTGTCTTATGACACCTGGGGACAGCCTGCTCCTGCATTTCTAACAGTTTTTTCTTGAAAAGAGTCTATCCTTCCTGAATCCCTTTGCCCTCTAGGACTGTTCCCCAAGGAACTATTTCCCAGGAGTCAGAAAGGTGGGATGGGCTTTAATTTTCTTCTGTATTTATTGCAATAAATTTTGCAGAGTGAACCACCCCAGTTTGAAATTATACTGTATGACCTTCCCCATTTCATTTGCTTTCATTAAATTATATTGAAGATGTCACCTCAAAAGGGGTTCTATCAAGACCTCATTTAAAATAAATTCTTTCCCCTCCCCCTGATTTCTCCCTCAAACTTTCTGAAAGATAATTCAGTAGAAGATGCATTTCATTACTTACAGTATTTGAAGAGCTGAAAGGAAAAAAAAGATGAGATGATGAAGTGGACTCTTACATAAAAGAACTAAATTGAGTACTAGATACATAATTATGCTAACAAGAAGAGTGGACATAAGAAGAAACCTGAAGCATTTTAGTGTCCATTGATAATCTGAAAGATTGGTGCATCTTATGTTTTCAAGCAATTTTCTAAAATTACTTATCAATGAATACTTCAATATTTAGTTAGACACAGGTTGATACAATCTCTGAAATATCACCACGTCCTCTCTGAAGAAGCTACTGAACAAATTAAATAAATTGTTAACCTTACCAGCTGTGCTCTGCCCTAGCAATGGATATGCTAAGGAGGGCACAGGGGCTTGCAAAACTAGTTCTAGCCAGCTGAGCAATAGAGATGGGGAAGGCAAGAAGGAAGGAATTGCTGTCTGGAAGCAAGGTCAATGTTGGATCATAAAGATCAAGAATAATGGAAAATTCACTGGATTTATGTAAAGAAGAAAGCATAGACAAGAGAGAGATACAGATAATGGTGTTCAGTAGCGCACAATTTTTAGTTGTGAGAAAATGAAGGAAGCTGACTGCAGAGGAAAGACATTCCATGATTCAGATAAAAAGCCACGAGAATCCTAAAGTATTGAATGATCATGACTTAAGCCCAAAAACTGTTCTAGAACAGAGATAATGAGTACAGAAAATGAGTTTCCAGCTGGAGCCACCTGAAGAGGCTCATAGCCATGACAGTCATCCATCAAAACCATCCCACGGGAGGTACACTGCTTGTCTGACCTCCAAACCACGAGTCATGATGAATTAGACCATAAAGAGAAAGGCCTTATTAAACCATCTGAGATAACACACCTGAATGTGATTGAACAGTTTACAAAGAAATCATTCAAAAATCTGACACAGCTGAAAATATGGTAACTCCTTGCAAAAGATTTGTGATGAACAGTGAGAGCAAGTGTGTGCCAAAAACCTGTAGTGGGCATAGCTGAAACCAAACAAGGCCAGATGTCTGTGGCCAAACATCAAGGCAGGCCCAAGAAATAATAGGGTTAGTTTTGTGAGACACATCTATGGCAGTCAGTGATTATCCCAAGAGGGCTGTGACACCAGACAGACATTGCAAACTACTTGCTGTCTTTAGTTCACAGAAAGTTAGACTGAGTCAATATTCAAATTAATCCAATGTTTCTTTATTTCACATATCCAAATGTGTTTGCAGGTGGGGATCCTATCAACATATGAGCAATTCAGATGATTTCATAGCTCAGGGAGGATAAAAAGGCACTTCATAAGCTGAATGGATACTGCAGTGACAGCTGAATGAAGGCATTCTTTCTTCTGCCATGTGAATAACTATATGTTGTTTGGAGAATTATACATATTTAGCTTTCTTCCATGACATGTTCACATTCTATTTGTCACTTCTACTTTTAAAGAACTCTTGTATGTATCCAGTTTTGTAATACATAGGTGCATATGCATGCAATCTACAGAAGTAGTTATTTCTGCACATATTATTTATATATATGATGATTTGGGGTTTGTAATATATTTTATTGTATGTTAGATGTAGATGATACACGTTAGATCTATAATAAGCATATCTTACATGCTACACATATGCATTACGCAATCACGTACAACACAAACTGTTATATATGCATTTATACACTGAATATATGCCTACCATGCACAAATGCTCTTGCAGAAAGAAATATGCTTAACTTGCAGTCAAGCACTCAAAAATTTTAAGCATCAGTGTTAAAGTTTTCCATGCTAGTTAGTTCAACAAAACTGAATTTGATTCAGCGTATCTATAGCAAGGTGCATTCTCTCCCTCACATCGGACCCCTGCCTCACTTGAATGCACACAAGAGACAGTACTCCGTTTTCCAGAGCTATAGAAGGTACTGAGTTGTTGCAGACACCAAGTGCTACAACTTTCAGGTGTCTTCCCCACTGCTGAAATTCATAATCCCCTCTTAGACACCTAAACTTCTACAAGAAGTGCCACAGAAGAGCTCAACTCCTAACAGTGAGATTTGCTGACACCAGCAAGTTCCGCAGAAACAGACCTAAAGTATTCAGAAACATGAACAAAAGGGCAAGACTCAGGTAATGTTAGACTACATTCAGATGCTCACTGCATAAAAAAACACAGTATTAATTAGAAGAGCAACCAAGCCCTTCTCCCACCAAAGCCTTCAACATGAATCCTTGTCTTTCTCTGGGTTCCTGTAACTCATAAAAGCCAGCACAAAATGGAACAGCTTCAACAGGAAATACTGAGAGAATTTCAGTTTAGAATAGCTTGAAAGGACTTTCCTAACAAATACATGTTAAAGACACCAGGGTGGGCATCTCACAGGGGTGTTCCGGTCACCTGGATGCCTGGCTGCACTTTTTTTGTTGTTGCACATACTCTGAACAGGGCTATTAGATGGGACCTCACGGCTGAAAAAGCTGAAAGACTGCCTTTTTTTCTTAATTTTGGTAAGGTGTGATGGAGGCACATAACTTCAGGGTTTTCAGGACTGGTGTAGGACATGATAGGAGTATAGGTGGCTGGGGAGTG
Source organism: Podargus strigoides (assembly GCA_028020825.1). Classification (NCBI taxonomy): domain Eukaryota; kingdom Metazoa; phylum Chordata; class Aves; order Caprimulgiformes; family Podargidae; genus Podargus; species Podargus strigoides. The sequence goes on from CM051662.1 coordinate 43,786,525, forward strand.
CTGCCAATCAAAATGTTACTACCGCAGGATTTAATAATAATTTTGTGAACATCAGAAGTCTCCGTATCTGGGGCTAAACTATAGCAATTGTTCTATCACCCAATGACCCCTCCCCAGTCAAGAAGGTGAATCAGGAAGAGACCCATGGGTTGAAATGAAAACAGATTTGATAAACCAGCAAAACTAATAGGCTGATAATACAGAATAGAAGTAGCCACATATTGTTCTCACAGAGCCCCTGTTCACAAGCACCAAACCTGACCAGGGCCCAGTTGCAGGGAGAGTCAGGAGGTCCTTCCTCAACAGGGAAACTCTGCAAAGTGCATCCACCTCACAGATAGACACTCCACCCTTCCTGCAAGTGGTCCCAGCTTTTATGCCCAAAGCAGGACACCTGGCACTCTTTTACCCAGTGTGGGGCACCTGGGCCTTGTTTACCTAAGGGCTTTCCCTACAAGGTCAGCCACACCTTGGAGGAAAGCCAAAAGGCAAACTCATCCCCTCCTTTTAAAGGACCATGGGAACCACCCATATGTCAATCTTAATTCAGGGCTCAGAGTTCAGACCCCAGCACTTCACTCCCTTAATCCTATATTATCCACCTATATTATCCAACTCTCCATTCACTATTCCCTTTTAAATTTCTAAAACGAATGGTACAAAAGATGGTTAATTAGGTGCTCTTCAAAATCTGAGCATGGTCCATGAAGACCTTCCCTTTGAAAGTGATTGGGGTGGAGTTCATGTCATCTACTTTAAGCTATTTAAAATGTAGATGTGTAATCAAAGATAATTTTCTGACCTTCCTCTGTAATCAGTGGCATAAGATAGGCCCTTCCAAAAGGGTGAGTAATCCCATACTGAAAGCCTGTCTAAGGCTAAATGAATTGCTCTCTGGAAGTGTTTAGATTAACTACAAAGAGTACCTAGATGACTAGATACCTAAATTTTTGATGGCTCAAGTTGAGTAAGATGAAGCTTGACTTTTGTGTTTCACTGTGTACCTGAATCTTATGAACAGTATGAGTGTCAGTAAAAATACTGTGGCCATCTACACACAGTTCCAAAAATAACTCAGATCTTTGTCTGACATCTGTAGTGGCCTTCATGGGTAAACAAACATGATCAGTTATCTACCTAGACCTTAAAGTACCAGAAGTCTGGGAAAGTGCAGTGAAGTCAATAACAATCCTAAAGTTTTGTTAGAAAACTGGTTTTGTACAGAGCTTTTTGGTAAAACAGGATACTGGCAACAAGGTGGCCCTGAAAGATACAGACAGTAATCAAGTAAAACAAGTATATTAGTGCCTTAGCAATCAGTACAGAGGAAGTCTGTCAACAGGTAAAGTCCAAGTGAAACAGTTCAAAACATCAATTTACCAATTATGAAGCCAACAGAAACAAGAGCAGCTAAATGTGAGGAAGAATTTCTTCACAGTGAGGGTAACAGAACACTGGAACAGGCTGCCCAGAGAGGTTGTGGAGTCTCCTTCTCTGGAGACATTCAAAACCCGCCTGGACATGTTCCTGTGTGACCTGACCTAGGTGTTCCTGCTCTGGCAGGGGGATGGGACTAGATGATCTTTTGAGGTCCCTTCCAATCCCTAACATTCTGTGATTCTGTGATTCTGTGAAAATCAGCGTATGATCCCGCATTTATAAATATCACTAAGCCACTCTTTGATTAGTGAGAAGAATCTGATAACTTCCTATGTCCTATGACAAATGAGGCATACTTTATGCCACCAAAACAGTGCCCCAACTGTTGCTGTGAAAAAGTTTGTGCTTTCACAGTGGAAACTACCCTCTGTAGAAATAATCCTTTGAATTTGGAGGCAGTTGGGGAAAGCAAAGTGTTCCACATGGATGAAGGAATCTATTAACACAGAGCAAACTGCAGGTTCAAGACCCAAGGGCAGACTCTTAAAAATTAGTAGTCTTCACTCAACTACATTATTCCAATGAGGTCATGCATTCTTTCAAGCTGAAGTAAGGTAAACACATTTATATCTGACCTAAACAAAACTTGGTCTAATAGATTATTACATTTTTATAAACCTGATTTTTTTTGCATATTTATTTTAAGCTTTGTTAGTTTTGTATTATTAACAGGAGGACAAAATAAATATCTTGTACTTTTCAAGAGAACTGATTATATTTATCATTATGTTGGAAAATTTATAACTCAATTCTTTATGTTAATGAATGAGAACAGATAGAGGTGGAGAATAAAGAAAGCAAATTAATCAGATTGACAGTTTTGACCCTCCAAATAGACAAATTACATTTATTAATTTCATTCCCAGCAAATACTTACCCTCTGTATAAATATATTTTCCTCCTATCATTAACCTGCAGCTGACCAATGAATGCAAAAACAAAACCACCACCACCACCAACAGAAACCCAACCCAATCAGGAAAACAAGTTTACATCATCTCCACGATTACAACATAAGAAATAAGAAATAAGATGGTAGCCTGGCTTCTTCTAATGCTAATGCTCAAAAAAATGTATGTCTAGCAACCATCGAAACTACAAATGAAATGGTTCAAATTGACAGAAGCAAACATGTATTCAAGCAGACAGGAGTGAGAGTGAAATAGCAAAAAGTTGGTGAGATAGAAGCACATCTTTGAATAAAGTGCATTTAAGAGGTGCCAAACTTGCACTGGAAAATTTTCTTTCAAGTTTAGTGTCTTTTATTCCTCTCCACATGATATCAGGACTTAGGTTTCACAGCATTAAAAATATAATTACATGACAACATTATTATCATTACCAGTGAAACCCTTCCTTTCTGATTTTTGGTTTCAATAGTTAAACTTCCTTTCCTTATGTTCACCTCACAAAATCTGTTAAGATGCACATGGGATTTGTTTATTTATTTTATTTTATGTGACGTTACAACCCTCCTCACAAGCCATTTTTAACATTATGAAAAATTTTTAAAATTCCTCAGTGAATCATATGAAATCAAACCTAAAAAATCCGCAGTGTATTCTCATTTCTCTGCATGGAAGGCAGCTCTAGTGGACTGTACAAGAATTAGAAACAAGGAACTCCCAGATTTTACTCATACCTGTCCCACTAACTGGCATTCGCACTCTACACTTCTACAGGTTTTACACTGTGTAGTTGTGCCCTACTTATTTTCCTGAGGCATGTAAATACTATCACCCAAATTACAGATGAGGAAAACTAAGTATGCTAATCAGTTGTTTGAGGTCACAAACAAGACGGTATCGTTATCACTATTACAACATGTGCACCTTAAGTGCATTCCTGGATAGATCAAGACAGAAAAAGGCTACTAGTGGGTCATTCATTTTTGGCAAGTTCCAGAAAGATGCCCAAAAAAGTTTTCTCATAGACAAGGCTCCCCCAAAAAATGCAACTTCCAAAATCACTCATTAGCTCTTGGCTTTTCTATTTTATGTGTAACACATAAGCATGAGAAATGATTTATGGAAAATTCTCATTTTTATTGGAAGAATTTTGCAGGTCCATGGAAAATTCACAATTCTGGAAGATAAAATGCCATCACCAGAATGTGCATGGAAACTATACTCCACTCAGTTCTAAGTAATTTTTTTCTAACAGGAGACATAGGCATGGAATCGTTTATTATAAAAACATAACAACATAACATAACAACAAAACAAACTGATCTGATTGATAGAAATTTTCAGAGAAATTTACATTTATCTGTAATATCTTACCCACCTGAAAATAACACTGAACTGTATTTTTTTAGTACCTACATTCTGTAGAGGATATTTCTGGCCTTTGTTACACATGTAAGTTTAGTAATCTATTTTCCCCTCTAATTTCACTTGGTTGGTCACTTTTTCTTTCTGTTTATCCTGAAATCATTTGCCTTTTATCTGTTGTGTCCTATGTGATACTTGCTAGCATGGTAACACTGCAGAAGAAGATAGAAAGTCACCATCTTGAGTGTATCATAACACATAAGAGAAGCAACAGAAGTGACAATAATAGCTCAGCTACCTGTGCACATGACTGGGTACCATCATGTCCAACATACAGTTCTAGGCTTCACTTAGTGTGGTCTTAAACAAAAACTTTATCTTGCATCATCCTTTCTGTCACTACGAATAAGGATTTATCTACATACTAAACATAGAAGTTGTACAAAAAACTAATTAAGGCTTGTACAGTGCGTGTGATGGTAATGCTTGCAAATAATAATGTTTAAGATCATAATATTAAGTTGTTATTATCAATTATATAAAACAAACAAAAAAAATAGGATTTTCTGAGCGTAACAGTATACCTTTTCAGGTTGATCAGGAGGTGCTGCTCTGTGATTATCACTGACTTTTATTTAAGTTATTAGAATTTTCTTAAAAATCCCCATCTCTGAAAACTTACATCTCTCTACTGAAATCATTACACATGTAGTAACACGTATGTCTTTTCTCTGCATGTAAAATGCTAATTTTTCATCAGTAAAATAGAAAATCAACATTGACCAGCAAGATTTTTCTTCTGTATTACTAAAATTGTGTTTCTTTTTCTGAAGTGTATCTTCTCATCTTGACTCTACATTATATTAGTGTTTCAGGTTAGCTTTAACTTAACCTAAGTAATGCTCCTTCCTTAGATGGTGTAGTATTACACACATCTATAACTCATTTTATTTACTCCTTTGGAATGAAATTGTTGTCTGCCCTCCTGGAAGAGTAGATAATTAACTCTTTAGAAATAAGGTTAGTGTTTTGCTAGACGAAAAGCTCTTCCTGAAAGTGAAGTGAACAAATAAGTACAAAGATTAATAGAAAAAGTATGCAACCATTTGGGCCCCTGAGACAAAGTTGACAAGCCAGACCAGAAAATAAACTATAATGTATGAACTCTGGCTCAAAAAGGAACTACTTCTTTGATAGTTTACTAGTATATCTCATGCTCAAGGAACAGTAAAAAGAAGGAGAAGAACGTGTTCCGCCATTACCAAACACCATCATTTCCATCTAAAAATTTAACAGACAGCACCACTGATTCTAAGTAAGCTTTTACCCACCTCCTCCAACATACATACCAAATGCCGTGTAGTCTTGAATCGAATCACAGAATCACAGAATCAGAGAATATTAGGGATTGGAAGGCAATAAGGTTGGTCAAACATGACTTACCCTTGGTAAAACCATGTTGACTGCTCTTAATGACCCCCTCATCCTTGATGTGCCTAGAGATAGTGCCAAGAACAAGCTGTTCCATCACCTTTCCAGGGATGGAGGTGAGGCTGACCGGTCTATAGTTACCCGGGTCCTCCTTCTTGCCCTTCTTATAGATTGGAGTGACATTTGCTATCCTCCAGTCCTCAGGCACCTCTCCTGTTGCCCATGACTTACCAAAGATGATGGAGAGTGGCCTAGCAATGACCTCTGGCAGCTCCCTCAGCACCCTTGGGTGCATTCCATCTGGTCCCATTGATTTATGGATATCCAGATTGCTCAACTGATCCCTAACCCAATCCGCATCTACCAAGGCAAACTCCTCCTTTATCCTGACTTCTTCTGGGGCTACAGGGATCAGGGGCTCCTGGGGAAAGCCTGCAGGAGTAAAGACAGAGGCAAAGAAGGCATTCAGCACCTCTGCCTTCTTTATATCCTCTGTCTCTAGGGCACCCACCTCATTCATCAGTGGGCCTATATTGCCTCGAGTGTTTGTTTTATTAGCTATGTATTTGAAAAAGCCCTTTCTATTGTCCTTGACCTGGCTTGCAAGGTTAAGGTCCAAGCAGGCCTTAGCTTTCCTAATTGCCTCTCTACATCCTCTGACAACTGTCCTATATTCCTCCCAAGTGACTAGCCCCTCTTTCCATGATCCATAAATTCTTTTTTTCCACCTGAGTTTGCCCAGCAGTTCCTTGTTTAACCATGCTGGTCTCCTAGCTCCCTTACTTCATTTCACACCCATTGGGACGCTCTGATCCTGAGCTTGCAAGAAGTGGTCCTTGAATGTTGACCAACTATCTTGAGCCCCTTTACCATCTAGCACCCTGTCCCATGGGACTTCCCTTAACAATTGATTGAGGAGGCTAAAGTTGGCCCTGCGGAAGTCCAGGGTTCTGGTCTTGCTAGGTACTCTATTCCTCCCACACAGGATCCTGAACTCCACCATCTCATGATCACTGCAGCCAAGGCTGCCATCGACCATCACTGCTTCAACAAGACCCTCCTTGTTGGTGAGTACAAGATCCAGCAGCGCTCCTCTCCTAGTCGGCTTATCCACCATTTGCATTAAGTAGTTGTCATCAATGCACTGGAGGAACCTCCTAGACTGTGAATGGCTGGCTGTATAAGTCTTCCAGCAGATAGCGGGGTAGTTAAAATCCCCCATGAGGACCAAGGCCTGTAGTTGCGAGGCTGCTTTCAGCTGCCTGTAGAAAGCCTCATCAACTCCCTCGTCCTGATCAGGAGGTCTGTAATAGACCCCCACAGCTGTATCACCCATGTCAGCCTGCCCCTTAATTCTTACCCACAGACTTTCAACTTGCCCCTCATCAGCCCCTGGAGAAAACTCAATACATTCAAGTTGCTCCCTCACATAGAGAGCAACTCCACCATCTCGCTTCACCGACCGATCTTTCCTAAAAATGACATAGCCATCCATGACCACATTCCAGTCATGTGAGCTATCCCACCATGTCTCTGTAATTGCCACCAGGTCATAACCTTTAGACCGCACACAGACCTCTAACTCCTCCTGTTTATTCCCCATACTGCGTGCATTGGTGTACAGGCATTTCAGAAAACAAGCAGAGCGCACTGGTGGGAACCCTGGGAGGCAGGAGGCCTTGTGGTCAGGGCCTAAACATCTATCCCTTCTCTTCAATGATCAGAACTCCTCCCTAGACCACCTTCCTTCAGGCCCTAGCATATTGCTCTTGGGCTTGTCCCCAACAGACCCAGTTGTCTCCCCTTCCCCCTTCACATCTAGTTTAAAGCCCTCTCAATGAGCCCTGCTAACTCCTGCCCCAAAAGCCTTCTCCCCCTCTGGGACAAATGCATTCCACCTGTCACCAGGCCAGGTGTCTCATATAGCAGCCCATGATCAAAGAACCCAAAGCCCTGCCTTTGGCACCAGTTACGTAGCCATTCGTTGATCTGTAAACTCTTCCTGCTTACCTCTTCACCCATTCTTGCAGGAGGTATGGAGGCAAACACTACTTGCACTCCAGACCCCTTAACCAGCCGTCCCAGGGCCCTGAAGTCACTCTTCATTGCCCTTACACTTCTTGTAGTAATTTCGTCCCTGCCAACCTGAAAAACCAGCAGTGGGCAATAATCAGAGGGCTTTACAAGATTAGGAAGTATCTTTTTAATTTCTCTAATCCGAACCCCAGGGAGGCAGCAGACTTCCCTGTGGGATGAGTCTGGTCTACAGATGGGCCCTTCTGTTCCCCTCAGAAGGGAGTCACCCACCACAATCACTCTCCTTTTCTTCTTAATTGAAGAAGTCCTAAGGCGTCGGGGTGACTGACAAGCCATAGGTGATTCAGTAGACTGATCTACCCCTCCAACTTCATTTACCTCTCCCTGAAGTTCCAAGGCCTCATACCTGTTATTCAAGGGCAACTGGGAGGGTGAAGGGGGTTGGGAGGGTTTTTGCTTGCCTCTCCGCGGACGGACCACCCTCCATTCCTCCCTGTCTCCTGAGCCCCTCCTTCTGCCTGATGACAGGAGGGGAGGGGATCCATCACTTGCTCACCCTTTTCCCAATGCCCTTGCCTCAGGGTGAAGCTCCACCAATCTATTTCTCTTTCACATTCTCTAATAGTTCTTAGTCTTTCTACCTCCTCCATCAGTTTAACCACCTGCCCGAGCAGATCATTTACCTGCTCGCACCGCACACACGTGGTGTCACTGGCTCCCTCCGGTACCAGTGCCAGGCTCAGGCATTTGCTGCAGCCAGAAACCTGCACAGCTGCGTGTCTGCTCGGAGGATCCGCCTGAGTTCCCATATTCTTTTTCACTACAGTTTTTGGGCGCGTTGCGACCATGGTCTATCTGGCTAATCCTCTCCTCGCTCCACTCTCCACGTGTTTCTCTCTGCTCCGCGTGACGCGTGCTCTGAGGGAGCTGCCGAGATGGCCACTTTTAAAGTTTGCCGTGGTTCTCAGTCACGCCCCCCGCCATGTCAGCCTTTCGGTTTCTCTCAGGTTTCTCTCAGGATTCCTGCTCAGACTCGGGTTTCCTTGCTCTGCCCCAGCTTCACCGTCTCCGGGAAGCCCGGCTCCTTCTCAAATCCTCAGCAAAATGGAACAGCACTCACCGCAGCCGCAGCCGCCCCCATTGCTCCCACAGCCGCCGCTCTCTGCTCCGCATGCCGCGTGCACCTTTAAAGCTTCATACAGACTTTTCTTCAGTTATGCTCATCCAAGAGGAGAAGCATTAGACATCTCACATGATCCCATGAGACTTACAGTGTGGATCATACACAGTTCATTCAGATAAGCAGCTGATGTCTAAGACTTTTTCCAGTCCAAACCTAAATGCTGAGTATTTTCAGTTTTGCTTCACCAAGGCTTAACATGTGCAGCAGTGTACTCAACTGCAGAGCAGTGGAGATGTTCAGAGTAATATTCAAATCACTGTGCTAACTAGGTATGATGAGAAACTACTAGAGGGAAGAAGGGAGGGAACATGGTAATGCTAGGTCAGTATCAGATAGATGAAGTCTCTAATCTAATTCACTAACCTGTGCTTGTAATATAAAACCTGAGAGAATAATTGAATGTTTCTCTCACTGAGGAGGGGCCTTGGATTGTCAGGACAGGAAGAACTCCCTCTGTATCTGTAAAAATGAATGGATATATAAGTGTGGTCTTTCTTTCTACCTGTGAACCAGAGGTAAGATGATTAAAGAGAGGCAGGCATAAAGAGTAGGCAAAGTAAATCTTTGCCTCCTATACAGAAACACTATTCTAACTGCTGTGGCACTGAAACACGGACAGTAAAAGGTGGAAAAAAAATGAAGGAAAATCAAAAGCAATAAATACATTTAAACAATAACAGATTTGTAACACAACTGGTTCATCATCAAACAGTACTGTGGGTTCAGATGTGTTGTACGTCAACAGAGCATACAAATGATTGTGGTAAACTCAGGACCAGCATGAATTACACTGGCAAAAAATATTTCTCAAGCTACTTGTGTCTGACAGGACAGCCCTACAGCATCAAGAAGAACCAAGTGAAGAAGACGGATTCTCTGTAGCCTCTCCTTTTCAGATTGCTACTTCCCAGGCTACAACTTGCATGAAACAGCAAAGCTTAGACAAGTTTGGGTAAGGTTTATGAGAAACACCCAAGGAAGTGGCCTCAATGAAAGAGAAAAAGCAATGGAATCAGCTTTCTTGGTGTAAGATAACTGGGCAGGTAAGACAACGATAGATCCACATATCCTTGAGACAGTGGGCAATGTCTGAAGCATTTAAATGAACCTAAAGACCCATTCTCAGACTCAAGAGCAGAGAAGTACTAATCTTACAGAAAATCAATGGGGCATAGATTCCTGTTCAATTTAGCAACCAGGAAATTGTATGCAATGTGAAACCCTAGTACATAAACACTGCAAGTATATATGCTTTGTTGCTCATGTTTGGATAGGGAGCTATTTCGTCTCTATGTAGTGCAATGCGTTAGATCAATATTAGACTTTATCTGCAAAGAACTCAATGCCCTTTCTCTTACTCCACCTTCAGCTAAGTATTTCCTCACATCATCACACTTCCAAAGTGCGATGTCAGGTGAGCATTCCTCATACTTCCAGAGGATAGCTTCTTTAAGAGATTTACATAAAAATAAATCCTTTTGAGTTTATTCACATCACGGAGGCTTAGTCCTGCAGGAAACCATCCCTTTTCCTTTATTGCCTTAAAGGGTACAGCCTGTCCCTGCTGAGCACATTTGGATTTGTAGGTGGGTGGGGCATGGCCTTGCTACCTTTTGGATGTATTGTTCTCCGGAGGACACACTGACAAGCACATACACGCTCTAGGGACTATGATTACTTCTGGATGTCACATCAGGTCAAAGAATAGTAGAAAAACTCCTCATAACTCTTGGAAAAGATATCAAGATATCACTCATTCTTTTTCTGGCCAAGAAAAATATATTGGGGCCACATTCCTAGCAGCTGCTCCTCTGAAATCAAATCAGGGTTTACAGCGATGTAATGGTTACCTAGGCCTTGTGCTGTGTCTCTGCATGAGCAAGACTTCAGCAGCCCAAGAGAGTAATACTGACTGAAGATCTTTCAAATACCAAAAGTTGTTCAGCACAGATTTTGTCTTCCTGAGGCTTAATCTGTTTCATTCTCTAAAGGCACGTGGCATCACAGCCAACATCCCCCGCCTCTTGCTCAGATACCTCATACACACAGATACAGTTAGCGTAACCTCTTTGTTTAAACTATGAGGTCTTACAGGTAGAGACTGACATTTTATGATCTGGATGTGAAGAGTCTACTATGAAACAGAGCCCTGATCTGGGACCTCTGGGCAATGCTGCAAGACAAGCACTAATTACAGAGGTGTCATTTTCTTATCTGAACTAATGACTGTAATGCCTTCATTTTCCTTCTGGCTCTTCTTCCAACTACCTTTGTTGCCTTGACTTGGCTTTATGTCCTCCTCCTGTAAACACAGATTTTATTCCTTATTTGCTTATCTTATAACTCTCAGGAGTTATATTTGCATATAGTTAATGATCATTAATACTTTCAGTGAAAAAGCAAAGTGAAAAGAGAGGGAAGGAGAGTGCTTGCTCCTTCTGTACTCCACCTTTACTCAATAATTTTCCTGTTACAAAAACTGAGTATCTCAAAGGGAAGCACTAGACTTAATAAACAAAGCAGCAGATTAAATATATATGTATATGTATGTCCCTTTTTGGTACCTCTTTACAGGTAGGCAAACTGAGACAAGGTAGTGAGATGTAAGTTCTGGCTCCCCAGCTACTGCTCTAAATAGTCAAGGATTTTAAGCTCACTTGACTTCCTTTTCAAGGTTTCAAATGAGTTCACAAAAATACAATTATAATGAAAAAAAGAATTATAACTCTTCAATCTTACTACAAGAACCTTTTACTAACTGCATATGCAAAGTTTAATTCTCAAAATCCATTATCAAAAGCCAATGTTAAATACAGAGAAATTTAAATATTTGAATAGATAATAACGTTTTAAGAATTATGTAGTTTGATTTGTTCTTGACCCCTCTCCCCGCCTTTCTGTAGTCACAAGACTTTCAGCCCCTTCTTATTGCCACAACACCTCTCTACCATTAAATGCATTAATTTATTTTTTTCAGGGAGGAGGGGAGGGGTGAAATGAGAAGAAAGTGCTAGATGTTCACAGTAATGGTTCCTTTGGTATTTTAATTTTTATTGGCTATTTAAGGCTTTGGATTATGACTTACTTTTCCTGAGGAATAAAATGTCGCGTCAGCAAACCCAGTGAGATTGATGCAATTAGTATGAAGATATTTTAAACATCCAAAAGAGAAACAGTTTCTACGTTGATCCAAGTGGAACTGTGCTTTGTGATTTAACACAGTTATTCAGGTCATTGATGGCAGTAGTAAACCTTCTATTTCAATAGTAATGAATTTACAGCTTTATGTAAAAGCAATTTAATGTAAAAGTTCATGTCCACCTTTCCAGATCTTCTGAACATAAAAAGGCCATGAGAAGCACATCAAATTTTTCCTGTTTCCAGACACATTAGCAAAATACACTGTTTAGCAGTGACCTACAGTATTAATAACTCTAAAATAGTATCCTATTTCTTAAAACCTGACTGTTATGATCTTTGTGATTTATATTCCATATAATATTCTAAATTCCCAACGAATAACCACACCCACCCCACCCCCAAAAATAACTTTCCATATATCGAACAGGAAAACCAAAAGCCAAACTTGGAAAAAAATCAGGACATTTTTACACGATTTTTTAGAGTCCAACTACATTCCTTTTGGAAAAGATTTTCCCTTGTGTACCCTTAAATATGAACTAAATTTCAGTGGTGAGCACGACTCAAAGTGGGGAGGAGATTACATGTGGATTTTTGGGTTTCTCGCTGATCCGAAGTTTCGGTGATATGTTTCTGTTCAGGCTTAGCTAAACGGGTCCAACCACTGTAAATCTCATAGGGTTCAAGCAAATTTACTCCACTGCAAGCACATTTACTCTTAAAAAGCCCAGTGCCACCCCAGCACTCCAAAGGATAACACAACCCTGTTCCCCCTCTCCATCCATGTGGGTGGCATGTGGAGGCACGCACAACCGAAGGGACAAAGTCCCTGTAAAGAAACTTCACAGGAGCCAACCCCGGGACTGCAGCTGTCACCTGAGCACCTTTCTAGGCAAAAAAACACAGGCAGTCAAGTCCAGCTGAGACTAAGGGCTAACCAGAAGCATCCTCCCTGCCCTCGCTGGGAGATCGATTCCCTCCCACCCGCCAGGCGTACAGCCAGGGACAGGACGATCCTAAGGGGCTGCAGGCTGCCTCCCTCCCAGGGAAATGGGGCAGAGCGGGCAGCGAGGGGCTCGGAGCCCAGCCCGGCCCTCCCCTCCCCTCAGGAACTCGGGGAACTTTTCCCAGGGGGGGTGCGGGGCTCCAGGTTCCCCCCGGCCGCCGGCACTTGCGGCCACGGGCAGGCCTCGCACAGCAGTGCCGCTGGCCTGCCTTCCCGCCCAGCCCCGCCAGGCCTCACCTGGTTAGCGCAGGGGACTTCCAGTGCTCGCCTTGCCTTAACGGGGTGGGGGTCGAGGTCAGGAAGAGCTGTCTCGCCCCGCACTGGAAGTATTGCCCAGGAGTCAAGAGAGGCAGAGCGAAGGGGGGCAGCGCCCCTTCCCCCCGCTTCCTTTCGCAGATGAGCCCCTAATTACAGCTCCCGGGGGCGGCACGGGCCGGAGCAACACCTCCACCTCCCAGAAACAAACAAAGTGTGCAAAACAAATCCATCCCGTGTCGCCCTCTCTTTTCCCCCAGTACCCACGCACTTTACCTGTTTTTGTGCCGCGTTTTTAATAAATTCCTTCCAAAGGGTGCCATGATCCCAGCGGCAGAAGCATAACATCAGTGATCCCCAAACAATTCGAGGGTGTTCCCTTCTCCCCCTTTTTTTTTTTTTTTTTTTTTTTTTTCCCCTGAGCGTCTTGCTTGTTAACAGTCATGGAGCATAGCGATTAGCTGGAAGTTGTGTAATTTACTGCTGACTTTGAACTCCGGTGTGTTGCTGCTGCTGCTGCACCTTTGGAGTCCTGCCCAGCTGCAAACTTGAAGGAGGCGTTTAGGAGCAGGAAAAAAGAAAGGAGGGGAGGGGGGGGAACCACGCACTTGCTCCTCTGATGTGAAGTTATGCACAGAACTTGCTAAACTTTCAGCCCCGCAGAGAACAAGTGAGGCAGCAGCACGAAAGGCTCAGTTCGCACTGCGATGTTGTAGGAGCTTTTTCATTATTATTTTAAGCCGGCTTTGCCAGAAGGGAAATGAACGCACAGTACAGTTCCTGTTCGCTGGAACCCCACGGGAACGAGAGATTCGGATTAAAGCTTCAGAAGGGAAAACTTTTTAAAGCTTCAGAAGGAAAAAAAAAATTCTTTTTTTCTTTTTTTTTTTTTTCCCCCCGCCTTCCCCACTCCTGCAATGTGGAGTGGAGCCATTGCACCCCACAGGCTGATGCTGGTCGGCGGAGGTCCCAGGGCAGACGGGAAGTAGTCCCCAGAACAGTCCTACCCCGCTCTAGTCCTCCACTTTCTGCAGTTATTTTAGCGGGTACATATTAGATGTAAAACACTTTTTAAAAAAAAAAATTAAAAAATCCTTTTTTTTTCTTTTTCTTCCCTTCTTTCACATATTATAGGGCAAATTCCTGATGTGCCCCCAAAGGTGCAGCACAATAGGGAATTGTTTTATTAACCCGGAGGGATGATTAAATAGGAATCTACCGGAGCAAGAGCTTATCTGAAAAAAAAAAGGCTTTTTCTTTTTCTAAAATTTCCCTTTCCTCCCTTAGTCAAGATAGTCACAGCAGCCTGAAGAAAACAAAGCAAAGGCCCATTCCATGGGTTACCTATTACTGGCAGCTCTGGGAATAGCCCACATATTTTCACTTCGGTCCCATGACTCTCAATTCTCTGAGCTGTAACTACTCCCATGACTCTCAATTCTCTGAGCTGTAACTACTCCCATGACTCTCAATTCTCTGAGCTGTAACTACAGGGAGAGGGACCGGAGCCTCTTAAAAGCCTTGTTTGAGTAATCATCCGAATAACACAAAAATAGGGAAGCTGAAATGAAACAACTTTCAGATTTCTTACCCTGCTGCCAGAGGAGATTTGAAGTAGTTTGATTTTGACATTATGAACATAAGCTCAAATGCATTAAGTCCATCTTTCCTTTTGCTTTGAATCAGGTTATATATATCACAAAGAGGGGATTTTCTCATATCTAAAGGAGCAGGAAAATTTTTTGGTCCTTAGGAGATGTTCAAGGTTTATTTGGCATAAAAATCAAATCAGTGTAAAATTTCCTAGCGAATAATTAATATTCAAATAACTATTTTTATTGGCAGAGGTCAAATGAAATAGCTCTATCTACAGTATAATATTCACTTTTCATTATGAAAATAAATGGGAGCTTGATGATATTCATAGCTGTTTTTATTACTTCTGAATAGTCATCTCACAATTTTAATTTCTTCAAATATTAAAACAGCATGTAAATTGTTCCTATTTTGCTAGCAAGCACAAATAATTTTCAACTGAAGATACGTAGTGTGGGAACTTGGTCCCTCTATGCAAGTAAATCAAAATGCTTCTTACATTCATGTAGCTATGCAAAGAATTGTAGGAAAGACTCCAGCATTATAAGCAGAATTTTTCCCCACAGCTGAAGGAGAAGACATTTTCAGTCTGTGCACTTTCACAATTAGGCTAACCAAAACCAGGAAGAAAGTAAGTGGGTGTATGATAAAGTCTTGCAAAGCAATAAAGGAGAGAATCCTAAGAATGAGGACATTGCTCTTCACTGAAAACAAGACCAAAGGACATTAAGTATACCATAAAGAAGTGAATACATGCTTTTTTTGCTTGGTATTCAATTAATATGTAGAACCCAAACAAAAGTATCATAGAGGGCAAAAAGACTGAGTTTATACAAATACATACGCAAAACCATAAAAATACATGGATATTTCTCTTAGTCATAGAAGGGACATGAATTTCCATTCCTCAGCACATAAATGAGTCTCTGAATAGGGTAGAAATAGTAGCAAAAAATTTCAGAGGGACGGGTTAATTTTGTAAGCAGTGTTGACACAACAGTTGAGTTAGCTTTCCCTTAAACTTCCAAGGTGCCTCAAACTATCTGTATCTGTATGTACACGTCCTTAGTTTTCTTTAAACTCCAGCTCTGATATTCCAGGAATATTGGGCCAACATTCCAGACCAGGGCCCTGGAACTTCCCGGCATGCCACGTGGACATAAAAAGCAACCACCGCTCAAGTCTTGAGCACGATCACCTTCTAATCATGCTTTCTTCACGCAAAAATCTAAAAGGTGAATTACTGGTAACATCCCATTTTTCACTCGTGAGCTGTTTAGCTCAGTCAAATGGTTCTCCTACACAGTATCATTCCCTTAAGAGAAATAATGAATGAATGGCATATAGTTCATTTTGCAGGACTTGTTTTTTGAAAACACTCTACAAAATATGTATGTACTGAACTTGTGATCATCAGAAAAATGTGTCAGCAATTCACTTTGGTATTTAAAGGAGAAGGAAAGGGAATTATAAACACTTGAGTATCACCTGCCACCTGGGTAAGCTTACTGAACAATAAATCTGGATGCAAATCTTGGGTGCTCAATCACAAAGCTTAAGGTTAATAAACTGAAAAGTTTCATTTGCTATCTTCTGAAACAGCTCACACTGACCATCTCTTGTGTATACAAGAGATGTATACATCTGTCTGGCAAAAATACCATGCCATAGCACTGCTTTAAAACCCAGCTTTAACTCAGCTTTAAAATACAGCTTTAACTATATCAGTCTATGGGTATAGTTTCAAACAAACTTCTTACATGCAACAAGGAGCAGGTGTACTACTGCTCTTCCCTTCCCTCCCCTTCCCCTTTACCTTCCTCTTCTCCTTCCTCTTCCCTTCCCTCCCCTTCCCCTTTACCTTCCTCTTCTCCTTCCTCTTCCCCTTCCCCTTCCCTTCCCTTTCCTTCATCTCTTACCCACCACACAGTCTCTGGGATCTCATCTGGTCTCCTGGTAAGCTGACGTAACTCATTCAAGTTCCAACTAAGCAGCAAAAGTTTGTTCCTTCTGTTTTGGTCTGATTGGTGATGTAAGTTGGCTTACCTCAGCATCAGACAAGATCAGTCAAATGGTGTGATTTCCAGAGCTGATGCAAGGGAGACATTGAACTATAAGCAGGGCTAAGAGAATGCAAGAGAGGAAGCAAAGTGAAAAGGGGACTTGGAAATAGCAGGAGGGAGCAAGACCTCCTCCTTTGACTGTGTGGTAGGGCAGCTTGGAAGCTCAATGAAACCTATTCTAAGAGAGGGTTTACATGAAATTGCTTCATCTAAGGCTTGCTGTCCTTAAAAGTGGGGAGGTCTCATTCCTCTTCCACCAGCCACAGATTCCCGACCCTTTCCTTGTGCCAGGTCTGGTTGTCAACAGGCTTTTGTGCTCACACTATTCAACTTTTTAAATGGATGGAAACCTGACTTGACACCTGAAAGTGAATAAACAGCTTTTTGTTGGGCTAACTAGTTAAATTGGCTTATTTATGTGTCAGACAATTGGCAGGACTGGCATGTGAGGAGAGAAACGGGACCATGTGGCCAAGAGTGTGGGCAGAGAGATATGGGAGGAAGATGTCCTGTCTGAGCAGCCCTGAGCAGCTGGATTGGCTCAGCCACATTGTGTAACATCATTCTGTCTGCAGCAGTGAGCAGCTCAATGGGAACAGCAAGAGCTACCTTAGGAACAGGATAAATTGCCTATTCTTTACTCTAGATGACTGTGCATAGGCTGCTTCTGTTACCTTGGCTCTCTTATTTTAAACCATCAGAAATATTTAAGTCTGCTTTGAATGCAGGTATGTGAATACAAGACCCTAGACTAAATGTCCCAATAGAGTCAGTGCTGGGTTTATAACTGGTTAAGAGGCAGGAAACTGGGTGATCCATCTTCAGAGAGGCAGTGGATTTGTGCTGCTCAACTTACTTGAGAAGATTTGCAAAAGGGACTCAAAAGACTGGTGGCTGATGAGAAACTGGCAGGTGAAGGTCATGCTGATGAATGCAGAGTAATACACTGAGAAGAAAATCTAAACAAACCTTAAATTAACTGTTGCATCTCAGAAACTTAATTTATTTGGGGCAGTTCACTCAAAGCCTCAGGTCACTATGCTATACTGGTAAAACCGAAACCAAAACCAAACAAATAAAATAAGTTAATGATTAGTGAGAAAGGAAGAATGAAGTAGAAAAGCTCATTATACCACTGTAAGCATTCATTCTGAGCCTACATTTTGAATTCCCCAGGTGCCACATCTGAAGAACAATATAGCAATGGAGGAGGGAGCAGCAAATGGCAGCAAGAGTGTTTTAATATACAGAACAGTTTAATATAAGAGGAGAAATTAAGTAGAGAGATAATACTCTTGGATCTGAAGAAAGGTGAATACCTGATTATTAGAAGAGAGGTCTATAATAATCTATATCATGGAGAAAATAAATAGGAATCAGTTATTTCTCACAGTAAGAGTTCAAAGGCCCAGTGAAAGAAATAATCAGACAAAGTTAAAATAAAAACACACAGACAAAAATGTATTAGTAAGTAAATGACAGAACTGCTTTCTGATTGCAAATGTCAGGGAGAGCAAAAGCATGAATGAGTTGAAAAAAAGATTAGGCAAAACCATGGCCAATAGAGGTCATAAAAATCACTGGGTTCTTGAGTCTTTATTGCCTCTGTCCAGCTGTTTCCCAAATGTCTTTTTCTTTTACCTTCCTTCCCCTACAGCTCACTAGCTACTGGCATAGCCCTAACTACAGTAAACCTCACAGGTCACTTTTGACTTGTAGATTGGGTCCACATGTAGCATCACCTCAGCTACTGTGACCTCTGTAGAGGACTTTCATGTAAGGATTTTCCTGCACTTTAATACAGCAGTAAACAAAACAGGCAGCTTGTCCCCCCATAAGCAGATTTTTATACAGTATTGGAGATGCAGAACTATTTTTTTATATTCTACAAGCCCCAAGTGCTCCTAAGCATATATCTCAAGGCAGGGAACAACTCCCCAGATGTGGAGTCAAGTTCTTTGTCAGCACATGGCCATCCCAGTCAGCACATTCTTCATCCAGCCCCAAATCTCTTTCTCTCATTGCTTTCTTTAGGTACTGAGATGATATCCTGTGACTGAATTTGTTTCCCCCATTTCCAAGACTATCCTCCCTCATGTGTTCCCATTCTTCCTGTAATGATGTAAATGTTTGTTAGTTAGGTACTTGAACAGTCTGCAATAAAGAGGCTGAAGCAAATTAAATGAACACTGAGGTATATAAAAGAACATCATTCTGTCTGTTGCATGGACAATTACATATAATGGTCCAAATAAGCTTTCAGCTCTGAAAATCCTTGAACCACTGATTACCTGATGCTGGATAAGAAGACTACCTATTTGCCTTGCTTTTATACTCTTCCCTAAACATCTGCTAGTGCCACTGTCAGGGACAGGATATGATGCCAACAAGGCATTTGGTGTGATCTAGTAGAGCAGCTCTTCTGTTAATGATTGGATGTAACATGACAATTGCTCCTCTTCTTGTGTCTTTTCTCCAGTTCCCTAGCAGATCCTTTTTCTTCACTCTGTAATTTTGATTAAAGTGTGTTAAGAGACATGAACTAAATTCTCAGCTCTGACAGATTTGCACAGTAATCATGGAAACAGCAGACAGTTTTAAATGATCTGTCTAACAGTTTGCTTTACTTTTTTTTTTTAAATCCTCTTATGAAACATATAATTACTTTTCATAACAGTTTTTGCAGCATGCTGCAATAGTATTTTGTGGTTATACTCTTTGGTGTAAGTGCCTGACTTAGTAGCAGCTCTGACTATCGTGGCATCTAAGTCAAAGAGAGCAGTTTAGATGAATTGCTGTGTCCCATGCTGACATACCTGGGTCAACAATAACTGGTGTAGAGAATTTACCATAAAACCTAAAACTGATCTGAGCACACCTCCAGGAGCCCTAGCTCAAACTGCATCCATTGTGAAAGGCACATCGGAAACACACCAGCTTCACCAAAGAAACTTCCTATTACTGGAAGAGTTTAAAAGTTGAAGAGACACAAAGAAAATAATTTTCTGCATTTAAAAATATGATAAAAATACTTTCTTGATAGAAATATAATATAGGATTCTAAATATATTTAATAAAACTTTTTCTACATAGCAATTTTTTCTTTCAAAAGACGCATGCTAAATTTGCATAATGTACTATAACCTGCTCCCATATTCTGAAAAAAGCTGTTTATTCTTATGCTGCCTACATCCAAGGATAAGCAATGACAGTCTTGCAGCACTAAATGAGAAAAGATGAGCACAGGATTTGTAGATAAGCAATTGAAAGTATTATTTTCAATGATTTGAAGACTTTTAAACACATAGAAAGCAAAGGAATACAGGAAGAATCTATGGAAATATTCTCAGCACTGTCCCCCTGACTTTAAATATCCATTAACAATGATATGTTTTTTCACTCCACTATGTGATTAATAAAGGGAATATTAATTGTATGCCTTTTGGTCTGCAATGAGAGTGACCCATTCATTTAATATTTCATGTTTTTCTGAGTTTTGCATTCAGCTAGGACTCTACCAAGATCTTGGTTCACACAACAGGAGAATGAATGGTTTCAAACACAAACTGGAGAATAATGTTTTTTTCCCTCCTCTTCCTACCCAGATTTTAATCACATAAGCTTGAAGAAAGACAAGGACCATGTATCCACCAGACCACCTCTGAGGTAAGGAGTCTTCATTCCCCATGTAGAGATTACTGCGGGAGAAAAACTGGACTCCGCACGATTCAATGTGAATCAAACAGAAGCCGTTTTATTTTCTTTGTCTGTCCCTTTTATACAATCCTACTTTCCCTAGACGTGGTCACGCATTATTTAATTGGTTAAAAGTCTCTAGCACAAGGTAAACATGCAGCTTAGTTCAGTTCCCGTTGGTTCTTAAGTTCTTCTCACACAGTGTCAATTGGTCACTCTTATCTGCTCACTCCTGCATTCCTTAGTGAAGCGGTCATTGCTCTTTCTTATTTTTTCTTCCTTTGAAGTAGCTTCTAGAATGCGGCTACATGCCTAGGCCAACATCCCGTATGGCTGGTTCCCTATATGGTCATTCTCTTTCAAATACATTCCTACAGATTACCTCTTTTTTTTTAATGTTGTGTTTAAAAATGCTTCTTATCAGAGTGATACATTCTCACTGGAACTAAAGATAAACTGTTGACATGCTCATGGCCAGGTTTGATTCCTCAAATGCACATATACACAGAGGTAATATTTTATTTTTCTTGTGTTGGTATTTTAGAAGCTTCTTGCTCAATTGAGCTGGATCAATTGGTTCATTATTTAACCTTGGGTCATTTAATATTTCAAAAGAGGAACTCATTTTTAGGTAAATTTTACAGTATTTAGAAGAACTGACCTTTGCAGCTGAAAATGATTTGCAGAAAGAAACAAGCCACTGAGTGTGCTCATCTGCTGAATGAGAACATCTTTTAGAGACAAACATCAGAACCAAATGCCCCCGGAGGTGTGCACTTCTCCAATCGTTACGGAGGAAGTTCTCATGTTCTTTAATGCCAGTCCCTGAGATCTTGTCAGTACCTGCACCCATTAAGCCTATCACTTTTCAACTTTACACCAAAATCCTTGATACTGTTTTCCTGATGTACGCTTCCAGCATGCCCATTCTCGTCTTCCTGCACAGGGAGAGACATCTTCTCCAGATGTCTGCTCACATGTGGGCCAGACACACATTAAGACACAAGCCGCCTTCCCTTGCTAGATTCCAGCCATGCAAGGAAAATACTCAAACCCTACCTAAAAGGCAGAATAACTACATCCTTGAAGTCTATTTTTGTGAAGGACAGAAACAAATATTTACACCCCTCTACCCCCAACTCATCTCATCTAGGGGAACATGGAAAGTATCACAGATAATTCCACAGTGGCAGAAAGCTGCTGTTTTGTAATCTTATACTGGCACACAGCCAGTTCATGATTTGCTTTCAAAGGAGATTAGGGCATCATGAAGAATAAGAAACCTTCTAATACACAGCATATGAAAATTCTAGGCTGCAGCAGCTTCTAAATCTTTCTCTCACTCCATTTCTTATTAAAAAAAATAAAAAATCAGCAGGGTAGGGAACTGCATATGATGTAATACCTGGAGACAATTAAATTCACGTTTCTATGTGCTTTTTTGAAGTTTTTGCACCAAAGCCAGTGAAAGTTTTGTCTGATCAAGGCCTTCTTACACAAATGAACAACTGCAAACATGTTGGGAAAGACTGATCGCTAGGACAGTGAATCACTGTTTTGTCTCCTTTAGGAGAACAGAAAAAGAACAACCCTTCCTGAGACTGGTTGGTAATTCTTATCCAAAAGGATTTCTTACTTTCATCCTAGTTGGAAAGCAGATTTATTGCACAGAATATTAATTTAAGAATAAACCAGGCGTTAACTTCACAATAAAGCAATTCAAATAGGACCAATTTAAGACACAGAAATGGAAAAAAAAAAAAAAAACAAAAGATAAAACTGTGTTGAGCTCACTCTCCAGATAAGGCAGAATATTGTAACTTGTAGTGGTTTTGTCTATTTCAAATATAATAATACAGTCAAAACTATCTGAGTCCTTCAGAAATCTAAGACCCATTTGCTCTTTCACAGATTTAGTATTAGTTCCAATAAGAAACATAAGTCTCTAATGAAAGGTTTAGGGGGATTTTACATGTCGGAATGTTTCTGACCAAGATGCCAGAGACGGCATTCCAGACCAGCTAATATCAGGAAGTTTTTCAGAGGGTGGAAAGCCAGGTGGGATGCATTCTTGCATCTGACAGAACAAAAAGAAGCAGTAGGATGAGACAGTTTACATAGCAGAGATAGGTATGTCAAGACGTACATCTTCTCCTGAAGATGTTATCATGTATTAAACTGGGGTAGAATTCCTCACAATGGAAGAGATTGTAATTGACTGGTCCCATGAAAATCTTGTGTGCCTCTTGGTCAAGTCTATTTTTTCCTAGCTAATTTGTTAATTATTATTTCATCAAGAAAATTGCCCGAGGCCCAGGCACCTAAACTCCAGAAGATAAAAGGAATGCAGTCCACTGGTTTCTTCTACATAGAATCATAGAATAATTATGGTTGGAAGGGACCTGCAGGATCATCAAGTCCAACCTTTATCCCATCATATTCCTAACCATTAAACCACTAGACCATGGCCTCAAGTGCCTCATCAACCCGTTTTTAGAACACCTCCAGGGACAGCGACTCCACCACCCCCCTGGGCAGCCTGTTCCAATGTCTAACCACCCTTTCAGTAAAGAACTTCTTCCTAATATCCAACCTAAACTTCCCCTGATGCAACTTGAGGCCATTTCCTCTTGTCCTATCATTAGTAATTTGGGAGAAGAGACCAACACCAGCCTCACTACAACCTCCTTTTAGGTAGTTGTAGAGGGCAATGAGGTCTCCTCTCAGTCTCCTCTTCTCCAGACTAAATAACCCCAGTTCCCTCAGCCGGACTCCATAAGGCCTGTTTTCCAGACCTCTCACCAGCCTTGTTGCCCTTCTCTGGACTCGCTCCAGCACCTCAATGTCCTTCCCATACTGCGGTGCCCAGAACTGGACACAGTACTGAAAGTGTGGTCTCACGAGTGCCAAGTACAGGGGCACGATCACCTCCCTACTCCTGCTGGTCACACCGTTTCTGATACAGGCCAGGATGCCGTTGGCCTTCTTGGCCGCCTGGGCACACTGCTGGCTTGTGTTCAGTTGGCTGTCAACCAACACCCCCAGGTCCTTTTCCGCCAGGCAGCTTTCCAGCCACTCTTCCCCAAGCCTGTAGTGCTGCATGGGGCTGTTGTGACCAAAGTGCATGACCCGGCACTTACCCTTGTTAAACCTCATACAATTGGCCTCAGCCCATCGTTCCAGGCTGTCCAAATCCCGCTGCAGGGCCTCCCTACCCTCAGGCAGATGAACACTCCCACTCAATTTTGTGTCATCTGCAAATTTACTGAGGGTGCATTCGATCCCCTCATCCAGGTCATCAATAAAGACATTAAACAAGACTGGCCCCAAGACCGAGCCCTGAGGGACACCACTTGTGACCGGTCTCCATCTGGATTTAACTCCATTCACCACAACTCTCTGGGCTTGGCCATCCAGCCAGTTTTTAACTCAGTGAAGAGTCCACCTGTCTAGACCATGAGCCACCAGCTCTGCAGCAGGATGCTGTGGGAAACCGTGTCAAATGCCTTACTGAAGTCCAGGTAGACAACATCCACCGCTTTTCCCTCATCCACTAGGCGGGTCACCTGATCATAGAAGGAGATCAGGTTGGTTAAACAGGACTTGCCCTTCGTGAACCCATGCTGGGTGGATCATCCCGCTGGCTGCTAGTATTCTAATTCCTGAAGCAGTGTAAAGACAATATAGTTATGTAATAAAAAGGTATAGAGGCCTTTTTTTCACTTAGCATTGCCTCAGTCGAAATCCACAATTTGCTTAGATAATTAACTCCCACTGATTTTAATTGCATAGATATTTTTACTATTTAGGCCTAGCTCCCTTGTGCTAGAATATGTAGCATTAGGGGGAAGACAGTCAGTCCCTGACTGTGACTATGACTGACTGTACAGGCCTGTGTGACAGCTTGAATGCATTACTCAAAAGAGATCTAGTTGTTTGAGTGCACAAATCTATGACCAGGACTGTTATACTACATAACCACAAAGAGTATGATCTGGCAAGAAACTGCTACCATTGAAGTATATATGCAAAAGCACAGGTTCACTGCTGCAAATATGAATGATGTCTAGTGTGGCAATTAAGGCACAGACTTCTCAGGTAGTGTAGAAGGAAAGATGCTTTATTAGTACATCAGCTCCAATTTATACTGTTACAGTGGCTATTAATAGGTCGGTGCACATTTATACTGTAGCTATTAATAGATCAGTCCATATTTATACCCATAGCTCAGTAGTTTACCTTTAATACTCCTATCATCTTGCAGGCTAATTGAACATATGCTACTTATCTGCTTCTTGTTCATGTTCTGTTATTGTTTCTACCTCTTATCTCTATGCACGCAGCTAGTTCTTGCACTTTCCCACTAGCTCGGCCTTGTCTTGCTTCCCCACATCTCCCCCTTCTTTATTTAAATATTCTAACGCTAGCACAGTGTTAATTTGCGTGACCATAACACGGTTTAGGCTATTGTTAATCATACACAATACACACGATAATAAGCAAGGCACACAAAGCAAAACTTATGAACATGCATTCTGGGTGGAAGATGGTTAGTTGCCCAATTGTGCAAGGACCTCCCACTACCTCACCAGGGATTCCCTTCCAAGCTTTTTGTCTGCAAATCAAAAAAATAATTGTTAGGCAGGCCAATTGAACCTGGCTTTGTTATAACTGGCCCACTACCTGTGTCATTACACCAGGAAGAAACATTTCAATATATTCTTCGAGGGGATACATCAACACTCGGTCCATTATTCCAGAAAGGTGAAATAGGAAAAAATCAGTTTGATGCTTGTATGGTTCCTAGCAAATCTATCTCCTGGAGTTCAAGAGGCAATGCTGGAAAATCACCCATTTTCGAAAGATGGTTTTCATACCATGTAGAACTTTCCCCTGCTGTCTTGTGGGTGGAGAGAGTCTCCCCCTTCTCTTGTTTAGAGAGCATGTCTTTTAAGCTATGATGGGCACATTCTACAATAGCTTGTTTCATCGGGGAGTGAGGTATACAGCTGCGCAGCTAATGTTGTAGCTAAAAAAGCAGTATGATAATTTACACACAAACCATATCAGCAATGTTACAAGTGATGCAATTCCGGACAGTTTGCAAAGCTCGCTTACAATCACTGTTAGCATTTTCAAAAGCCAATTGCAGCTAGGTAGAGAAGGATGGATCATGGTGGTCTGACGGAGGGGTGGCAGGTCATGCAGCTTCAGGGCGTCCCCTGTGTCAAGATGCGCATCAGGCCTTCCCCCCATTCGTCCCACCACCATGCTTCATAGCACCCTCCTCATGAGTGGAAAAGCACTGGCTCTGGCATCGGCTCACACCTGGCCAGCGTGTGAACAGAGGCCTGCCAGCTTCATGTAGTGTTTTTGAAAACAGCGGCTTCTTGGGTTTACTAAGTTTTCCCATTACTCAAAGTCTTGTTTCCACAGTACTCAGTTCCAGATGTTTTGAGCTGTAATATTCCTAGTGGTGTCTTACTATGGACCATTTCTTATCACTCCTAATACATGCTTCCCCGTGGCCTGTGGTTGGGACACATCAATCATATTACATATTAACGATATTAGACAGGGATCACAACAAATAATACATAAAAACTCCACACCCTTAGCACAAAGCAATAATAAGCCTTTTTTCAAGCAATCCCAGCTTCATGCCCATTCCTGGAAGGGGTTCTAACCAGTGTTTTCCTTCAAGTGCTGAGTGAGGGCCTGTAATTTTCGTATCTGTGAATAAGTCAATAGAGTTCGAACACTTGGGTGAAAATGCATGGACGTCTCGGCTGAAATGAACCTGATGGCCGGCCTCACACGGGGCAGGTCTTTAAACAACTGGTAAGGCAACCCGACTTGAGTCAGGGGTTGATTCAAAAGAAGTCTCCTCACCTGTCTTCTCGCTTTAAGGTGGTTTTTTGAATTTTTGCACTGCTGGTTTGTTTTCAGTGTGATCTCTAAAAGGATTTGTAGGTGACATAAGTAACACAGGGGTTAATGGTGGTGGAAGGGCTTTTCCTGAGCAATGGGGGTGGCCCGCCGAGCGCCGGGGGGGCTGCTGCCGCAGGGAGGCGAGCCGCAGGCGGGAGGCGAGGCGGGGTGTGGGGGGGGTGGAGGTATAAATTGGGTTCTTTCTCGGGATCATCTGACCCGGGATCAAAAGGATTTTTGGGCTTAGGATCCTTAGAATCTGCTGTCTCCTTGTTTACGTTATCATTCTCCTGTAACTCCCTATATCTCTGCTGCCATTCTGTGTTCTGATCCACCACAACTCTCCATGCACACAGCAGGCACCAGCCCTTCGCCCCGCGTGACGCAGCCGCTCTGTGGAGCGGGCGGGTGATGTTTGCACGAACTCGCCCCAGTATTTCCACCAGGGCTCCTGGGTCCACCGTGGCCCTTCCACGGGGGGAGCCGCCGTAACTCGTTGTTCCTTTTTCTCAAACATACTTGTGTTGTACCAAACAAGCGCACACACTCTTACCAACAAGAAAACTTGAGCGCACCACTGCCTCGGCCGAAGCACACACACACACACTGATCACTGCATTCTCAGGCGTCTGTAACAATAAAACAAACAAAACAAAAACTGAAGGCACTAAATGCTTCTGCCTGCGTCGTTCCGTGACACTACAGGCACACCAGGTGAAGAATTCGATTTAAAGAAATATTGGCAGGCCATAATCCCCACCACGGTTTATAGTCTGCACATGTTGTTTCCATTGCTTGGTCTCTGGATCGTGCCATGTTATTGCATGGAAGTTAAGGCTGGATTGCCTTTAGGAAGGTCAAACAGTGGATGTAATTCTTCCGTTGAAAGGCCTGTAACAGGCCAGAGCCCAGACCGCTACCGCCGCTCGGGGCCCGCTCGGCTTCCCCTGCCGCCTGCGCCGCAGCGCGTGAGGGGGCAGCGGGGGAGGGGAGGGGGTGATGCCGCTCGAGTCTCTCCGCTGCACTGGGCACGGCCTCGCTGCCGGCCGCTGTCAGCCGCCTGGGTGCTCGGCACCGCGCTGTGACCGCTTGCAAATCACCCGCTCACAAGGCTTCCTCCCGGCATTGCGCCCGTCTGTTCGAGCCAGTAGTTACGGGGGGTTGTAGGTGGTTATCAGGCGGATACAGGTCAGATTCTTGCTCAGGATCCGTCGGACCCGAGTCAAAGGGATCCTCAGGCGAACCGTCCCCCTCGTCAGTAACAAATGCGGTTGCAGCTGAAGCCGAAGGGGAACGTATCTTTGAACAAGCATTCATCATCTGGGAGTCCGCGGTTTCCTCATTTGATTTATCACTCGGGCAGGAGCCGCGCAGTTCAAATTCTCCTATTTTTGCACTATGTTTAATCATCATGGCTTCCATAAGTCTACACACATTTTTCTCTTCTTTAGACATTTCAGAACCCATTTTTCCCCGTCGCTCACCTCTTGTCCTGCAGAGATGATTGAGTACGGCGCCGTAATCCTGCTTTTTGTCAGCAGAGTGAATCCTGCTTTTTGTCAGCAGAGTGGGTCCTGCTTTTTGTCAACAGAGTGAATCACAACGGGGTTGTTGCCACCGGTTCAGCACTTCAAGCTGACTGTGATCTCCCGAGTACCTTGTTCAAGGTCCCTGTTTGGGCGCCATTTGTGGCAATTAAGGCACGGACTTCCCAGGTAGTGCAGAAGGAAAGACGCTTTATTAGTACATCAGCTCCAATTTATACTGTTACGGTGGCTATTAATAGGTCGGTGCACATTTACGCTGTAGCTATTAATAGATCAGTTCATATTTATACCCATAGCTCAGTAGATTACCTTTAATACTCCTATCATCTTGCAGGCTAATTGAATACATGCTACTTATCCGCTTCTTGTTCATGTTCTGTTATTGTTTCTACCTCTTATCTCTATGCACGCAGCTAGTTCTTGTACTTTCCCACTAGCTCGGCCTTGTCTTGCTTCCCCACAGTCTAGCAGCAGTGTATGGGGAGGGGGAAGCTGGAATGGTTGCTATGTATGGCAGAGAAGTGTTGTCTTCTCTTGTCTCCTCCATAGTGAAAATTACTGTCAGAAACATGTATTGAATCTGACCCTGGTACAAGGGATGTAGGCTATGTTATGATGGTGTTGGTGTCTGCATGCTGTTAGCATTTCAAAACACATCTGCAAGCCCTATTCCACAAAAAAGATAATGTACAGGATCACCTAGTGCAGACTACCTGATGAAGTCAGTGCTGTATCTGAACTACCTGCTATAAACAAATATGTAAATAATAGCCCACTCCTTGCCTCTAATGTTTATGTTTCTAAGAAACTTTGGAGAGTGGTAAAGTTGATCAGTGTTGTTGTGTGTTCTCTACTAAGGTCAATAAGAGTTGAACTATCTGAAAATTCATAATGGGAGTTAATCAAATGCATCTGCCACTTTAACTGAGGCATTAGTCCGTGATGCACTTATTTCTTCTGTGGCTTTGGAATGGAGGGAGTAGGAGCTACCTATACTTGCTGTACCTGTGTAAAGCCTGTCATAGATAACATGCCACACTTGCTAAGTTTTTGAACTCCTTCACACCTTTTAACACCCCTTAGCTCTCTAATGATGCTATCTAACATTATTCTTTCTGCATTAAGACCTCAGCTGACTGTTCGCACAGCAGAGGGACCTCATCTATATAAACAAACCTTTTTCCTGGAGTGATATTCATTGAAATAGGGGCAGACATGTCCACTTCCAGTGTTTTACCTTGCTTGTAAACATATGGAGTGAGACCATTGCAGCTACATTTATGCAAAGCTATCCTTTACTTGTTAGCCCTGACAGTGAATATCAAGCTGTTTCACCAGTTACCAGTGAATACAGCTGGAGCACTTGTTCATCCAGAAGAGAGTGGGAACAATAAGGAGCAAAGGAGGAAGAAACTGAAGTTTGTCTCTGCCCTAATTATTTATTCCTGATATTCAAAAGTTTCAGTTTTACCTAGATCAACGATATGAAATGTTACAGGGCACCACCAGGTAAACGTAATGTTCATTGACTGCTAACATATTTTTCAGTTGATGCCCAAATCATTTCATATGTATCTCACTAAAACAAAGAGTTCCAATCCAGACCTCACTGTTTAAATCAACAACTCATGTTCCTCAGTGTGGGTACATTTACAGATAGAGACAAGCTTAAGTTTTAGCATTTGAGTCATGCTACTCATCTTCTTAGAATTAGACATGTATGGAGGTGTTTGAAGGATTGGGGCTACATCATCGAGTGATTAGAAAACAGTCCCCTCTGGGTCTCAATTAAACATGGCTCCAGTAGCACAAATCAATGCACTGAGGGGTGGTTTGAAGCTGAGATCATGTCTACAGCAGAAGGCACAGCTGATATCACCGTGTTAATCTGGGGTGTGAGCACTCTGTGCTTGCTGAATCCCCTAGTTTACCTGCAGTTACAACAGCACAACTGTTCTCTTGCCAGCCTAACATATTTTTGTTGGGAGGAAGAGAGGGAGATAGAGGAGTGAGTAAACTCCAGCTTGATGCCGTTATGATATGGATGTTGATCACAGATGTGGAACTACTCTCATGACATCTGCCCAGGAGGATGCACTGCTCTGGATGGTTTTGATAAGGGATAGTTTTGATAAGGTAGAGACTGAAGCTCTTCAGCATTCCTTGTGATAAGCCTTACCAGTAAAAACAAGGCTGGTATAGGCTGTCACAGATGATAAACTTTTTTTTTTTTCCCAGAGCAGTGTATATTTATAAGCTGTATTCTAGTTTAGACATGGCTATAGTTAATTAATGTTTGTAAAGCACTGAAATGGAAAGGTGTTATGCAAATGTAAAATATTCTTCAGATGCAAAGCCTTATTTTATTTTTCAGAAAGGCTGCTTTCTTTCTTTGTCAGTTATTTTTTTGCTTATGTTGTAAATGATTGGTTGCCTGTGTTTGCTGTTGCAACATGTATTCTTATTACCACTTTGTCTGTCTTTATTGGGATGTCCGCTTTTCAGTCTCCAAGGAATTTCTTAAATGCTATGCATGCAAATTTCAGTTCAAAGATGTGCAAATTACATAGATGCTTTCCATCCCTCATAGGTAAAAAGGCTGCAAGTTGCAGAAGGGGTGTATACTTGGAATGTGTATGCTGGCACAGTGCTGAAACCACAGCTCTTTGAATTCATATTTTGCTTCTGAGGTTTACTCCTAAATCAAAACCAATCAGATTTAACAATGATTTTTAAATGCTCTACTCATAAATGGTCAAACCAAGCACCTTGTATATGAACAATAAATTTGAAACTAGTGCTTCTGTTCTGCATAATGAAATTTTCTGAAGAACATAGGGAAAAATATCTACAAATTGAACATGAGAAACACTTCTATGAAATGAGGCAGTGATTCTTAACCTTTTCTCATGCTGCAGTAGAAGAACTGTGGAAGACTGTCCATGATTCCTGAGGCTCCCTTTTATTAAAAAATAAAAAAGAGGTTACTGTTGTTAGGAAACCTCTTAAGGACTCCTGGTGAAGAACCCATATCTGGCCAAGATTAAGGACTCAGCATAATTCACTGATTTACAGTAATAATAATATGTTGCCTCTCTACTGTGCACAGAGGAAATATTCCTCAGTATTTTTAACTCAAAATCTTTTCATGGCTGTGTGATTTCTAAATAACTAGTTAAAGTGAAATTGTCTCTTGGGTACAAGGAAACAGCATGATTAGTTAAGAAATTTGTGAAGGTGGCAGGAAAGACAAAATAGAATGATTTCAAAAGTTGCACAGTATGGAGTCTGATTCCTACTTATGTGACATAATTAAACCAGTGTAACATAACAGAGCATACTGCATGTCTTCAGTTACCATGTTCCAGGGAAAACTGAAGAATGATTGCAGACAAAAACTGAATATCATAGGAAAAAAGAGAGTCAACTCTTTGAATTCAGATCAATTTCATATTGCTCTTTCAGGAACTGTAGATAATCATTGTTATCTGATCAGTCCAACAGCAACACTAGTAAAGCAATTTTGCATCTCGTAACTATTTCATCATTTTAACACAGAATTTCAAAGCATGATCACTCTGATGAACAGTGGATGACATGAATATGCAGTCTTCAACAAAGTTATACCAGGCTCTTCACCCATGTCCATAGTATATAATATATCCTGAAACTTAAATTAAAATATTCATAGCTCACTGGAGAGAAATGAAAAATTGATTAACTTCGGTATTTGGGGAAAATGTGTAATCAGAGAAATGAGAAAGATACAGTCTGGCCTGGGAATGCATTGCTGAGAGGTGAAAGTAGGGAGGAGGTGCCCAAAGCATAACTCCCATGACACACTGCGGTGGCACTTCTAACTGCACTGTTTCCTTTCTCAGTTAGGAGGATACTAGTAAAAGCTAAAAAAAAAAAAAAAGGAATAAAAATTAGGAGTAGGAGGGAAAATTGTTTTCTTATGACCTTTTTTCTTATAAAAAATTACTTTTCCTAAACAATTTTCAAACACATATATATATGACCAAAAAGTTCACATTTTTAGTGCTTTTAAGTGTAGGTGTGTAGATGCATACATGCTGTATTTACTTTATGGTAATGGAAATACAGAATCTATTTTGTTAGGAAAAGGGTTGGGGAATCTCAAAGTCCTGAAAATGTAAGGGCTGTGCTTTAATTGAAAAAAAAAAATAATCCAAAAGAAGAAATGACACTTCAGATCATTCTGTGGAGGTGATAGTTTACAATTTTCTGTGATCTGAGAATCATGATCTCCTGGGCTACTGAGGTGCTATTGCCATTGGAAGAGTCAAAGCATCAAGAAAAAAAAACTCTGCCATGCATGTAGACCTCATATGTAGAGGCTACACAGAATGCTGCTTTCACAGTTTCAGACTCTGGAACTTTAAAACAAAGAAATATCTCATTAGAAGTCCAAGAAGTTTCTGCTGATTTGCAGCTCCTTAAAAAATGTGGTGTAGATTTGCTGCATATTAAGAAATATTTCTGATAATATAATATAATATAATTTCAGAAATATTTCTGTGGGCAAGTGATGGATCCCCTCCCCTCCTTTCATCAGACAGAAGGAGAGGGTTCAGGAGACAGGGAGGAATGGAGGGTGGTCCGTCCGCGGAGAGGCAAGCAAAAACCCTCCCAACCCCCTTCACCCTCCCAGTTGCCCTTGAGTAACAGGTACCAGGCCTTGGAACTTCAGGGAGAGGTAAATGAAGTTGGAGGGGTAGATCAGTCTCCTGAATCACCTAAGGCTTGTCAATCACCCCGACGCCTTAGGACTTCTTCAATTAAGAAGAAAAGGAGGGTAATTGTGGTGGGCGACTCCCTTCTGAGGGGAACAGAAGGGCCCATCTGTCGACCGGACCCATCCCACAGGGAAGTCTGCTATTATTATAATAATAATGTGGTTGCTTATGTGTTTGGGTTTTTTTCTACAGCAGTAAATTCTTGAATATTATTCAGTTGATTCCTCAAGGTTTCCTTAATGTGCACAACCTCACAAATCTAAAAAAACTAGTCACAAAATGGCTAAAGGAGATGCTAAGAGGATGTTTAATGTTTCACATACTTAGGAAACATCCAGTGTGTTAAACATCATCTCCTTTATACTTTGGAATGTTTTTTCTCACATCTTCTGCAGCACAGTTGTCTCCAGGATTTTCAGCAGGTGAATACACCATCAATTTTTGAACATCATTGTCCTGACCAAACAGAATAAAAACCGAAGTCATATTTTAAGCTCAGAGAAAGAGATGCTGAGAACTCACAATGCCTGGGAAATTCAGCTGCAGCATTTGGCTATGATTTAAGCTTTAAATGTGCTTTGAATACCCTTCCCTGTCTGTCCTGCTGCTTTGCTTGATCTTATTGTCCCTTGAGCTGACATGATAGAAATTAATTCGAGTCACCAGTTTTCTGCCCAGCATATTAACCTAAACTGCTGATAGCCAAACTGTTGCAGGGGCAAAGCACCTTAATGACCACAACTAAACTCAAATTTGAGATTGTGAGTGAGCATCTTGAGCCAGTTTTCTGTATGAACTTTTGTCTTGCTGGCCACTTCTAGAATGATTCCTCTTCTAATTTCCATACTTCTATAACTGCTGCAAGGTTTGGCTAAAAATCATTAAAAAAATCTTTAAAAAATCTCAGCCATGAATGTATTTAATGACAGCATTGGACAGCTTGGATTGCCTTTCATTCATTCTCACTGTGTTAATTGCTGTTCCCAAGGCATAAGACTGCTAACTGGAACATCAACTGTTCTTATTATAGTCTCCAGTACCTTCTACTGCAGGATCATTAGCAGAATAGTTTCCTCCTTCTGTTTAGTGATTACAGTTTTTCTGTCTGTTGTCATCCATATGTTATGATGGTAGTTTTATGTTCCAGTGACAAAGTAAATGGAGGTTCATGTATCTGTTCTTTCATAAATCTGCCATTTGCCTGATTGTTTCATTATCTTCAGATGCCTCACAGTTGTGAATGGAGCTGATTTGTAGGCCTGGACAGGCTGTTTAAATCACCTGTTGAGGGCTAAAGATAAACTGAGTTTCCCAAGCTGACTGACACTAATGAATAGTTATGTTTTCTTTAGCTGAGGAATATTTAAAAAGAAAGAGGGAGAGAGACAGATCTGCAAAGAGTTTTTTGTTTCTTGTAAAGGTTCTGGAGCACATTTCTCATTAAGAGAAATGTGGTATGAAGATGACTTGGGGAAGCCAAGGTGATTTAGGGAATTAACTGTTGAAAAGGTTACAATTCTTAGTATGTAATTCTTAATGGAACAGTAGACACTACAGATATAGGAAAGAGGTAGAAAAAGTAAAGGAGTCTCTGAGAAAAAGAAGACAATTCAGTTCTACTGAGAAAAAAATATAAATTGTCCAAGCTCAGTTGTGCCTGATTCAGGGGACTTGAAGATAAAATGTCAAGAACATTCAACATGATAAGAAAGTAAAGATTTTTAACACTGAAGTTTCTGCCTTGTCATTTTCCAGAAAAAAAAAAAAAAAAAAAAAAAAGTGAAAAGAGAGCAATAATAAAAAGGATTATGGCCCACAACATACCATAATCCACCCTCTTGAAATCATTAATAGTTAGTAAATGGCAATTACTCCCTGAGGAAAAAATAAAACTTCATTCCTATAAATTCCAGTTACATAAGAATATGGGCAAATACACTACTGAAGAAATCCATGACAGAGAGTAGGCACTAGAAAATATCTATGAAGTATGATTCTCATTCATAGAGCTTTCTGAACTGCAGAACACCCACAGAGCAAAATCAGCTGCAGATTGGTCTTTCTACATCATGGAAATAATAGAAAATGGGACTAGAGGGGAGTGTGAGTGGCTATCTAATCTAACCTCTGTGCTAAGGCAAAGGAGCGATAGCTGAAACTTTCTGGCAGACTAGCACAGCCCATACAGTGTGACAAACGCGTTTGGGGGGTTAGTTTGTTTTTAAATTCTCTCTTAGTAGGACAGGATGATGTGTTCCCAACTGTATGCAAAAATCTGTGTTCTTAAAACAGCTGCTACCACTGGAATGCATTCAACTTTATTTCTGTGTGTATTTATTTGACCATAAACCAAAACAACATTCAAATTTAAAATTTGTTGTGCTGCAAAAGTTGGTTCAGGTTAGAAGGAATTCAGTAAATTAAACTTTTCTCACCAGGTGTTCTTTGTGGCAGGATCTTGAAAATTCTGCGTGTTTTCTGTTTCTGTGCCATCTATTCAGTTGCACAGATAGGCACAGAAGGTAGGGGAGGAAAGCAGCACCCGTCACTGCTCTTTGCATTTTGAAGGAAACTTTCTGCAGTGAAGAGAACATCCACACTGGCAGAATCTACCGTTCATGGGGCTCATTCCCGCTATATGTGGCATGTGTATCTGTCCTTAAATGCATTCACACAGACCAAAATGTTCCACATTGTAATATCTGCATTCAACAGATAGAGTATTTGTCTGTCTCTGAGAAAAATCACAGTAAAAGCAGAAGCGCAATGGAGGCTGAGGAGTCTTCAGCTTTACGTTTATATACTACCCTCTGGGCACACTGATGGAGAGAAGGGGGACCCCGCGCTCCCCCCGGCGCCATCTGCTGCCACCGCGCCCCCTCCCGAGGCTCCGAGGCCACTCCGCAGCCGCGCTGCCTCCCGCCTCGGGCCCCCTGCCTGTGTTACTGGCGCTACTGGATGCTACTCACGGAGCCTGCTCTTGGCTGGTGGCTGAGGAGAGACACCTATTGTAAAAATCAACCGGGAAAAGTACATCCTAAGAGAAGTGTTTGGTAGGAGCGTTTACTCTCTTGAAGCAGCTGTGGGCTTGTGGCGAGCGCTCTTCAGCAGTGACAGGGACTCTCGCCGTGTCGGGTATCAGATCTTATTACGCATCTATGAAACATCTTCACTAAGAGACTTTCCCGTTATCTTTCTCCATCCCTCTCTCTCTCGCACAGACTTACATATATCTATTTTTCTTTTTTCCCTGTTACCCATGCCCGATGTAACACTCCTGTCCATGCCCAGGGTGATACCCCTGCCTGTGCCCGATGTCACCCTCCCTCCCCCGCCCGTGCCCGGTTTAACGCTCTCGTGTCTGCCCCGTGTCACATCCCTGCCCGTGACGGGCGTGCGGTTCTCCCCTCGCTTTCCCCCTCTTTGTAAGGGAAAGGTAAAACAGATGGACAGACAAAGCGCATCAGATGACGACCGCAGGGGGACCGCGGCGCTCCGCAGGGTGCGCAGGCTTCGGCACGCGCCCGGGGGGGCGAGCAACTGCGTAACTTTTTTTTTTTAAAAAAAAAATAATTAAAAAATTATTTCGGGGCTTTTCCAGATCAGAGGACAGTTCCCTTTCGCGAAAAGCCCGCTCTGTCCGCGGCGGTGGGTGCAGGGGTTCGCTGCGCGCCCCGCGGGGCTCCGCGTGCGTCAGGCGGCGAGTGGCGTCAGTGCGCGCGGGCGCGGAGCGGCAGGGGGAGTGTGGGGTGGGGTGGGGTGGGGGCAGCGGGAGCGGTGGCGGGGGGGTGGGGGGAGGAGGGAGGGCGCTTCATCCGGAGGCGATGGCGGCACCGCCGTGACATCACCCCGCGGCTTATATAGTTGGGGAAGGGTCCAGGTCCCGGGTCTGGTGCTGCAGCCGGTCGCCAGCGCGTGTGCGGAGGCGCGGAGCGGCTCTGTCTCTCTCTCTCTCTCTCTGTCTCTCTCTCTCTCCGTCTCTCCCCAGGATTTATAGGCTTTACTTTCTAGAGGACGGCGCAGCAAGGATGAGAGCCCAGCTGGTGTGCGTGGTGCTGCTGGCCTTGGCCTCCTGCAACCTCTGCTCAGGTAAGCCCCCGCCGGCGCCCCCCACCGCCCTCCGCTCGGGCGCACCCCACCGCGCCGTCCCCCGGAGTCCCTCTGACAGGTGGGCACCGAGCCGCTCCTGGAGCCGTGAGAGACCAAAAATAGCTATAGTGACAATTAGACGTACACACACTGACATGAAGCAGAATAGGCTTCAAAATCTAGTCTTAATTAACTTGCAAATTACTTTAATTTTTAACTCCACAAAACAAACACAAAGACTAATTTTGCAAGTAGCTTAATTTTTCAGCTTCTGTATTCAGGAGAACTCAGAATTCCTGATTCTTACTTTAGATGAAAGCTTCCAATTTGTATTACCCTGCTGAAGAAAAATAACACACATAATACCTACATTTTATCACAGTTTAAACGTGATCATTCTGTATATTATAGAAAGCTGGTGATTTTAGTGACAAGGCTTAATATCTATTATTTTCTCCCCATATATTTGAAGCTGTTTCAGCAGATACTTGACTAGTATTTTTGGTGAGACAGTGTCAAATTCAACTGTTTGTAGAGCCTGAATGAAAGCCACCAAAGTAAAAAATTACAGTGGAAATTAAAATAGGCTTGTAAAAAACCCCAGAAACAAAATCGTGAAACTGACATAATGGTTCATTTGCTTGAAAATTTGAAATTATATTTAAATGAGAAATACCATGGAGAGGCTTGTGTGGAAGGGCCAGATCAGTTTTAACTAATATGGACAATTATGTCATAGAGAAAATATTCATTCATTTTAATTTTATTTTGAAAATGTTTGTCCTCAGGGGAAAGCGTGTACCCGTAGAATGTAACTGTTTCTGTAGAAGGTGAATATATTAATGGAAGCTATATTTCTTGTCAATAAGAAGTGAATCGAGAGGACATGAAACTGTGAATTTCCCTCTGATTTGAACAATAATGTGTAACCAGACTTTTTATACATTGCTCTCTGAGAGTCTGCTCTTTTTATGCTTTTACTCCTCATCTGTCTCCTTCACTCCTATATTATCTGGACGTGCTTTCTTCTTCTCCTCCAAGCCTTGCTTTATTCTTCACTCAAGGAATCTTGACCAGCCTCCTAATTAATGTCCTTCTGAATTAGTTTCTCAATCAAAATTTTTCTTAATACCTACCTATCTTCCAGGTCTGCAGCTATTTTCCAGCCTCAATGGTGTGGAAGCTATCTTACATCCTCTATAGAATATAAAAAACAGGTGCTAACCAGGCACGAGTCCTTTCATTGTCCTCATGATATGACCCAGGACACAACAAATCATGGTGCTGCCACACATGTGCCCTCACCCATTCACAGGAGCTGCTGCTATCATTTGTAGAAATTTAGCTGAGGTGATCTTGTGCTGCCAGCAGAACTTTGGAAAATGGTAAAGCCAATGGTTAAGAGATTAGGTAACACTGAAAACCAGTAGTGCTGAAAGGGCTGACAGGCATTAGGTTGGAGAGTTGTTGCTAGTGACTTGCTGCAATACTCATCTACAAACCAGTGTTATTTAATATTTTCAATAACAAATTCAGTGCAAAAACTAAGAATGAATGAAGGTAGTGTGCTGGTAATGCAAAGGTGAACAGGAGCATCACTACAGAGGAAGACTTACATAACACACAGAAGTTTTTCATGACCTGAATAATAGAAATGAGAAGCAGTGCAACAGTACAAAATGCGATAGCCTAGGAAATAACGGAGGTTCCTATCAAAAGCTCCTTTTAATAGAAGCACAGTGGCTGGAAATGTCTGAGGAGATAAAAGTCTTGGTCACATTATCTGGCCTCATTTTTTTTTTATGAGATACTAAGTTTTTCTGCCACGAAAGACAAAAAATTCAAAAAATGTGTGAGAGTGCTACTTCTTGTAGCTAATGGTAAGCATTAAGATAGTTAAGCACTGAGGCTTCTGTTCTGAACTGTGCTATGCTGTGCTATCTTGAGATCTTATCAGGCACAGAGGAGGGCCACTCTGGTGAGCTGGGAAATACAAGGGTCTTACAAGAGAGGAGAATAGATGAGAGTCTAATAGCTCTGGGCACAGACTTTCAATGAAATATTTATGGGTTTCCAGGGGAATGGGTTATGTCCAAAAGGCACAGTGATCTTGCATTTATTTGCTAATCACCATGTAAGCACACCCTAAAGATCTAAATGGGAAGGACTGTGATTGCTCTCAAAAAATGCATGAGTTGGATAAATATTACAAATAGAAAGGTATCATTCATAGTGAAGGAAGTTACATACAAATCATTAATAAATTTGTAATTAGAAATAAATTAGGCTTGAAATTAGAAGCAGATGAATAACCATTGACAGTTTAGAAGAATTCCCCAAAGAATAAACACAGTAGTGGTGGTGAGATCTTGTTATTAAGATTGAACATCATTGATTTTTAAGAGCATTATAATGGTTGGCTTCCCATGTTAGCAGAAATCTATGACAGATTAGCATGCATTTGTATAAAAGGTCCCTTACAGTCTCATGTTCTGTGAAAGGCAGTGACACAACATGGTGATGATTCCTGAAATGAAGGCATGGGCAAAATCTATCCACACATTCTGTGGTAGGGTGTTACATGCCAACAGCATTGATAATTTTAATGAAAGTGAGATATGACATATTTAAAACAAAACTAAATCAAAACCTATTCCATATTCATACAAGTAAGTGTATTGCTGATATTCCAGGAAAGCTAAAAGCCATGTGGAACTCTATTTCGCCTGAAGATGTAACTGATTTCTGTATATATCTAATCTTTGAGCTGTGATTGCTGCTGCATTTTCAAGGCACCAGATCTTATGATTCTGTACAGCACAAAGCAGAAAAGTTTGTGGCTATTCCTCTTTCTACAGCGATTTTTACCCTATTCACCAAATCAGAGGTCTTGCAAGTCTGCTGAGCTATCAAAGGTCAATTAAATTAGTAAATAAAATCCTAAGACTTTCAGTCAGAATACTTTCTTTTGGTATAGGCATTGTAAAGAGCTTGTATCACAAACTGATCAAACTCAATTCCCTCATATCAGGAAAAATATTCTTAATTTAACCAAGAATAATCAAGACTAAATCTTGTCACGTAATCATAACTGCCATTAACCTAAAAACATAGCTGCTACTTAAATAAATATTATTTGAAAATAAATATCCAAAATCTTCTTTCAAAGTAAGTAGAGGTGACAATGATTATGAAAATCGTACTGATTTTGAATGAAGAATATTGCAGCAGTTTTGTTTACTGAAAGGACTGCAGATTAGTGGGCCTGTCTACCATTAAACTGACATTAATGAATGGTTTCATTCACTTCAATAAACTTGATCATGCTTCAAAAAAGTACTTAGTATCCATTCTAAAATAATGTTGCTGTCACCTGAAGATTCCTCACTGTTGGGTTTTTTTTGTATGCTTTTTTTCAAAATTCATTGACATATCTAAATTCAGTATGCTGGATTTAAATGTCCATGATTTATAATGAAATAATAAACATATGTTTCTGGTTTATTCCCAGATTCAGAAGAGGAAATTAAAGCATTAGAAGCAGATTTATTGACCAATATGTACACATCAAAGGTAATTATTTTCCTCTTTTAGCTGACGGGTAGGAAGCAAGTGAATTCTCATTACAAACGCAGAAGGCTTTGCACAAAGTAATAACCTATGGTCTAGACTGAAAAGTTCAGTGCTAGACATTACTTTGATGCAAGATTTTCTCCAGTTGAAAGGAAATTTAAAGGTGTTGATGTGATGCACTAAAAGTGCTCCTTACTCATAACACTGGTACTTTCATTAAACTATCAAAACTATGTTATGTGCAGATATGTAAATTTATATAAGGAAATGTGTTTCCAATAGAATTATGCCTGATGAAAGCTAAATTAACCTTTAGTCAAATCTGTAAGTGCTATTTTTATGCAGAACTTTTCCTATATGCGTATAAAATTAAGATAGTCATAAAGCAAAAACTATTAATACATATGCCAATTTTGCTTTAAGGATTTAATCACAGTGTTCGTACAGAAATATGAGGACATGACTGTGAAAATATTAATCAGATAAATGACATTTCCTTAACAAGTTGCCAGACTGTGAGTGATGTACATGTTATTTAATACAAATTGTTTTGCCAATTACTAGGCCCAGTACAAAGGACACAGCCAGCAGCAAAAAAGCAATCCAATAAGTAGATTCTATTGCACGTAAAGGAGTCAGTATATAGGGGATCGCTGGGGGTACAAACAAGTCAGATCACAAATAATAGACATCAACCCCAGCGACCCCAGGAATGACATAGCATGACCCGTAATAGATGGAACAAATAAAGATACAAGGTATCCCATAGAGAAAATGTGAGACAACCAAGACAATAGGATGATCACATACGATAGAGGTAACCCCATGTTGCCTCCCCACAAAGCCCGCGTTTGTAAGTGCCAGACCCGACTGGGGTCCGGTTGCATGAAGAGTCAGGAGGTCCTTCCCCAACAGGAATCTCTGTGAAGTACATCCACTTCACAAACAGACACTCCAACTCTTCCTGCAAGTGGTCCCAGCTTTTATCCCCAAAGCAGGACACCTGGCACTCATTTATCCAATGTGGGGCACCTGGGGCTTGTTTACCCAAGGGCTCTCCCTACAAGGCTGGCAGCACCTTGAAGGAAAGCCAAAAGGCAAACTCATCCCCTCCTCTTAAAGGGCCATGGGGACCACCCATATGTCAACCTTAATTCAGGGCTTGGGGTTCAGACCCCAGCACTTCACAAATAGACAAAAATTCAGTTCCATTCTCCAAGGTGAAGCAGCAAGTGTTGCACATATGTACTGAACCAGCTGATACATAGTCACTTTTCCAACACTTCCATGAATTATCTAATAAATATATATGTCTAATATTTCTTCAGCTACATATTAAAGAACATACCCTGAAACAAGTGCCAGGGGCTTAAGGTTGAATGTTTTAATTCTTTGTTCTAATGAAGTTCAAGTGGTGCTTAAATTCAATGGAAAATAAAATCGAAAATAAAAAGTTTTCCCCAAAATATAATTTTATAAGCCAACGACTAGTTGAAGGTTAAAGACAAAACCTTCCTGGAAGTCTTCTGTATTTGCTGTATTTGATTATATGTGAGCGTTTTCACAGGTTCCTTTTAATAGACGAGAATAAGAAATTAGGCCAGAAAATACATTATTTTGATCTGGTCCAGCAGTTCTTAGGTTCCCATGTTATTTAATGGCATGATAATTAACCTTAGATGCCAAATAAATCTGTTTGCCACTTGATTCTCTAAAGTACAGAAAGATTTAATAGATATGCTTTTCTTGAGACAAATTTAAATGCAGGAGACTGACAAAAGTAGTTCTTTCTCTGTGTGACAAAGCATAGTATGCCCTTGGAGGAAACCCTGCAGCTATTGGTATTTCTGCTACTGACTTCAGTGGAACTGTGTACCTAACTTCCACTTCCATCTTTTCCTCCCTCTCAGCACAGAGCACAATCTCAGGTAACTAAAAATGCACAAATATAGTGCACCGATTGATAGCGTAATGATATTTGCCATAATACTCTTATATGATGTTTTTCATCATGTAGCTTGCTATTCAGTTTTCTTATAGTATATGCCATAAGTCGAGTGACACTTGAAGTTGACAGAAGCACTAGATGCATGGTGGAGGCATTGCTTTAATTCTACATTGCACTGCTTTAAAACACCATCTAAAAATCATTAGTTGAATATATACTGTCTCTTGATATCAAAGTAAGGCATGATGGAACCACTAAAAATTGCACATAAGTGCTTCTACAAGAGGCATACCACTATTCCTTTCATTACTGGAATGACAAATTATTTTTATTGTTTTCTGTTTTCCTCTGCTAGCTTTTAGACCTCATTAGAACGAAATTATGGTTCTGGTGTGAGAGACAAATTTGAGGATGGTATGTGTGATAACTGTCTTGTATTGTGCCTGAGATCTAGTTCCAGTTGAGGGCAGTTACTGTTAAATTGCATTAACTGTCTTTGACACTGGCATGGTAATAAGTAGCAAGGGAAATCCAGACAATTTAAATAGCATTAAGACTGGGGAAAAAAAGAAGAAAAAATAAAGGAAAAAAAAAATTATTTGTGAAAGCTCAGATATAAAAATGCAGCAAAGTGGATTATCACTTGTGGTTCTAGTATTTGAAAGAAAAAATCTTCCTAAGTAGGCATTTGTGAAGTATAGTATCAAGATTACAGCTAGGGTTTAGGCACACACCTTTTGCAACATTCAGTAGTCTATCCAATATTATGGAAAGAATTATCATATGCTTTTGACTTCACAAACTTCTGTCCAGTGTCTAGTGGCCTTTTTCATAGAATCATAGAATGGTTTGGGTTGGAAGGAACCTTAAAGATCATCTAGTTTCAACCCCACTGTCATGGGCAGGGACACCTCCCACTAGACCAGGTTGCTCAAAGCCCCATCCAGCCTGGCCTTGAACACTTTCAGGGAGGGGGCAGCCACAACTTCTCTGGGCAACCTGTTCCAGTGTCTCACCACCCTCACAGTCAAGAATTTCTTCCTAATATCTAGTCTAAATCTACCCTCTTTCAGTTTCAAACCATTACCCCTCATCGCTACAAGCCCTTGTAAAAAGTCCCTCTCCAGCTTTCTTGTAGGCCCCTTCAGGTACTGGAAGGTGCTATAAGGTCTCCCTGGAGCCTTCTCTTCTCCAGGCTGAATAACCTCAATTCTCTCAGCCTGTCTTCATAGCAGAGGTGCTCCAGCCCTCTGATCATCTTCGTGGCCCTCCTCTGGACTCTTTCCAATGGGTCCATGTCCTTCTTACGTTGGGGGCCCCAGAGTTGAATATGGTACTCCAGGTGGGGTCTCATAAGGGAAGGAATAGTAGTTTTTAAACTGCTTTTAAAGTCATCTGTATGCTGAATCACTCTCCATCTTTCAAGAAGTATGTCCATGTTTATTATGACCTATCTCCAACATTTAATACAGTCTATCACTCTTCCCTGGTGTTACATCTCAAAGACGACACACGAATCAAACAAGTCCCTAAAATGCTTTATCTGTCTTTCCTCTAAGATAAAATCCAAAGAGCCATTTGGAAGATCTGGTAAGACAACAAAACTCAAAGTGTCGCAAATATGTGGACAGTTATCTGTTGTCTCTTTTATATCAAATAGCTCTTTTTCCAGCTTCCTAAATGTTTGCCTGAGGCCACCACTTGCATGAAGAATGTCCTGAACAAGACTGAGATGATGTTAGTTAAAGAAAAAAACAGAAAAGAAAAAGTGTTTCCTCGAAGAATATATCATCACTAGAATATGCTCCACTTTTGAGGCCCCCACTCATTAATTTTCTGTAGTCTTGGACCCTCTGAGCTTCTTATTATTCTAGGATGTCTATTGCTGCCTGTATGTGCCCAGACAGTTTAGCCTCCTTGTTAGAGGCAGATGAGGTTACAGCTGCCTAGGAGTTACTGACTTCCTGACTCAGTCATCACATAAAAATTCATTACACTTACAGGCA
This sequence comes from Podargus strigoides, assembly GCA_028020825.1. Classification (NCBI taxonomy): domain Eukaryota; kingdom Metazoa; phylum Chordata; class Aves; order Caprimulgiformes; family Podargidae; genus Podargus; species Podargus strigoides. The sequence continues at coordinate 43,830,500 of CM051662.1, forward strand.
TTAGTATATACCACAAAAGAATTTCCACTGTAACAGAACTCAATACTGTATCTGCTTGAATACAGAGAGTATTTTTATTATTACTGTGGTTACATTCTGAACAAAATTCGACTAGTATTCCAAAAAAGAACTATAGAGATCCTACATTACCTAAGGTTTTACTTGGTTATGAATTTGTTTTTCATCTGCTTTCACTAGATTAAGACAAGAATTTGGGAAGTAGGCATTGTAACATAAGAAGTATCTTAAAAAAACTATGAAGGGTATCATTCAACGAGAAGTGGAAAGAAAAAGATATCAAATCAGTTATAACTTGGGGTTCTCTTTAGCCTTTCATAGGACAAGCCTGTTGTCAAAGAAGGAATTAACACCACCATGCCTACTAAACCATGTCCTGAAGTGCCACATCTACACATTTTTTGAACACCTCCAGGGATGGTGACTCAACCACCTCCCTGGGCAGCCTGTTCCAATGCTTGACCACTCTTTTAGTAAAGAAATTTTTCTTAATATCCACTCCAAACCTCCTCTGACACAAATTGAGGCCATTTCCTCTCATCTTATTACTAGTTACTTGGGAGAAAAGACCACCACCCACCTCACTACAACCTCCTTTCAGGTAGTTGTAGAGAGCAATAATGTCTTCCCTCAGCCTCCTTTCCTCCAGACTAAACAACCTCAGTTCCCTCAGCCACTCCTCATCAGACTTGTGCTCCAGACCCTTCACCAGCTTCGTTGCTCTTCTCTGGACACACTCCAGCAGTTCAATGTCCTTCTTGTAGTGAGGGGCCCAAAACTGAACACAGTATTCAAGGTGTGGCCTCACCAGTGCTGAGTACAGGGGCATGATCACTTCCCTAGTCCTGCTGACCACACTCTTTCTGGTACAAGCCAGGATGCTGTTGGCCTTCTTGGCCACCTGGGCACACTGCTGGCTCATATCCAGCCAGCTGTTGACCAGCACCCCCAGGCCCTTTTCTGCCAGGCAGCTTTCCAGCCACTCTTCCCCAAGCCTGTAGCGTTGCATGGGGTTGTTGTGACCCAAGTGCAGGACCCAGCACTTGACCTTGTTAAATCTCATACAATTGACATGTATGTTCTGTTCAGTCACTGAACACAACCTGGAGAGCTCCATGTTCAGTTAAAAAAATACTTCACTCTTGACTGAGGTTCCTAATGTTTTATAGTCTCATTCTGTGACCTGGCAGCATTCTAAATCAGGAGCAGGTTTACCCAAGTAAAAATACTTTGAAGTGATATATATGCACAGTATTAATGGGAATTAGACTCCTTTAACAAATGAAGTATGCTTGCAGACAGCACTGAAAAATTTTTTTCCTCTAACCTCATAAATAGCAGCTAAGACCAATTTTACCTAATGAAGTCTACTATTTAAGTATTTTACTAATATACAGAGGATTGTTCCTTTAGACGTAGACATGCATCAGGCTAATATAAAGTAGTACCTTTAGATCAAAAAGATTCTATAAGTTATGCAAGAAGGCATTACAAATTTCCCTATCCTTTTCTCTTCTGTTCCCATCCACTGGATTTTTTCATTTTTATTTTTTTTTACTCAGAACTCTCACTTGCTCACATAGCACTGCCCCTAGATTTTATTCTTCATTGCAATTTAGCTGTTGTAGTGCTTGCTCGCATTTCTTTCATGTACCCAGGAGAAAAAAGTGCACTGGAAAAGCCTCCTCATTTTTAATGGAAAGCTCTATATTTTTATATTTCACAATTATTTTAAAACAGCCAAAGAAGATTTTGAAATTGCAGTGGACACTTCCTCTTTTTGCTAGTTTAACTTCTGTTAATTTAATTAGGCATTCTGCAAAGAGATTAATTTTTGGTTTGTACCTGTCACATCTTTTCAAATAATTTGACAGACTAATTAGCACGCCTAGATGGGACAACAGATGAGCTCAAAGTAAACAATGCAGAACCAATTTCAAGCTTCTGAATAAGATCTGAGATTTGGTTTTTTCTTAGCCTCAAAACAAAATACTTTTTTTAATTATTTTTTTTTCCTGAGCCCTGTCAGGAATCTGAGAACACATAATGGTTTTATTAAAGGGCTACATTATTCTCATTGTGAAAGGCACTCATGTATCAGATGTATACTGGAGTAATGATTATGGCCAAAAGGGAATTTTTTGTAACTAATGTTAATAGTGATGCTAGATTTTCTTGTTTCTTCCTCATTCCTCTCCATTTCCTTTCTTTTCCCTCAAAAAATAGTGAAGTATGGTCAATATGCATAACTCTTACATGCAATGCCCCTTTGTTAGGAAGATGCTTTAAAGAAACGACAAATTGTGTGATTTTTTGTGAGGTAGTGTTCAACTAGGTAAGCACTGCATCCAGACTCTTAATTAATGCTGTCAGTATGTAAAATGCAATGTCTGTGTTAGTGTAATACCTATACTTAACTTTGTACATCCAGGAAAAGAAGCAACTAAATTTCATTTCATAGGTAAAGTGTAATCCTAATGTGCACAGCAAGGAAGCCCTTACCAGTAATAAATAGGAATTTGCTATTTGGCTTTTGATTGGACATTGCTATGTCACCAGTTCTAGGTTAAGGAAACTGATTTCTATAGTCATCACTAAAAGGTATACAGTTTGAAAGAAATAATTAATAGTGGGAGAACCAAGAAAGTGGCAAAGGCATGAAAAGCAGTGAATGAGGTAGGAATTAGGTTTTTTGCTTACCTTTTTCTACTGATAATCAAAACTAAAGAAGACTACTGCAACAGCTGCTTGGAAAGAACAGTACCAGTAGAAAAGTAAAGATTATTTTTGTCAACATTTTTAAGAGTTGAAAAATTACATAGTCCTAAATAATGCCAGATACTGGAGCAAGCAAAATTTGAGACAAACCATGGTGAAATGTCTCTATTTCTGTTTTTCTGTAACATCTGTAACATTTCTGTAACAAGTCCATTATGGATCACCTAAATACAGTTGGTCTGAATTTTTCAGTCCAGTTACCAAATGAGGAATATATTTTTTGCACAGCTCTCTTTCATCTTTGCTCCATCTTTACCTAAGCCCATAGACCTTAGATTTGCATCTCTCAGGCTCATAACTCACAGAATCACAGAATGTTAGGGATTGGAAGGGACCTCAAAAGATCATCTAGTCCAATCCCCCTGCCAGAGCAGGATTACCTAGATCAGGTCACACAGGAACATGTCCAGGCAGGTTTTGAATGTCTCCAGAGAAGGAGACTCCACAACCTCTCTGGGCAGCCTGTTCCAGTGTTCTGTTACCCTCACTGTGAAGAAATTCTTCCTCACATTTATGTGGAACCTCCTATGTTCCAGCTTACACCCGTTGCCCCTTGTCCTATCATTGGATGTCACTGAGAAGAGCCTGGCTCCATCCTCATGACACTCACCCTTGACATATTTATAAACATTAATGAGGTCACCCCTCAGTCTCCTCTTCTCCAAGCTAAAGAGACCTAGCTCCCTCAGCCTTTCCTCATAAGGGAGATGTTCCACTCCCTTAATCATCTTTGTGGCTCTGCGCTGGACTCTCTCAAGTAGTTCCCTGTCCTTCTTGAACTGGGGGGCCCAGAACTGGACACAATACTCCAGATGTGGCCTCACCAAGGCAGAATAGAGGGGAAGGAGAACCTCTCTTGACCTACTAACCACCCCCTTTCTAATACACCCCAGGATGCCATTGGCCTTCTTGGCCACAAGGGCACACTGCTGGCTCATGGTCATCCTGCTGTCCACCAGGACCCCCAGGTCCCTTTCCCCTACACTGCTCTCCAGCAGGTCAGCCCCCAACCTGTACTGTACTCTCCAGCATCCAAAACTCCTGGGGCTTAAAGATTCCATAACTTCAGACCCAGCTTCATCAGACAGCTTGCCCTGGAGCAGGGACTCCATTCCTTTTCTCAGGGAATTTTGAAATGTGTTTCTTCTGAACTGAGGAGGAGCATCTAGTTAACCACAGGCATCTACCTTGGATTCCAGTACTGGGAATTTATCCAGTGGATTTGACTCATTGTCCTGATTTGCACCTGTGAATATATATTATATTAATTTCCATCTCTGTTTTTGTTTGCACCTGTTCAGAATGACTATGAAATGCTACCATTCTGGTTTGGTAGCAGTTTAGTTTTTCATTGTGTACCTGAGGGGGGCAAGGCTGTGGAGAAGCAGACTTGGTGTGTTTAATAAATGAGTTGTCCTAATTTTAGCACTCTCTAATTATTGTCTAAAAGTTGAGCAGATGGAAAATACTTCAAACACACAAACTTGTTCCTACCAAAATGTTTGAATGTCACACATTATTACTAAAAAACAAAACAAAAATTGAAACACATTAAATAGTGGATATTTGTATTTTCAGATTAACAGAGCAAAACTTCCTAACTGGAAGATGACCCTGCTAAATGTCTGCAATCTTGTCAACAACATAAACAACCAAATGGAGGAAATAATAGAGGTAGATGAAGAAGATCTTGTTTCAGGAAGACAGTTTCCTGCTGCTCTGGATGGCTTCAGCTTGGAAGCAATGCTGACGGTATACCAACTCCAAAAAGTTTGCCACAGCAGAGCCTTTCAGCATTGGGAGGTAAACCAAACTGGCACAATTGCATGTTTCAGCTGCCGTTAAACTCTTGGGCTCTGTTTGTAGTGATGTTTTAAAATCCATATCCATGTAATCCACATCACATCGTCTGAGCTTTCCTTCCCTTTTTTATTTTCTCTGATATCTCTAATATGCCTCTTATTTAAAGACTTGTGAATTAATGTAATTACTGATCAGCTGAGTGTTTTTTATAACAAACCATGGATCAATTAGAACTATTGTTAACTACCTACTTTCTCCACTCTTTGTAGCCATACCAAGGAACCAAACAAACACTTGAAAGTGAGCTCTATGCCAGAACACAACATTAATATCTGCTTAACAGACATGAAGTTATTGCAGATTTATTGAGACACAACTAAACATATGCAGAATTTCTAAAAACCCTTTTAAGGCCCTAAGGTACACTGGGTTCAAAATGCATGGACACATGCCCATGCGTACACGTAATTTTAGCAGGTACTCTGGGCTTCTTATCATTGCTAGGAAATGGGTAGCAAGGCAACTCTTGCTTTTTTCTTTCCCACACCTAAAGAGGGCCCTAGAAGTTGACATAGTGATTGTGTGAGGATTGCTGCTCTTAAACAGTGATTGTTTATAGTCCATTTGTGATATTTGTCTTAGTGCAATGGTCACACAGAGGCACACTGGACACAATCCACTTCTGTTGTTATATATTGCACTAAAAGCTACTTCACATAGCCAATAAAGATATCTCAGTATCTCACTTTCCAATAAACCAACTTTCTTCGGCTATGGCAGGTTCATAGACAGTCTGGCTGAATTTTGTTTCTGTTTTGTTTGTGGATCACAGTTCTATATTTGCTGCCTTATTTTCAGTCCTTCATATTAGTTGGGATGGTTCATACAAAAGACTGCAACATCTTTGAGAACCAGAGTTTTTGAGGACTCTCTTCATCAATACATTTATTGTTGAAAAGGAGCTACCATAGAACAAACTATATGCAATATCCCATATGACTTAATCACAGTTCCTTACTTTTCAGTTGCATCATGTCTTGTGGTGGTTGGGAATCATCACTCCAAACAGTATGACACATGAAATTGAAAAAAAATACTCCTCTCTCAGCTTAGGAACACCCTTATGAAGTGCAGAGGTTTATAAGACACAGTAAAAAAAGAAGGGATAGAGACAGATGGAGAAGGATTGAAGAAGTCTTGAAATAAACAATTTATGTAATGAAAGTTCTTCTTGTGATCTTATTCATCCAGGATTGACTCCAAAGTCTGTTGAAACCATGAGGGTCTTTCCATTAATTTCAACAGAATTTAGATGAGTACTCACTTAAGTAATTCAGTGAGTAACAGAGTTTGATTGCTTAGGGAAATACTGAGGTGAGTATGCAAATTTTTTCAGTTTAATGCCTTTCAGCCAGACAGTAAGACTGTACTTGATCATGGAAGAATGTGGTGAGAGAATGGATGAAATCTTAGCAGATAGAACAAGAATGAATCTGAACAAACCACTTTAAAAACTACAAGTGAAACTCAAAACACAGTTATATAAGAAATTTTGATTGACAAAATTTTGGCTTTCTTGTGCTTTATTTAATTTCTTATATTCACATTTTGATTTTTTAGCTGTAGGAAGCTGCAGATAAAAATATTGTTCAAAAGCTGAAATGAGCAAGCAGTGGGTGTTTTAAGAGGTGTTTAGCCTAAATGAGGGATTACAGAGTGACAACCATCAAGAAGTTTTCAGTCAATTTGAGTTTTAGTCCAAGGACGACATACGAGCTTTTTTCTCTAGTCAAAACCAGTGATCTCATTTGTTTCAGTGGAATTTAAAGATCACCTCCATAGGATTCAGCTTGTCTTTAGCCTGATCATAGTTTTGGGCTTTTTCTTTTTTTCTTTTCCCTTTTTTTTAGAAACCCACAACTATTACGTTAAAGATTTTTCTTGGTGACAGATGTTAAAATTAAGTTTAATAAAACTTTCTAGGAACTGATAATCTTCATTACCAAAAAAAAAGCTGAAAACATTGTGTCTCTTCTTTGATCCTACAGTTACTTCAGCAAGATGCTTTTGATCTAGAGAACTCAAGCCAAGACAAGGAAATAATGAAAAGAAAAAATCCCTATATTCTGAAACGACAGCTACATGTGAACAAAGCTAGAAGACCATACATACTCAAGAGAAGTTCATATTACTGATGCAGAAGAAGAAAACAATGTATATTTAGTTTATAGGTAACTGTGTGTTATGGTTATCTTACTTAAATCTAAAATCATACTTGTGTGAAAATATACTATGGAAAATCATCAAGATGATAACATAACTGTGTCTTTTTTGCAATTGCTGTTTCTTGATTGTGATTTTTTCCGACTTGAAATTAATTGGAACAATATATTTGCAAATAAATCTAGTTTCTAAGCATGATGTATTGTACAACACTGAGATTTCAACATATTTCCAACAATATTGTAGTATTTTCTTATTTTATAAAGCACACCAACATACACCAAGTAAATTGATATTGTTCGTAAAGCCTACTGAGAATCTTACAGTTTCTTAATGCAACACCTCAAACATATATATGCGTGCAAATTTTTGTATAATACACTAGTCAGAACTTCCACAGTATTTTATATATTTGCCAGTTTAATCTATTAGGGATTAAGTCTAAGGAAGGAAGGAAATACTATCAGCTAACTATCAAATGTCAATTTCAAAATTCATATTTTAAATAGCCTACTTGTAAATGAATTTTAAGTTCTTGACTCTCAACTTGCCACTGAAGTAATAATTTAAGAAAATGTTACATAAATGAGACTTTAACAAAATATGTTAGAGAGAATAAACCTTGATGTGCTTCAGAGTCTTGTGTATCACCAACTAAATAAGGAAAACAGTTTATTAAATCAGTAATAGAATTTACAGTGTTTACCTGTAAATAAAAAGCTGATTCATGCTCCTGTGCTCTCACTGTTAAAATACTAATCCGGTTGTATGAGAAACTTGTGAGAAATATTTGAAAGATGAATTAAAATTAGAACATCTTAAATTTATGATTGAAAGGCATTTCCTTTCACTTCCTCTACAAATTTATAATAACAACAAGCAGTTTTCGAAGGTTAAAGAGTCTTGGAAGCTGATGGAGAGGGAAGCTCCTAGCATGGAAAAAAATGTTTTCAAGCCATGAGGAATCAACCTGAATCTTCCACATTTTCCAGCTCTGTATCTGTGATGTGTATGAGGCTCAGGATCTCAATGATCCTGACTTCCAGTCTGGAGGAAAACAGTCTGAAAGAACTGGAGATCACAACAACAGTCAAAATAGAGGGATGGTCCAAGACCCATGAAGGCTGGATGCACAGACCAGGAGGCAAAAAAAGGGACTGACATTACTTTTGAAAACCTACCTGGTCTCTTTTTGAGGTATTTCCTCAAAGTAATGCTGTTCCAACAAATTGCCAGGAAAGAACCCAAAACACTCAGAGAATTTCCAAATCCTCTCACAGGTCAGACATTCTGTTAATTATTATTAAACATATACAGGGGTATACATAGAAAAAACATACCCATGTGTTTTGCCAATTAGTAGGCCCAGTAAAAAGGACACAGCCAGCAGCAGACCAACAATCCAGTATGTGGGTTCTATTTCACGCAAAGGGGTCAGTATATAGAGGATTGCTGGGGGTACAAACAAGTCAGATATATCACGGATAGTAGACATTGACCCCAGCGACCCCAGGAATGACACAATATTGCTCATAACCGATGGAACAAACAGAGACACGAGATAACCCACAGTACAAATGGGAGACAACCAGGAGAACAAGGCAGTTACAAATGACAGAAGTAACCCCATGTTGCCTCCCCACAAAGCCCGCGTTTGAATATGCCAGACCTGACTGGGACCCGGTTCCATGAGTGGTCAGGAGGTCCTTCCCCAACAGGAAACTCTGTGAAGTGCGTCCACTCCACAGACAGACTCTCCGACCCTTCCTGCAAGTGGGCCCAGCTTTTATCCCCAAACAGGACACCTGGCACTTGTTATCAAAATGCAGGGCACCTGGGGCTTGTTTACCCAAGGGCTTTCCCTACAAGGCCGGCCGCACCCTGGAGGAAAGCCAAAAGGTAAACTCATCCCCTCCTCTTAAAGGGCCATGGGAACCACCCATATGTCAACCTTAATTCAGGGCTTGGGGTTCAGACCCCAGCACTTCACCATGCCAATGGTTATACCAACTTTGTTACATGGGGAGGTATGGGGTTTTATACAGTAAAAAGTATTTTCACTATTTTAAAGCTAATTATATTTCCTTTTCTCACTGCAAATGTTATCAACCCGGTTATTTGTTCAATAGCCACTAAATGCATGCACTCACAAGATATAATTGAACATACACTAATTCCTATAATAATTGTTATAACTCGAATCCAGCAAAACAAACACATTTGGTCTCAATGTTTTAAATACTTGATGTATTTAAAGGCATTGCTTTAATAAGGTTCTAATAGATTCTTACCCTTTGTTTTTTTATTAAACTGTTATAGAATTAGACTGGAGACACAGTATGCTCTCAAGTGGCTAAGAAACATCCTTCTTTCCAACAAACCTACGAGCTCCCTAGTCCTATTATGGACACTTTGAATTCTAAAACACCTGTTGGTCTGAAATAACAAAGCATAACAGAGTTTGTTCCAAAATTCACTGCTAGGAATATATGAGGAGAAAAGAAAATAAACTTCAGATTATTATTTCATGGGGAACACAGAAGAATAAGACAAAAAGAAATAGGTTGCCATGATATTTTTCTTTCATGTTCAGTTTAAGAGTATAAGAGTTCAAAAGAAAAGTAGGGTAAGTTAATGTGGTTGTCATCTGATAGAGAATGTTAAAAATTTTGAAAACAAAAGCACCCTTCCATGTTTCATTTTGGAGGTGATTTAGATACTCAGTGTGATGGCAGAGGATCTCAAATGATGATGATGAACTGTTCCAGTGCTCCATACTCAAGTGGGACTTAGCCCGTGACTGTGTACTTTTCCTTGCAGTGGAGAGTTAACCGATTAGCCAGACTGACTGACTGAAAATGGCTTAAAATAACCCATTTTCTTTCAGCACACTGTGAATCCACACACGGTCAGCTACCGTGTGTTATTCAAGGAGGCAGAGCTTAAAGTATGACAGGAGGTAGCTTGTTCAGTTGCTCCCTAGCCTGATGGAGGTGTTCAGGGAGCTGTGAGAGCAATGTCATCCAGAGTGAAAGACAGTCCTAACTAGTTGAGGAATCAATATCCATAATTCTGACATGGTCAGTAAGCATAAAAATGGTACCATGGTACTTTTGCTGTTTACTGCAGGAATAGACAATAATGACACAAATTTCTAAATTTTTGTCTTTAATATGCAGAAGGCACTGAAGTACTAAGATTGCAGCTGCTTTTGAAGATGAAAGCCTTGGTGAATACTTAACTTCTATGCTCCTCAAAAGTTTGCATTTACTGAAAGCATTTTTTTCGTTAGAGTGGAGTTAAGAGTTACTCTTCCAAGACCCTACCTGTGAAGAATGAGGGAGTTATGAACATTTTAAATGTGGGTTTGTGGGGTTTTTTAAAAATAAATATTACATGTACCTCCACTTTACCTTTGTGGTTTTACAGATTTCTATGTTAGAGAGTTGAACTGAAGGGGGTTATAAGAGAAAAAGCAAATGAGAAACTAAATAAATACAGATAAGGGTCTTCGTGGGAAAATGTGGGAAGATGTTAACTGGGTATTCCTTCTGTTTGGCTCCAACCAAAGAGTGTCAGAACTGGCTGAGGCACAGGTCGAATGTATTTAGAGGGAGGGAGAGAGGGAGGGAGAATGAGAGGGAAGGAGAAAGGGAGAGGAAAGTCGGGGAGAAAGGAGGAAAGGTGATCTAACACTGAGTTAATCCTTGCAAGGTTAGTGTTAGTTGAGGACTAAAGTGTACATAGGCTGTATGAACTAAAAGATACAGGACATTCTGGAAAAAGGGGAGTTCCCAGCAGAGGAACATTATGAACATTATGAAAATGTTCAAAAAAAGAGTGAATCTTTAGGAATGTAATGTCCCTTGATATTTTCCATCTCTGATCTGCTCATTCTCATCCACCATAGCACTAATTCCTAGTCCTACTTCAAATTTCTGTGCTGTTATTTACTCTGGTACATTTAGCAAGTTCCCTAATAGGGCTGAATCAAATGGTAGTGAAATAGAAAAAAATAAATTACATATAGTGCATGTAGCATGTATAAAAAAATGTTATCAGATAAAAATAGAGACATATATGAACAGAATTTTATCCCATTTTACATGTAGCTAGTTAAAATTTCCATTGAAAGCCTCAAATTTTACTAAAATTACATTAGTCTGTAGTTATACAGATCAGTTTTCTTCCCACCAGCTCTTAAATATAGATTTACTATTTTATCTTTGTATCATACTAGTCCAAGATGTATATATTGTTAAAACCAGTATCTGCAGCTTCAGAATTCAGATCTATTGCTTTGAATATTGGCATGGAGCTTACTCAGAACCCTTAGCCGATCCTCTGTATCAGTCATGCTCTGATAATTTTTAGGAATTGTAGCTCAACATTCCTTTTCAGAAAAATGACATTCAGATAGCCATCCCTTTACATCCTGTACACCCCCAAAGAAATAAAGACAGAAAGACTTGAAAGTAACTCCCTATTCCACAAAAGAGTTTTGAACTAATAAAACAGAATTAGGAAGTAATTTTGCATAGGCTTCTTTATTGCTCATGATTTCATGTGGTAACACCTCAGGTTTTATTTTTTTTCCATGGTAATGAGCTATTTTGGATGCTAGAAATATCTAAAACTAATATCTAACACTATCTAACCCTAGCATAGAGATTATGCTTTAGGGTGTGCAAGTCTTCAGGGTTCAAACCTCGATGATTTCTGCATGGCCAGCACTCTAAATCAGGTTTCTTTTGAATGTTAACAATACAGAAAAAGGACAGTAAAATATCTGTTGGGTTTAGTCACTGTGTCCAGAAACTGAAATGATCTGGGATTGCTGATATTAGACATCATACAAAAAATCTGTTAGCCTACATTTCTGAACCCTGTGTTCTCATGTCCTTTGGGGGAAACAAATACCTATGAGAAACATCTGAATCCCTGTGAAGCTTCTCCTTCAGTGTAAGATCAAGGAGTGGCACTGGGAACTGTAGCTTTTATCAGACAGGCTTCACAGATAAAAGTTTAGAGACAAACTTCAGAAATTTATATTCTTTAGAAGAAAGTAATCTGGAACCAGACTTTGAAAAAATTAGGCATTCTTCATGTATCTAGCATATTTGTGGCAAATCAGACAGCCTGCTTCAATGCATGACTCTGACCTGGTCTCCTAATTCATGTTTCTGTGACCTGGATGGATATAGATTATAAACAAGATCTCTTCTGAGCATTCAACAAGGCAGAAGGCAAAGGAAGACATGCTGCGCTAAAACATTTTTGATGCCTTATTAGCAGCTTTCAGTAGTGTGTGAAGAAACATAATGTACTATTTGCACCACTTTCCAAGGCATGTCTTAACGTGAAAGAAGGAGTTGACATTTACTGTGAAAAGTAAAGTCTTTATTTAGATAGAGTGAGTGTTAAAATATCTGAAGCATAGTGCTTCTAAGCCTGATTTCTGTGCACTTAAGCACTTCAGTGCTTTTCTGCTAGAAGTGCATCTGCCCCTTTGAGGATACTGAAAGTCTCTCTGACTCATCTTCCTTAGCTAAACTTTTACCAAGAAAATGTTTAGAAACAGGTGTGAATGAGAAAGCATAGCTCAGATTCACCTTTACAGATAGTCATTGAAAGTGCTAATATAGAAATCTAAAGCTTACAAAACAGTAGAGTTTTGTGAAGAGAGACCCTGGATCGAGTGCCGGACCTCGAGATACGACAGGACATCAATGTGATTAAAGTCGCTCTCTTTTATTGCTCAAACGGTGCATATTTATACATTTACTTAGGGTGCACTCACCATGCATCTTCTATGATTGGTTGATACTCGCTGTCCACGCGCCTCAGGTAATTATTGATTGGTTATCACGTGCTAAGCTTGGGCAACAAGTCTGCTGACTGCTTGCTAGCTCTGTGGGTTTTAGTTCCTCCTTCTACATCCTGCTTGCGCTAGCAGGGACTTTCCAAGTTCCTCTTCTGCCCTGTCAAGGATGGTTCAAGGGCTCTTCCTTAAGCCTTAGTTATGCTAAGGGCAAGCTTTGCTCACGCTAAGTTAAGGCCTACGCCTGGATTGTCCATACCGGTCAAATATAAGTCATGTCCATTTTCTGCAAGGAATTCCTCTACAGTTTTGTATGACCAGATGAAAGGGTTTGGGGAAACAGGGAAAAATTCAAATAAATGGATGTTTCTTTTGCTAATATATAGGCACACAAACCCACAAGCACACAGTTTTATATGAAAACACTGCACATAAAGTCCTCTGCCATGTCTCTGTTAAGCTGTATCTCATCACAGGAAGATCTTCGCAGGGATATTACTTGATTTTTTTCTGGCAATAAAATGAATGTCTATGCTTGTTTCATGTACTAAAAAATGATGATAATTTCATAATACTTACTGTGTATTAGTAGAGCTGGCCAAAGCAATTACCCATAGCTGATCTTGTCTAGTGTGGATGTGAGTTGCACAACTGGATAGTATGCCTGATGGTCACCTTCCAACATTCACAAAATTACTTCCATGTCCTGTACAGTCACAGTGGACCTGAACTGAACACACAATTTGGAGTGGGAGAAGAGGAAAAGGTATGGTTGACAGAGAAGCCTCAGTCTTCTAAGACAGCAGAAGACATATAAAAAACTTCAGATATTGCTCAACTTGATAGGAGGGCAGCCTTCTGGAAGCTGGAAATGATGATCAGATAAAATAGAACAGGTGACTCAAAAAATAGAGTAAATGATTGCTATTAAAGCTAAATGAAGAAAACAGGAAGAGAGATATTATGTTGCTACCCACATAACATAATGTAAACTTCTTCAAAGAGATGTTACCATCCTTTATAGTTGCTTCCTTTCTGACACTGAGTACAACCTTATGTCTGTCCTTTTTCAAGAGCAAGAAACAGCAGGCTCTTACCTGCCCTCCTGGTATTGCAGAAATCAAACTTGTGAGAACTAGTATTTCAGTTTTCCTACTGAAGTAGCACCCAATCAGCAGCAGAATGTGGAAGTGCACAACCCAGAGACTAATCTTGTTTTTTGAGAAGAGTAACTGATACACGGGTATCCTATTACACTTTTTTTTTAACTGGTCTCTGGAAATTTGGCCCATTCTCAATCACAGGAGATCAGTACTACTCCGCAAAATGGATTTTTCTCTATAATTCCTTAAAGGCATCCTGATGTTGCATGGATTGTAAAAGTAGAGTTACTACAGAGTTGAAAGTGCATGAAATTTGATGTGACGTAACATAAAACACAGTAAGAGTACAAGATACCATCCAGGTCACTGAGTTCAATCCTTCACGATTTTAGATTGACAAATATTACAGACTTTTAATGTGGAATTGATGTCACATAGCTGTAACCATCTGAAAGTCAGATATCTGTGTCTAAGCTAGTTATGCAGACTTCCTCCATGCCTAATGAAGAGAGAGGCACTTTAGGGGAGGAATTATCTATCTGTAGACAATCTACCTTGGACTAGATGCTTCAGCTTCGAGTGTTACAAAGATGCCAGGTGAATCTTGGTTTGAGCCTATTATAAGTCATAGAAGTTTCGCCCTACGTAGTGGTCATCCTCAGACTAAAACCATGAGCCAGAAAAAGAACAAGTTCCCTGAAACAAAGGGGAAAAAGGATAAAGCAAGATTTGTAGTAATAATCACCTTACTGGTCCTGGTATCTGGTGTCATAGGAAATATTTTTCCAGTGCCATGTGAAATATTCTTTGAGTGAATGTTTGAAAGAAATATCAAAGATTTAGGAAATATTTTTGAAATTAAAAGGGAAGAGAAATAACATTTCAAATAAAATGGACATAAGGTAAAATTTTAACAGTAAGTTTATATTTATTGAATTAAAAATTAGATTCTTAGATCTGATAGAAAAAACTATCATGTGGCTATCAGTGTGTTATGTATCTGCAGCTAAAGAAAGCCTCAAAGACAATTTACATAAGAAAGTGTTGAAATAAAATTGCAGAGTGTGGAAAATGATTAAAGATTAAATTTTTGTTTCAATGGATGTGTTCTGTAAAACTGCTATGGCTGCTATGGCCACAGAGACTTTAAGAACAAGATTACTTATATATGTTGGTTTAGAAATTTTTGACACAGAAAAAATGACAGGAAAGCTTGAAAACTTTCTCTAAAGGAAAGCTGACTTACAGCATGTGACAGAATATTGCATATATTACAATATTTAGGTCTTGATTCAATAAGAATTTGTGAACGGGCTGAAGTTTATGTACTCCGAGTTATCTATCTGTACAAACAATCTACTCATCCTTCTTGAACTTATCTTTGTTATCAGTGGCATTAGTATCATTTTCTTTTTCATTTTACAGATTATCCATTGTCCCTGGGTGAATTATGAATTTAAAAGAGATCAACTTCACATTTTTAATTATGTTACTAGCAAAATATAAAGTTTTGAATTGAAGTTTCAGTCTGGCAATCACAATTTTCCTTTCAAAAGTGTTTGTGGTTACTGTTGACGTTTTAATCAAATTTTATACACTATCAATAGAAAGTTCAGGATTTAATTTTGGAACAGGAGACTGAAGCTATAAAATTTGCATCTGTATTCCAAAATTTTGGAATATATTGTTACTAGATGTGTACTATTTCTTTAAATCTTTAACAAAAAAGGAGATAGTGGTGAGTTGATGAATATTCTGAACAGAAGAAGACAAAGAGGAAAGAAAGACAAAGAGAGAGAAAGAGAGACTATAAGGATAATGCTCTTTTCCTTGTTTTACAGCAACTGAGTAAGCAACACAGTATCTTAGACCTTATCATTGGAACAAGACACTATTTGACCTGTTGTAAAATAAATAATCATTTTTTTTAAGTTTCTAATAGCTCTGCATGTCTGATTTGTACCATGTTAATCAAGATTGCCTTTTAGAAATGGTACTTCCTGTGCACTGACTTTTTTTTCCAAACTGTTTCAAGCTGAGCACCTACAAACTGAGACAGCATGCAAAACATAAACTGCCAATTGAAAATTATTGGTAGGTTTTTGATCAATGTCTCTGTTCTCAGAATGTTTCAGGCCCATTTTCAAGTGTAAATAAAGCTATGAGTAAATTACAAAAGTTTCCATGACTCATGCTCCATCAGTTTCCCAAGCTGTGAGGAACACTTGGTTTTAACAGACAAAAACATGCGTTTTCCCTTTTTCTTCTTTTTAAGGTGAGGTAGATTAGTTCCTACTGTGGACTTGAGGAGATTACTGGTAAATACAAGAAGCTTTTGTAGAGGATGTCGCCAGTTCAGCACGTACCCATGTCACATCAGCTGATTTGTAACCCAGGGTAAGGAGACCAAATGATGAGCTCCTGATCATGGTGTGTGGTTTTACAATGACCCACATTATCAGTGAGCAGGCAGCTGAGGAGGCAGCAGTCAATGTGGCAGAGAACAATTCAGCAGAGTACAAATGACAGAGCCGGGAGTTTGGCCTGTTTCATGTTTGGGACCAAAGGGCAGAATATCTGTTTTAATTAGGTTTAGCTTCTGAGACTTTGACTTTCACATGAACAGAGAATAATTAGAACATAGTCCTGCTCCAGGCTTGAAGCCTACTTTTCACATCCACACAGTTTAGCGTGGAGTGTCAGGACTTGTGTTAAACGTCATATTCCCAGGGGCCCCAAACTCAGCCTCAGGAATTTAAGGATTAGCAAATTGGACCCTTTTATTTGTGAATGCATATCAAGGCATTGCCTGGAGAGACACAGTGAATAAAGCATTAACAACAGCATTATATTTTGCCTTTTAAGTTTTTCCTTTGTTAAAACCAGTAACATAGAGCTTCCATTCAGTTCAGATGATGAAACAGCAGTTTTCCAATAGAAGAAAAATCACTGTATTCTCAGATAAGAATACAAAGTTTTAAACTGGGAGCCCTTCAGCATTTTTTTTTTTAACTTGCAAGCACATAAATGCCTACATATACAGATTCTAATTCAATACCATGATACTTGAAGATGAAGTGTAAAAGTATTAACTACCTAGGATAAAACTTGAAACATCATGAGTCACATCACCCTCTGCCACCAATACCCATGGCTCTTGCAAGAAAAACCCATACCTTGTAACAGCTTCAAAATTCAGTGTTTCTACTGAGTTACTCAGTTCTAGAAGGTACTGGGGATGCTGAGTGGCTTTATGCACATGTTCATCTGCTAGCTGATGTAATTCTTTCAGAACCAGTGGGAATCTTCCGGTGTTGAAGCCAAGCCCATCTTTAAGCCAAAGTTAAATCTTTCTTGAGTCGATGTCAAAGCATTCAGAACATTCAGGAGTTATATCATGATATCTAAGTACAGTTTAAGTACTTACTTTGGAGTGCCCATGACCTTATGCTTAATCCACCAGAAAGGTGCACCAGTATTACAGGTGAAACAGAGAATGTAATACAACTAGTAAAAAAACATGAGAATTTTCCACACTGTTCATCTTATTTACTTCAAACAGTTATTTAATTTTAAGGGATTTTATATTAAGGGGTTTAAGGACGTTTTTAAAGCTAAATACTCACTTTAGTATTAAGAATATCTGGTCTGTAAAACATGACAGAATTTTGCTCATGGTGATATAAGATGCTGCAAAATATTCTGCCAAATATCAGGGAATATTTATGACATGTATATTACACATGTTGGTAGAATTTGATTTCTTTCTCTTTCAAAAAAATGGTGGCAAAATGACTTTCGTTTTGCTATTATCTTTTTCTTCCCCTCATATTTTGGTTAAAACCTTAGAGAAAAAATTCTGGTCATAATGCCTATGCCTTTTAGGAGCTAAACTTCATTTTACACTGCACTGAAAACGCAGGTGTTACCAGAGTTCATGATATATGCTGATAGTATTTATGTTCCCTCTGTGGTCAGCATGTACTTTCCATGTTTTCACCAACAAATGTTATTAAATATTATGAGTACAACAAGATTAGAAATAAAGTATATATGTTTAAAAAAAAATCCAGAAAAAATAAGGAGAAAAGCCAATAATTATGTTGATGACTGGGGTTTTTTTGTTTCTTTTTTTTAAATTTTATTTTATTGTAGAACTAAATATTCTGCTCTGGAACTGTTTTCCAGGATCTTCAGTGTCTTCACTTATTTTTTTGCCATCTACTAGGCTCCCAAGCTAAATGCTCAGACATACCAAATGTCCACCAACCAATTGTTTTGGGAATTGAAGTCTGGAACTACCACATGTTGGGAAATTGGCTGCAGAGAGACTTAAGCAGTCTTATAGCCAGGCACCTTATGTAGTCTTGAACCCTAGCACATCAGTAAAAGCTTTCCAAAGGAATTAAGAATCTTGCTGAGCTAGGTGACATGGTCACAGCCAAGTGGTCAGCCTGTCTGCTAGTTTCTGCTGGAGCTTTGGTGAGATCAGACAGTCCACAGGAGTATGTCAAGGCCAGACAAATGTCGTTTTGTGATGGGAAAATGTTTTGTTATAACATTTTGACCAGAACTAACAGGATGCTGTGGATAAAACTGTGGCACTGACTTTGTAGCAACTGCCCCTCTTATACTGGATAGAAGGATCCCCTCTTGTCTCTAGAAAGCCAGAGGAAATGGTGCTGGCAGGAGAGGGCCTTCAATGGTGTAGAGCTGTTGATCCCTTCCAGTGTGCCAGGGAGGAAGAGATCTCAACAATGGCATAAAGAAAATGCTGAACATGTCATATGTTCACAAAGACTGCCACATGTACAAGGTGGGATAGGATCTGTTTCTCTTGCTTGCTATTTTCCAGTGAGGTTGTGTTCAGGATGCCATGGGTATTTATGAAAGCAAGACATCCATATATCATAATAATACTGAACAGCTTTGTTATACCTAAAATTACCAGTTTTGTAAGCAACTGTTCATTCCCTTTCAATCACACAGCAATGAGTTTCACAAGTTAATTGTGTCTTGTAACATGAATACTTTTCGGATATTTTTTAGCAAGGTGGCTTTAATTTTTGTTTTCAACCTATAATTATGTAAATCTTTAGAGAATGAAAAAAAACATCATTGTTATATACTTTTAAGTGGAGTTTTCTGACAAATAGTCTGCTTTTTAATGTGCCCTGTTTCCATTTTGAAACTGATGTAACATGGCTATATTACATTGCTCCATTACCTAAAGTTCTATTGCACTGCTGGGCAGCTGACTGTTCAGAAAGTTGCTTTATTCCTAAAAGACACTCTTGTACTGCCCAAAATATTTTTAAAATTATTGTATGGCTTTTTCAGTTCTCTCCGTGCCTTGTGGTTTAACACTGGTAGGCAGTGAAGCACCACACAGCTGCTCACTCATTTTCCCCCACAGTGAGTGTTGGGAAGAGGAAAGGAAAGCAAGAAAACCTGGGGGTAAAAATAATAATTAAAAACAGTTTAATAAGGGAAGGATAAGTGGAAGAAAAGAGAAAGAAAACAAAACAAGTGATGCAAAGGCAATCACTCACCACTTCCCACAGGTAGACCAACGCCCAGCCAATTCCTGAGAAAAAGACGGCTAAACCCCCTCTTTTTCCCTTTTTATTGTTGACCATGATGCTATGTGGCATGGAATATCTCTTTGGCTAGTTCAGGTCATCTGCCTGGTTATATCCCCCCTCTACCTATTTCATACCCTCAATGTATTCAGTGTGGGGGCAGACTAAGAAACAGAGAAGGTCTTGGTGCTGTGCAGACACTGTTCAGCAACAGCTGCAACATCAGAGAGTTATCAGTATTGTTTTGGTCACAAATCTAAACAGAAGCACTGTATGAGCTGCTATGAAGAAAGTTAACTCTATCCCACCCAGACCTAGTACAACACTCTACTATTGGATATGACTGAAGCTCTCCAAAATATCTGGACTACATATAGCACCAAAAGCAGTTTCATACACAGCCTTCAATGCAATAAAAAATTATTTGAGAAAAAATATGAAACCTTCCATTCTGTTCTTTGCCTGAAGGAAGTGCAGGATTAGTCTGCAGTCTCCTTTTTCACTGCAAAGACTGCAATTTTCTTTGTCTGATTTTTTGCCAAAGGTTCAGTTTTCCCCTGCTTAAGGTAACAAAATTAGTAAACACACCTAGTAATATACCAATTTTATTGAGAAAAAAACACCACAAACAGCACCACTCCACCTCAAATTCTGGATTTTCTTGGTTGGTTGTATGACTTGAGTCATACTGAACTAGTAAAATAAGTCTCACTCATTTTACTAGTCAATGTCACAGCTTTTAACTGTCTGCTGCCTGGTCTGAATAGCCACAGTCTTTCTGATCTTCTGAAGCGAATTCTATAGGTCCTTTGAGCTTTGTCCTATCTGTCTGCAAGTATGGCAGCTTGAACTGAACCCCATGTTTAGAAATACAGGTCCTACATGATATATTTCAGTGGCAGTGCATAAAAGCTGATGCTATTTTCCTGTCTACATTATACCTCTCAATATATTATTTGGTTTTTAGACTTGTAGTAGGCAAAGGTCTGAGGTTTGCAGTCCAGAAGTCTAAACTGGTGCTCTGACATTTTTTATCAGTGGATAGAGTTCAGAGAATCATAATTAATATGTGAAGAATGAAACATCGAATCATTGATTCTGCTTTCCTCTACAAGGGAGATGGGAATTTAATCAAGACTAAAGCTAATTTTCTGGTCCCTGTTTGAAGACTTCAAAAAGACAAATAGTCTCATTCCCACCTTTGATCATCTTTTCCAAAGACTAATCACCCCAAATGACGAAAATTAGAAATAGACAGTGCAAGTTAGAATTTGTCAAGTGTTAATTTGCACCTATTTGTTTATTATGCTTTTCTCCACCAGATTAAATATCACCCTTAGTATCCAGTAATTTTTCCTCTGTAAAATACTTTATAAATGTAATTTAAAATACTTCTTGATTTTCTTTTTCTTAAATACTTTCCATATTTACTGTATGAAATGTTTCAGGCTCAAATCAGAGCCAATTCCAGATTTTCTGCACAGGCAAATTCAATTTTGTGAGAAATGATAGCGGTCTGGGAAGAATGGAGGGTATGAAGTAGGAAGAATCAGCTGTGGTGGTGGGAAGCTGGGGTGAGTCCAGGAGAATGGCGTCAGTAGGTCAAGGAAGGGAGGCTGGGCCTTTGGATGTGAAGGTAGTGGCTGCAGAGTCTATGGGGCTTGTTTTACAGGGTGAGCAGGACAAATGCACATAAATGGGAACTTTCAGAAATTCATCCTTAGAAGTGAGGCTGGAAAGGATCCACAGTATTTCATGTAGCTGACTGTTTAAGGAGTGAGTAGTGTGAGTGTGCTGGGTGAGGAGAGAGAAGAGCAACTGCTGAGTTTCTCCTGACCCAACCTACATCATGCCCCTCCTGGCACTTACAGGATTTTATAGTCTCTCTGTGGACCCTTGCTGCTCCTAAATGAAGCTCCACCTCTTCCTCCCCTCTTCTCTGCTTCACATGCTGGTGGGAAATGAAGACTGAAGAGGAAGAGTTTGAGCATGTCCTGCAACTGCTGCAGAGGCAGAAAGTGTGCAGAATGGGGTCAGACACCTGGGCTGAAAATCATTAGTAGGAAGACTGTTGTTCCCGATGTCCTTAGAGGAGGGAGAGGTAAGAGCATTCTTTCACACTTCTATGTAGAATAGGATTCTGGAGACCATTCTGGCTAATACTGGCGAAATCAAGCAGTTCATTCACATATGAATGCTTAGCTGCATCAATAAATCTATATGCTAAAGCAAGAACAGTTGGTCTCCTGCATACTTGTGTGAATTCTTTGGAGAGCAGTGTAGGGGAAAGGGACCTGGGGGTCCTGGTGGACAGCAGGATGACCATGAGCCAGCAATGTGCCCTTGTGGCCAAGAAGGCCAATGGCATCCTGGGGTGTATTAGAAAGGGGGTGGTTAGTAGGTCAAGAGAGGTTCTCCTTCCCCTCTATTCTGCCTTGGTGAGGCCACATCTGGAGTATTGTGTCCAGTTCTGGGCCCCCCAGTTCAAGAAGGACAGGGAACTACTTGAGAGAGTCCAGCGCAGAGCCACAAAGATGATTAAGGGAGTGGAACATCTCCCTTATGAGGAAAGGCTGAGGGAGCTGGGTCTCTTTAGCTTGGAGAAGAGGAGACTGAGGGGTGACCTCATTAATGTTTATAAATATGTCAAGGGTGAGTGTCATGAGGATGGAGCCAGGCTCTTCTCAGTGACATCCAATGATAGGACAAGAGGCAACGGGTGCAAGCTGGAACATAGGAGGTTCCACATAAATGTGAGGAAGAATTTCTTCACAGTGAGGGTAACAGAACACTGGAACAGGCTGCCCAGAGAGGTTGTGGAGTCTCCTTCTCTGGAGACATTCAAAACCCACCTGGACATGTTCCTGTGTGACCTGACCTAGGTGTTCCTGCTCTGGCAGGGGGATTGGACTAGATGATCTTTTGAGGTCCCTTCCAATCCCTAACATTCTGTGATTCTGTGATTTATTGATACATATATTTAAAGCAAAAAGAACATTGTTCAGATCTGCATGCCAAGAATGGTTTAAACTCCTGTTCATCTTGCAAACAGAATATTTGAGTTATTTTACAAAACTATGCAAATCTAAATGTCCTTTTAAATATTAAAAAAATCAAGTGATTGTGGAAATTACATTGGAAGGTTGTATAAGAATTAATTCAACTTGTCTTTTGTTTTCTATCCCTAGAACAAGTTGTTAGACATTGGAATGGGCTGCCCAGGGCAGTGGTTGAGTCCCCATCCCTGGGGATGTTTAAGAGTCATGTTGATATAATGCTCAGGGATATGGTATAGTTGAGGACTGTTAGTGTTGGGTTGATGGCTGGACTTCAAGGTCTTTTCCAACCTAGATGATTCTGTGATTCTGTTTACAACTGTGACAAAAAAGCAGCCCTTTTTGTTTTTTCCCGCAACATTCCTTCGACACTGCCATGACTTTGCATCCTTTCACTATGAAACTTGTTTACTAGCAATGAAATCTGCCTCCACAACTGTTTTCTGCACACACTCTTGAGTGTCTTGGGTGAAGTAGGAACTATCACACAGTAGTGGGAAGGATGGGATACACTGAGGGTAGACATCTAAACACAGAAACTGGGGCAAATCCAAGGTCCTGCAGTAGTGTCTGTGCCTATTCTCTGCAATCTCATGCATTCTATTGACAATTATCAATGACATACCATGCACATTTATTTAAGTTTATACCTTTAGTATGTATTAAAAATATGCATGTGCTTATGAATTTTGGGAAAGAATTATAAACTTTAATTGGAAGATTTTTTTAATACAACCAGAAAATGATTCTTGGGTTTTCTGTTTTTAATTTTCTTAACTCATTCATGAAGACCCTGGTTTATACTCAGCTGTTTTTACCAATCTGCTAGCAAAAGCATTTACCTCTTTGGCTATGGAGACTTAAAATCCATATCTGGTATTCAAATAAATCCTAATTTATGCTCATCAAGCTGAAGTTCTCAAATCAGTATGAATTTACAGTGTAGAAAATGCTTGTCTAAAACAATAGTTAGCAAAAATGAAACAGGAAACATAAATGAAATTAAAGAAAATTTATTTACAGGAATTGCATTTTAAGATAGATAACCTAATAGATGATGACTGTTTTTGTGGGGATTTTCTTATTGCCACAAGATTACTTTTTATGTAAAATTGTAAAAGGCCAAAGAAGAAGAAAAATCAAAACAAAATGGTTGCAGCTGAATAATGAGAAGACATGGAGGCCTGGTCCCAGCTCGTGGCTGTGATATAGTTTTACTTTATGTTCTTGATAACTCTCTGCTTTATTTAATCTGCTTGGATTAGCACTTTATTCTTTCTCTCTCTTGATTTATCATTTTGATGTCTTTAGATCTGAGACGATGAGAAGATTATTATATGTGCTAATACAGACACTAAAGAAAAGGGTTTATAAATATCTCAGGGGCTACAGACAACTGCTTAGTCATTAACTACACAGTGTCTTCTTTCCATCTAACTGAATCACATTAGCTCCAATCCCAAGAGTATGTATGGCCAAATGGTAACTGAACTAACACCAAAATTTTTATTTCTCACTTGGTTATAATCCATATTTTATTCCTCTCTTCAATTCGCAATCTAACTCACTGAGTAATTTTACCAGCATAGTGCAGGGAGGTGGTGGAAAGACAGGAATAGAAGCAGGACAGGACCACAAAACCCTATTTTCATTTTAGGGGAAATGCTGGCATCTGATTTTAAATACATTTTGCATAACTCTGAATAGGATTTCTTAAACAATTATCAATACCAACAGTGTTTTGTTTTCATGGCTATAGTCTCAAAGTGCTAAGACTAGTTTAATGCTTAGAGATAATTTCCAAATTAGGATGTGGTCAAAGACCTGTTGAAATGAAGGCATACACTCCTTTTAATTTCAATGGGTTTTGGATTAAGTTTGAAATATTATGAATGATAGAAAATTTTGGGAGCACTAGATACATTTGAGTCATCCTTTGTTTTGCCAGTAACTATGCCCTTCTTACATCGAATTCCTCTTAAGTAGCTGTGGAATTGCTTCCTTCCGGCTCAAGGAGTAGTTTAAACTAAAGTAATTTCTCTGCTTTGCCTGTTCAGATGTAACCCAGTGTGCCAACCTATACGATCACTACCGAAGCACGGCAGGGCATTCCAAAGGAAAAACGCCCTTCAATAACAATACTGGGGCAATTTAGCCCCACTTCTTCCTGTATCCTTTCTTTTGTAGTAGCAAAAAAGAAAAAAAAATCCCAATTTGTCAGATGAACTGTTTCTTACAAATAGTTCCCATTCCGTTAAAAGAAACCCCAAAACAACAACCTCCAAAGAGAAGCTGTTAGCATGCCCTCATCTGGATTCCAGTGCAGCTGAAAAAGTAAAAAAAACCCAAAAAACCCACAAAAAACCCACTTCGGGTTCATAGCAGAGAGAGATCGCTTAGACACAACAGAAAACTAAAAAAAAAGCAGCTATGGGAAGAGAAAGAAAAAAAAAAAAGTGCATTAGCACTTAGGAATATGTTGCAAATAGCATTCTGAGTGCCAAAAACTGTTCTGAGGAGCCATATGGGAGAAAAGATCTGTTTTCCAACAAAAGGGATAATCACAGAATCATAGAATCACTATGGTTGGAAAGGACCTCCAGGACCATCAAGTCCAACCTTTATCCCATCATCTCCCTAACCACTAGACCATTAGACCATGGCCTCAAGTGCTTCAGCCACTCGTTTCTTGAATACCTCTAGGGACGGCGACTCCACCACCTCACTGAGAAGCCTGTTCCAGTGCCTAACGACCCTCTCAGTAAAGAACTTCTTCCTAATATCCAACCTAAACTTCCCCTGACGCAACTTGAGGCCATTTCCTCTTGTCCTATCATTAGTAATTTGGGAGAAGCGACCAACAGCAGCCACACTACAACCTCCTTTTAGGTAGCTGCAGAGAGCAATGAGGTCTCCTCTCAGTCTCCTCTTCTCTAGACTAAATAACCCCAGTCCCCTTAGCCTGTCTTCATAAGGCCTGTTTTCCAGACCTCTCACCAGCCTCGTTGCCCTTCTCTGGACCTGCTCCAGCACCTCAATGTCCTTCCCATACTGCGGTGCCCAGAACTGGACACAGTACTCAAGGTGCGGTCTCACGAGTGCCGAGTACAGGAGCACGATCACCTCCCTACTCCTGCTGGTCACACCGTTTCTGATACAGGCCAGGATGCCATTGGCCTTCTTGGCCGCCTGAGCACACTGCTGGCTCATGTTCAGTCGGCTGTCAACCAACAACCCCAGGTCCTTTTCCGCCAGGCAGCTTTCCAGCCACTCTTCCCCAAGCCTGTAGCGCTGCATGGGGTTGTTGTGACCAAAGTGCATGACCCGGCACTTACCCTTGTTAAACCTCATACAATTGGCCTCAGCCCATCGTTCCAGGCTGTCCAAATCCTGCTGCAGAGCCTCCCTACCCTCAAGCAGATTGACACTCCCACTTAATTTCATGTCATCTGCAAATTTACTGAGGGTACCCTCGATCCCCTCATCCAGGTCATTGATAAAGACATTAAACAAGACTGGCCCCAAAACCGAGCCCTGAGGGACACCACTTGTGACCGGTCTCCATCTGGATTTAACTCCATTCACCACAACTCTCTGAGCTCAGCCATCCAGCCAGTTTTTAACCCAGTGAAGAGTCCACCTGTCTAGACCATGAGCCGCCAGCTTCTGCAGCAGAATGCTGTGGGAGACAGTGTCAAATGCCTTACTGAAGTCCAGGTAGACAACATCCACTGCTTTTCCCTCATCCACTAGGCGGGTCACCTGATCATAGAAGGAGATCAGGTTGGTTAAACAGGACTTGCCTTTCATGAACCCATGCTGGGTGGACCTGGTCCCCCTGTTGTCCTGCACTTGCCACGCGATGTCTCCCAAGATGAACCGTTCCATAATCTTCCCTGGCACCGAGGTCAGGCTGACAGGCCTGTAGTTCCCCGGATCCTCCTTCCTGCCCTTCTTGTAGATGGGCATCACATTGGCAAGTTTCCAGTCGTCTGGGACCTCACCCGATAACCAGGACTGCTGACAGATGATGGAGAGTGGCTTGGCAAGTTCCTCCGCCAGCTCCCTCAGCACTCTCAGGTGGATCTCATGCGGCCCCATAGACTTATGGGTGTCTAATTGACTCAGCAGGTCCTTCACTACTCTTTCCTGGATTACGAGAGGTTTATTCTGAACTCCATCCCAATCTTCCAGCTCAGGGGACTGAATACCATGACGATAAGTGGTCCGGCCATTAAAGACTGAGGCAAAGAAGGCATTAAGTACCTCAGCCTTTTCCTCATCCTTGTAACAATGTTCTCCCTCGCATCCAATAAAGGATGGAGATTCTCCCTGGTTCTTTTTTTATTGCTAATATATTTATAAAAACTCTTCTTATTATCTCTTGCAGCAGTGGCCAGGCTGAGTTCTAGCTCATAAAAAATGAGCAATTCTCCTGAAGACTATAAACAGTTTTCCTAGTTGTTTCTTTGTGTCTCCCACATTTTTGTCTGAAGACTTCAGTGAACTGGAGCAAATGGGGAGAACAGAAATAATTTCTGATTGTGAGATTTTAAAGATCATTAAAGATCAAAACCTGAAAACTGGATCTATTAACACAAGTATTGGCAGTTAAGCTACTGAGTGGAGCCATTTAGAAACGTGGGACAAACGGGAGAAGCTCTCGTAAGAGTCCTAATAGATGTACCCCCCACTTAGGAAATAATGAATCTTATATTTGTCCTGGTTTCACCTTAAACTGTGACAATTCTTTGGAATAAAGACTGTTTTGGAAGAAAGGTGCTTTTCTACAGCTCGTACTGAGGTGTCAATAGAGGAAGGATGTTCAGTTCCAGATTCTTGAGATTCAAATGTTCAAGTTCTTGAGAAATCTGCTTTAGCACTTGCTTTTGACAGAGAGAAGGGAATTTAAGTCTCTATTTTGGAGCACGCGGCACACGGAGCAGAGAGCGGCGGCTGTGGGAGGGGTGGGGCGGCTGCAGCTGCGGTGAGTGCTGTTCGCTTTTGCTGAGGCTTTGAGAAGGAGCCAGGCTTCCCGGAGATGGTGAAGCCGGGGCAGAGCAAGGAAACCCGAGTCTGAGCGGGAATCCTGAGAGAAACTTGAGAGATACCGAAAGGCTGACGTGGCGGGGGGCGTGACTGAGAGCCGCGGCAAACTTTAAAAGCGGCCATCTCGGCAGCTCCCTCAGAGCACGTGGCACGCGGAGCAGAGAGCGGCGGCTGTCTCCCGAGAGGCAAGCGCGCGGAGAGCGGTGCGAGCAGAGGATTAGCCAGATAGACCATAGACCACATAGACCATGGTCGTTGCGCGCCCAAAAACCCTTGGGAAAAAGAATATGGGGACTCAGACGGATCCTCCGAGCAGACATGCAGCTGTGCAGGTTTCTGGCTGCAGCGAATGCCTGAGCCTGGCACTGGTACCTGAGGGAACCAGTGACACCGCGTGTGTGCGGTGCGAGCAGGTAAATGATCTGCTCAGGCAGGTGGTTAAACTGATGGAGGAGGTAGAAAGACTAAGAACTATTAGAGAGTGTGAAAGAGAAATAGATTGGTGGAGCTTCACCCTGAGGCAAGGGCATTCGGAAAAGGGTGAGCAAGTGATGGATCCCCTCCCCTCCTCTCATGAGACAGTGAAGTGCTGGGGTCTGAACCCCCAGCCCTGAATTAAGGTTGACATATGGGTGGTTCCCACAGCCCTTAAAGAGGAGGGGATGAGTTTACCTTTTGGCTTTCCTCCAGGGTGCTGCCGGCCTTGCAAGGAGAGCCCTCAGGTAAACAAGCCCCAGGTGCCCTGCATTTTGATAACAAGTGCCAGGTGTCCTGTTTGGGGATAAAAGCTGGGCCCACTTGCAGGAAGGGTTGGAGAGTCTGTCTGTGGAGTGGATGCACTTCACAGAGTTTTCCTGTTGGGGAAGGACCTCCTGACCACCCATGCAACCAGATCGCAGTCAGGTCTGGCACCTACAAGCGCGGGCTTTGTGGGGAGGCAACATGGGGTTACTTCTGTCATATGTAACTGCCTTGTTCTCCTGGTTGTCTCCCATCTGCTCTGTGGGTTATCTCGTGTCTCTGTTTGTTCCATCTGTTATGAGCGATATTGTGTCATTCCTGGGGCCGCTGGGGTTGATGTCTGTTATTCGTGATCTATCTGACTTGTTTGTACCCCCAGCAATCCTCTATATACTGACCCCTTTATGTAAAATAGAACCTACCTACTGGATTGTTGTTCTACTGCTGGCTGTGTCTTTTGTACTGGGCCTACTAATTGGCAAAACAGACAGAAGGAGAGGGTTCAGGAGACAGGGAAGAATGGAGGGTGGTCCGTCTGTGGAGAGGCAAGCAAAAACCCTCCCAACTCCCTTCACCCTCCCAGTTGCCCTTGAGTAACAGGTATCAGGCCTTGGAACTTCAGGGAGAGGTAAATGAAGTTGGAGGGGTAGATCAGTCTACTGAATCACCTATGGCTTGTCAGTCACCCCGATGCCTTAGGACTTCTTCAATTAAGAAGAAAAGGAGGGTAATTGTGGTGGGCGACTCCCTTCTGAGGGGAACAGAAGGGCCCATCTGTCGACCGGACCCATCCCACAGGGAAGTCTGCTGCCTCCCTGGGGTTAGGATTAGAGACATTAAAAAGAAACTTCCTGATCTTGTAAAGCCCTCCGATTACTACCCACTGCTGGTTTTTCATGTTGGCAGGGACGAAATTATTACAAGAAGTGCAAGGGCAATGAAGAGTGACTTCAGGGCCCTGGGACAGCTGGTTAAGGGGTCTGGAGTGCAAGTAGTGTTTGCCTCCATACCTCCTGCAAGAATGGGTGAAAAGATAAGCAGGAAGAGTTCACAGATTAATGAATGGCTACGTAACTGGTACCAAAGGCAGGGCTTTGGGTTCTTTGATCATGGGCTGCTATATGAGACACCTGGCCTGATGGTGGCAGGTGGAATGCATTTGTCCCAGAGGGGGAGAAGGCTTTTGGGGCAGGAGTTAGCAGGGCTCATTGAGAGGGCTTTAAACTAGATGTGAAGGGGGAAGGGGAGAGAACTTGGTCTGTTAGGGAAGAGCCCAAGAGCAATATGCTAGGGCCTGAAGGAAGGTGGTCTAGGGAGGATTTTCGATCATTGAAGAGAAGGGATAGATGTTTAGGCCCTGACCACAAGGCCTCCTGCCTCCCAGGGTTCCCACCAGTGCGCTCTGCTTGCTTTCTGAAATGCCTGTACACCAATGCACGCAGTATGGGGAATAAACAGGAGGAGTTAGAGGTCTGTGTGCGGTCTAAAGGTTATGACCTGGTGGCAATTGCAGAGACATGGTGGGACAGCTCACATGACTGGAATGTGGTCATGGATGGCTATGTCATTTTTAGGAAAGATCGGTCAGTGAAGCGAGGTGGTGGAGTTGCTCTCTATGTGAGGGAGCAACTTGAATGTATTGAGTTTTCTCCAGGGGCTGATGAGGGGCAAGTTGAAAGTTTGTGGGCAAGAATTAAGGGGCAGGCAGGCATGGGCGATACAGTTGTGGGGGTCTATTACAGACCTCCTGATCAGGACGAGGGAGTTGATGAGGCTTTCTACAGGCAGCTGAAAGCAGCCTCGCAACTACAGGCCTTGGTCCTCATGGGGGATTTTAACTACCCCGATATCTGCTGGAAGACTTACACAGCCAGCCATTCACAGTCTAGGAGGTTCCTCCAGTGCATTGATGACAACTACTTAATGCAAATGGTGGATAAGCCAACTAGGAGAGGAGCGCTGCTGGATCTTGTACTCACCAACAAGGAGGGTCTTGTTGAAGCAGTGATGGTCGAAGGCAGCCCTGGCTGCAGTGATCATGAGATGGTGGAGTTCAGGATCCTGTGTGGGAGGAATAGAGTACCTAGCAAGACCAGAACCCTGGACTTCTGCAGGGCCAACTTTAGCCTCCTCAATCAATTGTTAAGGGAAGTCCCATGGGACAGGGTGCTAGATGGTAAAGGGGCTCAAGATAGTTGGTCAACATTCAAGGACCATTTCTTGGAAGCTCAGGATCAGAGTGTCCCAATGGGTATGAAATCAAGTAAGGGAGCTAGGAGACCAGCATGGTTAAACAAGGAACTGCTGGGCAAACTCAGGTGGAAAAATAGAATTTATGGATCATGGAAAGAGGGGCTAGTCACTTGGGAGGAATATAGGACAGTTGTCAGAGGATGTAGAGAGGCAATTAGGAAAGCTAAGGCCTCCTTGGAACTTAACCTTGCAAGCCAGGTCAAGGATAATAGAAAGGGCTTTTTCAAATACATAGCTAATAAAACAAACACTCGAGGCAATATAGGCCCACTGATGAATGAGGTGAGTGCCCTAGAGACAGAGGATATAAAGAAGGCAGAGGTGCTGAATGCCTTCTTTGCCTCTGTCTTTACTCCTGCAGGCTTTCCCTAGGAGCCCCTGATCCCTGTAGCCCCAGAAGAAGTCAGGATAAAGGAGGAGTTTGCCTTGGTAGATGCGGATTGGGTTAGGGATCAGTTGAGCAATCTGGATATCCATAAATCGATGGGACCAGATGGAATGCACCCAAGGGTGCTGAGGGAGCTGGCAGAGGTCATTGCTAGGCCACTCTCCATCATCTTTGGTAAGTCATGGACAACAGGAGAGGTGCCTGAGGACTGGAGGATAGCAAATGTCACTCCAATCTATAAGAAGGGCAAGAAGGAGGACCCGGGTAACTATAGACCGGTCAGCCTCACCTCCATCCCTGGAAAGGTGATGGAACAGCTTGTTCTTGGCACTATCTCTAGGCACATCAAGGATGAGGGGGTCATTAAGAGCAGTCAACATGGTTTTACCAAGGGTAAGTCATGTTTGACCAACCTTATTGCCTTCTATGAGGAAATAACTAGGTGGATAGATGATGGTAGAGCGGTACGTGTGGTTTATCTTGATTTCAGTAAAGCATTTGACACGGTCTCCCACAGCATCCTTGTAGATAAGCTGATGAAGTATGGGTTTGGTGATCAGGTAGTGAGGTGGATTGTGAACTGGCTGAAGGAAAGAAGCCAGAGAGTGGTGGTCAATGGGACGGAGTCTAGTTGGAGGCCTGTGACTAGTGGAGTCCCTCAGGGGTGGGTACTGTGACCGGTGTTGTTTAATATCTTCATCAACGACTTGGATGAGGGTACAGAATGTATCCTCAGCAAGTTTGCTGATGACACCAAACTAGGAGGAGTGGCTGACACACCAGAGGGTTGTGCTGCCATTCAACGAGACCTTGATAGGCTGGAGAGTTGGGCGGGGAGAAACTTAATGAAATTCAACAAGGGCAAGTGTAGAGTTTTGCATCTGGGGAAGAACAACCCCATGTACCAGTACAGGTTGGGGGCTGACCTGCTGGAGAGCAGTGTAGGGGAAAGGGACCTGGGGGTCCTGGTGGACAGCAGGATGACCATGAGCCAGCAATGTGCCCTTGTGGCCAAGAAGGCCAATGGCATCCTGGGGTGTATTAGAAAGGGAGTAGTTAGTAGGTCAAGAGAGGTTCTCCTTCCCCTCTATTCTGCCTTGGTGAGGCCACATCTGGAGTATTGTGTCCAGTTCTGGGCCCCCCAGTTCAAGAAGGACAGGGAACTACTTGAGAGAGTCCAGCGCAGAGCCACAAAGATGATTAAGGGAGTGGAACATCTCCCTTATGAGTAAAGGCTGAGGGAGCTGGGTCTCTTTAGCTTGGAGAAGAGGAGACTGAGGGGTGACCTCATTAATGTTTATAAATATGTCAAGGGTGAGTGTCATGAGGATGGAGCCAGGCTCTTCTCAGTGACATCCAATGATAGGACAAGGGGCAATGGGTGCAAGCTGGAACATAGGAGGTTCCGCATAAATGTGAGGAAGAATTTCTTCACAGTGAGGGTAACAGAACACTGGAACAGGCTGCCCAGAGAGGTTGTGGAGTCTCCTTCTCTGGAGACATTCAAAACCCACCTGGACATGTTCCTGTGTGAGCTGACCTAGGTGTTCCTGCTCTGGCAGGGGGATTGGACTAGATGATCTTTTGAGGTCCCTTCCAATCCCTAACATTCTGTGATTCTGTGATCCATTCTATCCCATGCTGCTTAGACCAGGTGTCTATCAGGCTATTTCAGAAATGGGTTCCATTGTCTGACTTGATCCTTTTGGGTGTTTCATGACGCCACAATATTTGCTCTCCTCTTCTCCAAGCTAAAGAGACCCAGCTCCCTCAGCCTTTCCTCATAAGGGAGATGGTCCACTCCCTTAATCATCTTTGTGGCTCTGTGCTGGACTCTCTCAAGTAGTTCCCTGTCCTTCTTGAACTGGGGGGCCCAGAACTGGACACAATACTCCAGATGTGGCCTCACAGGATCTGACATGTTGTTAATGACTAGTTTGGGAAGTTTTCGAGTTAAAAGCTTTTTTTATTTTTTTCTTTCCTTAATATGTTTATTACTTTTCTATTCAAAAACTGCATTAAAAACGTGCATATCACGTTTTGCTGCACTAAAATGTGTTAGCTGCACAAATGGCAAGAAGGCTTGTTTTGTTTAGGGAAGAAAACGTTAAAAAAAGAAGCCACTTTTAAGATCCAGTTGAAGGCTTTGTGCAACCACCTCCCCACCTGTCACTACTGCCTGGTGGGGTAGGAGTATAAGGCAGTGTGGGGCAATGCCACTGTCCCCAGAGTGTAAGAATATTTAAAATACTGATGAAAGTAGGTTTGCTCAAAGATGCTACAGTGAACAGTGGCTTTGCTGAGCTCTTGAGGCTGTAACTTTAAGCAAAATGAGAAGGGAATACCACAAAAACTGGGGAGTGGTAAGGTTTTATACTGCTGTAGCTGTTGTCTGGCTGCATGCGAGTCGGAGGCCTATGGTGCTATAACGCACGCCCAAGGAGTCTTCTAGGTGATGTAGCATGCCAAGTTTGGCTCCAGTACCCAGTCTCAGCAGGAGTAGACACCTCTCTTACTTAAACATCTGCGTAAATGTTTGCTGGGTTAGTAATTTAGCCCAGATTTAAAACCATGTAGGCAGCTAGAGGGTATATCTACACAGCACAGTGTAGTTCGACCAGAATGCAAGCTGGCTTACATGACAGAAGATTTATAGCTGAAGTGGCATAGTAAAGTAGTATGACATTAGTAGAAAAGCTCCCACTAAGTGTAGTGAGCTTTAGATTACGTATCCACAGAGGCACATGAAATAGAAGAAACGTCACAGTGAAAAGACAGGCCAGCAGGAGAAAATGTTCTTTAGCTTTCTTTGTACTAAGCTTGAAATATCTAAGACAGCTTCTAGTTCTCTCTCTCATGCTCCCCTTTCTACCAGAAACCTATTTCTTCCAATGCCTCTCTGTTTATTTGTTTTTTTTCACTGTGCGAGTGTGTGTCTGCAGTGAACAAGGGAGTAGCAAAATCTGAATATGAAGAATGACAGAAATAGGTGATGTATAAATACAACCAATTTTTTCCCCCTCTACTCTTCAGGAAATCTCTCTCTATGAAAATAAATAAATAAAAACAACTACCAGCCACTAATTATCAAAACAATGAGACATATTGACCAGAACTTTGATATATTTTGTTCTTTAGGACAGTGGAAGATACCTATTCAATCTTCAATAAGCATAAAAAGATAAAAGTTCATTGAACTAACCGCATACAAATCTAATGGGGATCTGAATGGAGGTGATGGAAATACATGGCACAAAGAAGCTGGGTTTCATGAAGCAGAACTGGAGAAACATGATGCCTTGCCACTGGCAGAAGAAATTAAACTTTAGGAAACAAAATTTTTCCAGTAATTTGGTCTTAGTTGTGCATTTTCTTTCTCACAAAGTCCTGAAATGAAGATACTCTAATATTTTTTATAACAGATAAATTCTTCAATATGCTTTTATGGCTAAAATACCTTTTCTCAAATATGCTGTAAGTACAATAGTAGAATCCCGTTTCATACCAGACATGTGGCCCCTAATCCCTTGTTCTAGAATGTTTATGCTAAAGCTATTGAAAAGAACAATTATATTTCCTCAGTTCAGAAGAGACAAAATAAGCTTACAAACAGAACAAGACAATAAAAATCAATATCAAATATCAATAGTTTATGGTCAAGGTAAAAGTATTAATTATAATCAATATTCAGGAAATGTAACATCTGTTTACAAAATACATGCAACATCTTGGGAAGAGATATTACCCAAGAGATTATATATTATGGAATTGTCTTAGTATCAGAAGGAAAAGTGATTAACTGTAGAAAAGTTAATGTCCAAATTATTTCTGACACATTGCTTTGATCAGAAAAATGTTTTCTCTCCTTAGCCAGTGAGCTTAAAGTTTTTGTTGCAGAAGGCAGCTATAGATGTGGGGTTTTGCAACTTTTTTATTAAGACACTTATGCACACACGTACACAGACTTACCTAAAATGCCTTACCTGACTTTTTGTTGTGTTTTGGTTTGGTTTTGTGTGTGAGGAGTAGTTAATACAAACATTCCTGAGCAAACATTTTATGTCCTTTGAGGGGATATATTGCATATCTCATTTTGAATGCTTAAAAAAATGGACCTTTGAAAAAAGTGTCTGGCTGTGTTGTATCATTTTTTCCCCAAAAAGAGTTTCTGCATAAACTAAAATTATAAATTTCCAAAAGAAAAATATGAGTGTGCAGATGGGAGTGACCAAATGTTGATTTTAATATACAATTTTAAGGGAGAGAATGGAGGAAACACATGGAAGAAACCAAATCTTTGAAAAGTAGCAGACAACCACTAGAGAGAAGACTTGATTTGGGTTGTGGGTTTTTTTCTTCCTTGAAAGATGCTGTTCAGTTTTGTGGAGGAGAGAAACCTGGCTCACTTTGCAAATGCAAAACCAGACTGCTGCCAGGAACCATTTGCAGGAGTGATATGCATAACCAGTTTGCTTCATGAGATTTTCACGGTGGTTAAAAAGGTGTGCATATAATTTTGACCCAATCAAATAGTGCCCCCTTGAGTTAAATGGCAAAAAAATGATTAGCACTTCACTATTAAAAGGGTGTCTGATTATAGCATGCTTATTTTCTTCTCAGCAGATGTGGCATTTAAATATAGTGAGCAACGGTCAAGTGAAGGAAGTAATTCTGAGAAATAAATGACAGTGACAGTCCCAATTTTCTGAATGGAGGTGAAAGTGGTCTGGAAATATTTACCCAAGATGAAAATAATTTATTCAGTATTGAAATTAGAGAGAGAGGGAGAGAATGCCTGTGTGTGCTGGTAAAAGTGTAACATGAAATTAGAATAGACTAAAGTTGTGGATGAACTGAAATATCCCAAGTAGCATCAGTGCAAAGCAAGAGGCTTTCTGTAGCAGCAAACATTGGTGTAATGGTTTAACTTATGCTTCAAGATCTCTGCGCTTAGTGGTGCAAGCTATACTAAGGAAAAAAAGGCAGAACATTTTAAATTGCAGCTCTAGACTTCAGTTGGAGAAGGAACTCTAAATCCAGGTTATCAGAACAAAGTGAACACACATTTGAGAAAGCAAAGTATATAATAACTCGTTGTCAAATTTCCTTTAAGGTATGATTTTTTCCTCTTGCATTATATGTACTTTGACCCAAGTTAAATTAATGAAAATGTATCTACAGCTAAAAGAAAACTGAATAGTACTGTGGTATTAAGCCAAAGGGTCTTTTTGTATCTTGCATTTATTTCCCAAAATATTACAGGTACTGTAGGAAGGATAGTATCTGCTCCTTGATACATTTCCACCCCCACACTGTGGACATAAGTATTCCAGTGCTGCAGTACAGCAGGCTGAACAAATGGCCAATATTGTTCTTTGTGTGCCACATCAGTGTGCATGTTCAACGCAATGCATTTGAAAACTGAATCTATTATTTTTATTGAGTACAGCAAAAAAGAGCAGTTCTAGGGGCCACCACGGGCTCCCTTTTTCTGTAAAAGGGTTAATACAATGATGATACTTTGACAAACAACTGCCTTTGAATCATAAGTTAAAGTGCATTCATACAGCAGAAACATACACACATAATATTTATTTAACCATTTCTCGCCATTATGGTATTTTCATCTTTTCCACATAAATTGCACAGACTAGATGAAGCCTGATCACAAAGAAACCTTTGAATCTGGTTTTAAAAACTGAAAGGAGATCTTTTGCATAGCAGCTATTTTTTTCCTGGTAATGTATTTTTTAATGTTTTTGCTCAATGCAGATATCTAGGAAGAAAACCTACTCTAATAACACCAAGGGAGAGCCCAAGAAACTGTGCTTATTCTGGTTTTCAGAAAATGGTACGTGCCTGTTAAGAAATGGGAACATTTCATAAAGTACAAACACAGTATCTTTGAGACTGAGAATTCAGAGCCTGAGATTTCCACTGCTGCCAGACAGGTTTTCCTGAACAGGTAAAAGCAAAACTGATGTTAATGAGTAAATAGCAAGAAAGAGGGGAGGCAGCTATTTAACCAGCTGAATGGAGGAAATGAGCATCAGCTTTTGATGTTCAGCTTTACTCATTAAATGTGAAACTTAAATAAGCCCAGTGAAGGGCTGGCCAAGGGTTTAATTAGCAATATAACCCTACTTAAAGTATTTTCAAGCTCTATGTGGAATTTTAAGAGCCTTTTTACAACTGTCAGGACAAAGTGGATTTTTATTTGAGAATTTGTAGTAGGTAGTATGACAGTTGAAAATCACTTAGAAATGTGGCTGAAAAATAGCCTAGTATCAGCCCAGATGTCAATTCAATTTTATGCCAATTTAACAACAAACTACTGTAGACAAATGGCTTGCTGAACAGGGCCGAATGTAACAGCTGTGAGCGAGCAGTACTGATAATGGGAGCAGTACTGCTGATAGCAGTAGCTTCCCAGGGTCAGAATGACCTCAAATCTGGTGGAAAGTTCCAAGGCAGAACCTGCGGGAAGAATCCAGAAGAAGATAACCGCAAGAGGCTGGAACATGCAAATGTAGCTTTTATGCTTAGCCAATCAAATATAGACAAGTAGGCATAATTTGTGCTTAGCCAATCAAATATAGACAAGTAGGCATAATTAGGCATAAGTAGGCATAATTAACCTCCAGTGTATAAAAGGCATAGCAGAACTTGAATAAACTGTTGAAGCTTGCTTATAACTCATGCTGAGTTGTCTTGCTTCCCTCGCCTTCTGCAACATCTGGTGCCCGAACAGGGACCCCGCTACATCTGAGGGGTCCGGAACTCTGACTGAGAAGGCGAGAGCGGAAAGAGCACCGGTTAGCAGCGAACCGGAGGGCGAAAGATCGGCGATCTGCTATGCAGTGGGATTCCGCATCCGCGCCTGGGAACAGAACAGAGCCTGTTTGACCTGCTATCCGCTTAAGGCTATGCTCACCAGGGGACGAACCCCAGAGAGAGGGGTGTTCGTGCTGCACAGCGGGAGACCCAGTGTAGGGGTCATCCTGAAGCGGGATATCCCTGAGAGGGAGCCCTCCTGTTGCTACCCGGTTTACCGAAGTGGAGAAGGCTTCGAGGAGTAACAGCTGGCCAGCCAAGAGACAATGGAGCGTGAGGTAGCCTGTGAATTGCTTTTATGCTTTTTAGAAAAGCGGGGAATAGAGAGCCTAAAGCATGTTTCAGGGCTTGTGGCTTTAGGGAAAGGTAAGGGATTCTTTACGGATCATAATATGCTTTTCGAGGTATCGGAATGGCGAAAATTCGGGGATGCGTTATGGGACGCGGTAATAGATGATGATAAAGTAGCTAAGAAAATGATGAAACCATGGAGGGAGGTTACTAACTGCTTGCAAAGTTATCGGGTGGAGAAAGTGGTTGCGGCGGTCGCGTCTAATAAGTTAGAGGGGGCGGAGGAACAACTGACCATCCCAGGAAAAATCTATCTAGGCATTGATCCAGATCCGAACCCAGCGATCGGGGGTCTGGTGAAGGTGATAGGTCCGGCTGGGTTTGTCCCTCAAACAGCCCCTCAGACGGCGGAGGCAGCCTGCTCTACAGCGGGTGACGATTGGCCGCCACCACCCGAACCCTCTGCCCCGCCGGCTGGGGAAGAGAAGGCTCGGGAAGAGCAGTTAAAAGGCAAAGATCAGGGATGGGCGTCGCTCATAGATTGGCATTCATTAAAAAGACATGCGATAGAAAAAGGGGATCGCGCGCTGTTAGAAGATCTAGACGGGATACAGGCGTTCCCTGTAGTATTCCAGCAAAATAATGTGGGAGGGTTTAATGCGGAGCACTATATGATTGACTGGAAATTGCTTATGCAGTTGCGGAACACGGTTAATGAGTCTGGGTTGCGAGGAGAACCGACAATTCAGATGTTAAACTACATCAAGAGCATTATGAGAATGATCCTGACGCGGTCGCAATTGCTGCTGTGGCAGGGTCATTGGGCTCGTTTGTGTGAGCAGTCCGCACAAGTGCAGAGGGAAATGAACAATCCTTTATTCGGTGTCACTGCTCAGCAATTGTTGGGGCAGGGACCCTTTCAAGGCATAACGGCGCAGATGGCGCTTGGACCAAGTGTGTGCTTGGAAAGTATGCGTTTGGCTCGAGATGCTTTGCGTTCAGTTAAAACATCGCCTGAAACTCCCTCGTATATGAGTATTAAACAAGGGAGAGATGAATCATTCGGAAGTTTCGTAGATCGGGTCACAGATGCCATAAACAAGGCAGATGTTCCAGAATGGATGAAGGGAGCGTTGTTGCGACAGTGTGTCATGGAAAACACCAATAGTCGAGCGAAGGGGATTTTATTAACTTTGCCTATAGATGCGACTATAGAGGACATGCTAGAGCGAATGAGTAGGGTTCCGGCTGGTGCACAAGCCATGCTAGTAGAAGCGATTCAGGCTGTGGGGAGGGGAAATAGCTCAGGGCCAGGCGTTGCAGGCACAGGCATTCGTGGCTGCTCTAGCTCCATTGCAACGGCCTCGTCCATCAAACGGACAGCAGCGCCCGAACCCTGAGGGACCCCCACAGTGCTATAGATGTGGTGAAAAGGGTCATATGCGGCGAACCTGCAGAAAACTTCGTGTTTGGTGTGACAACTGCCAGCATGACCGCCATGACACCAGTGTCTGCCAGATGCCGGGAAACAGCCAGCGGAGCGCGAGCCACCGCGCGATTACAGTTGTGGCTCCGGCATGGCCCGCCGTGTCGCTTCCCGCCCCGCTGCAACCCTACAGCCAGCCACCAGAGGGAGCCTCGGTCTCGACTTAGCAACAGCTCTAGATGTCACCTTGATTAACAACGCCGTGTATAAGATTCCAACAACAGTTACAGGGCCGATTGTCATCAATGGACAACCACAAGGAGCTTTGCTATTGGGATGCTCCTCGACTGCTATAAAGGGACTTTTCATTGTTCCAGGACTTATTGATGCAGATTTCACAGGACAGATCCTCATAATGGCAAAGACGGACTTTCCGCCTATCCACGTACCACAAGGAAGCAAAATAGCTCAACTAATCCCGCTTCCACAATTGACAGCTGACATCACCCCTGCCTCGACCAAAGAGCGTGGCAGTCAAGGGTTTGGATCCATGGGGACTGCTGCACTTCTTTCTCTGAAGATGGGTCAATGTCCAACCGTGGAGGCAGTTTTCACCTACAAGTGGGGCACGATAGTTCTAACTGCTCTAATGGACACTGGCGCTGATGTCACCGTTGTTAGTTCCACACGGTGGCCACCTGACTGGCCATGTCGCCTAGCTGCCACAGGTATCGAAGGTGTGGGAGGAACCACCACTGTAAAATGCAGCGCTTCTCCTGTGCACATCACCATCGACGACAAAAAAGAGCCCACGCAGTTGTGTACATTTTGTCATTGCCCGTCGGAGTCGATGCTCTCATCGGACCGGATGTGCTTTCTCAGCTGGGATTGCGTCTCATGAATGACCCTTTTTAGGGGCGGTCACTGCCCAGTGGACTTTCCTGATCCAGTTAACATGGCTCACCGACGAACCAGTATGGGTCGAGCAGTGGCCGCTAAAACAGGAAAGTCTCCTGCAGGCCCAAGCACTTGTCTCAGAACAGCTGCACCAAGGCCACATTATTCCCTCAACAAGTCCTTGGAATACCCCAATATTCGGAATTCGGAAAAAATCAGGAAAATATCGACTCCTTCATGATCTGCGAGCAGTGAACGCACAAATGCAAGCCATGGGGGCCCTACAACCTGGAATGCCCAATCCGGCACTGCTCCCAGAGCACTGGCACCTCTTGGTTATTGATCTCAAAGACTGTTTTTTCACCATCAGTCTGCATCCACGTGATATGCAATGGTTTGCGTTCACACTTCCATTGTTCAACAGAGCAGGGCCTGCTCAAAGATATGAATGGACAGTTTTGCCACAAGGTATGTGAGGCCAAAAAACTGGACTCCGCACCATTCAGTGCAAGTGCAATCAGATAGCAAGCAGAGCGCACTGGTGGGACCCCTGGGAGGCAGGAGGCCTTGTGGTCAGGGCCTAAACATCTATCCCTTCTCTTCAATGATCGAAAATCCTCCCTAGACCACCTTCCTTCAGGCCCTAGCATATTGCTCTTGGGCTTGTCCCTAACAGACTCAGTTGTCTCCCCTTCCCCCTTCACATCTAGTTAAAAGCCCTCTCAATGAGCCCTGCTAACTCCTGCCCCAAAAGCCTTCTCCCCCTCCGGGACAAATGCACACCTGAAGAGCATGCTGGTTTCATGGCCTCAGCTTTTGCTGTGGCTATCCGACCCTTGGTACAACAAGGTAACCGTAATCGAGGCCCAAAATGTCATAACTGTGGAAGGTATGGGCACATTACAGTACAATGTAAAGCTCCAAAAAACAAAAACACAGGAGAAGGCTTTGATGGTGTCTATAATCGCTGTTCGAACTATGGGCACCATGCTAGTAAATATCGTTCCAAAAGGAGAAAGAATAGGATAGCGAATGCTCGCAGGCCAGGCGCGATGACACAAAATCGGTCTCAGGCTGCTTGGATGGCGTCGCCGCTGCCACAGCCGGGAGTGCTGGAGTGGATGTGAAAACAACAATAGAAACAACATTGACTGATTCACAGGTACAATGTATCCCAACTAATATGAGTGGTCCGCTAGGACATGAGTTAAGTGCCCTGTTGTTAGGGCGTTCATCTACAACCCAAAAAGGTCTTTTTGTGTTACCTGCAGTAATTGATTCTGGTTTTACAGGCACTATCTCTATAATGGTATGGACGCCATCACCCCCTGTACACATACCGACAGGAGCAAAAATTGGACAACTCGTGCCATTCAAAAACAGCAGTGCCTGTGGCTGGTAATCGCATAAGAGGAGCAGAAGGATTTGGCTCTACAGATCAAGCAGAAATTTATTTGGCAATGGATATTGATAAATCAAAACCAACACAGCAGGTAACACTAAAAGAACCAGGGGGCAGTACCTGTGTAATCACTATGTTGCTTGATACTGGGGCTGACGTCACTATCGTCAGTCCAGATGCATGGCCAGCATCGTAGCCACTTGAAGTACCTGCGTCATCTGGGAAGTATACAGTCTACCAGAATTAGCATGTGCTTGTTTCAATGTACCTTGCGGAATGGGAGTGTATGTACAGTGCGGCCATATGTGATGAATGCCCCCATATGCCTATTGGGATGTGATACACTAAATCAAATAGGGGCGCGATTGGTTACGAGCAATGAGGGTTTTTAATTCCAAAAACCTGGGACATATTAATTATTGATTTGAAAGATTGATTTTTTTACCGTTCCACTGCACCCACATGATTATCAAAAATTTGCCTTTTCAGTACCGTCAGTAAACAAAGGTGAACCCATGAAAAGATATCACTGGGCAGTATTACCACAAGGAATGAAAAATTCACCCACAATGTGTCAATTGTATGTGGCCTTGGCACTTGCTCCTATACGAAAAGCATATCCAAAACTACTCATATATCATTATATGGATGATATTCTGATAGCAGGGGAGCGACTGAACGGGGAGCAATTAATAGCTGAGCTGGAACAAGCACTAAAATTAGGGGGACTGCAAATAGCTCCTGAAAAGGTACAAAAAACAGAGGTATGGAGGTACCTTGGCTGGGAAATTACCAAGGCAACCATTAGGCCCAAAAAATTAGAAATTCTAACAGAAGTATGTACCCTAAATGATGTCCAGAAATTGTTAGGAGATCTTAAGTGGGTAAGGACAGTATGTAGCCTTACCAATGCAGAGCTAGCGCCGCTAATGAAACTGCTGAAAGGAGGAGGTGGTGCTGAGGCACCTCGGACATTAACAGAAAAACCAAAGCAAGCTTGAAATCACATAAGCACTATGATTGTCACAGCTTACA
This sequence comes from Podargus strigoides, assembly GCA_028020825.1. Lineage (NCBI taxonomy): Eukaryota > Metazoa > Chordata > Aves > Caprimulgiformes > Podargidae > Podargus > Podargus strigoides. The sequence continues at coordinate 43,873,200 of CM051662.1, forward strand.
CGCATCGCTGGAACCTGGAGTACGGGATAGGGCTATGGATTATTAGTCCTGAACAACATACTTTTGCTTTGATAATGCAGTGGATTACAGGGAAGGACCCACTGCACATTTTGGAATGGGTGTTTTTGTCACTGCAGCCAAAACGCACAATCACTACGCGAGTAGAAGCTTTAGCACAGTTAGTAATGAAAGGTAGGCATACAGTTTTAGAAATAGCTGGCTTTGAACTGACTTTTATAGTAATACCTTTAGTAGCTGAATATTTACACTGGTCATTGCGTCATTCAGTATCGTTACAAGTAGCATTGTTAGATTATAACGGGGAATTAAAAGTGCATTTGCCATCTCATAAGTATTTCAGTATATTGCAGCTTGGTCAGTTAGAAGAACAACCCACACTGTCACAGCGTCCGGTACAGGGCGATACGGTATTTACAGACGCTGGCGGAAAATCTCAGAAGGCAGCATTAACCTGGCAGGAAAACGGACAATGGAAGGAGGTGATTATTACAGATTGTCAGGGCTCCACACAGCAGCTAGAATTACGAGCGGTGATAGAGGTATTTCGTCGTTGGAGATCAGCTCCAGTAAATGTCATATCTGACTCCTTATATGTAGTAGGAGTAGTACGACGAATGCAACGGGCCCTATTAAAGGAAATCGCGGAACAAAAATTATACCTGCTTTTTCGCGAGCTATGGCTGTTGTTGACGGAGCATCAATGTGCATATTTCATCACGCACATTAGAAGTCATACAGGTATTCAAGAGGGTTTAGCTAAAGGTAATCAAAGAGCAGACTTACTCGTTGCGCCCACATGGGCGGCGCCCTCAGTTGATCGGTTTGCACAAGCTAGACAATCGCATAATTTCTTTCACCAGTCTGCAAAAATGTTAAGGCATCAGTTTGGATTGTCAGAAGCAGACGCCCGGGGGATAGTTCAGACTTGTTCAGACTGTCAACAACATTCAGGAGGCTTTGCATCTGGGGTTAATCCTCGAGGCACCGGTCCATTAGAAATTTGGCAAATGGACATCACACACATTCCAGAGTTTGATAGACAGAAATACGTACATGTCTCTGTAGGTTGTTTTTCCCTTGCTGTATGGGCCACAGCCCAAACTAGTGAGTCTAGTAAGCACGTTCAAAGGCACATGCGTTCTGCAATAGCGGCCCTAGGCATCCCACGTGAAATCAAAACCAACAATGGACCGGGATATGTGGCTCGATCCACTCAGTCTTTTTTCCAGCTTTGGGGCATAGTGCATGTTACGGGTACTCCACATTCTCCGACGGGTCAAGCTATTGTAGAACGGATGAATCAGATACTCAAGTGCCTGCTTCAAAAACAAAAAGGGGGAGAAGTAGGATTGCCACCTGCAGATAGATTGAATAAGGCCATATATGTATTGAACTTTTTACGTCTGCCACAGGATAGTCTAGTACCACCAGCCGTGAAGCATGGAGCAGGATTGAAAGGGGAGTTGGTCAAGATAAAACAAGGACAGTGTAAAGTTATGGTTAAAAATGGAGTGACAGGAGCTTGGGAAGGACCGGCACAGCTAATAACCTGGGGAAGGGGATGTGCATGTGTCGTTACAGATCATGGATCCAAATGGGTACCAGCAAACTGGGTGAAACCATGGCTGTCAGAACCAGATTCGCAGCTGTCCTAGGCTGACATATGGATAGTTCCCATGGTCCTTTGAAAGGAGGGGATGAGTTTGCCTTTTGGCTTTCCTTCAGGGTGCAGCCGGCCTTGTGGTGGGAGCCCTTGGGTAAACAAGCCCCAAATGCCCCAAACTGGATAAATGAGTGCCAGGTGTCCTGTTTTGGGAACAAGGACTGGGGCCACTTGCGGAGAGAGTGGAGTGTCTGTCTGTGAGGTGGACGCACCTTGTAGAGTTTTCCTGCTGGGGAAGGACCTCCTGACTCTCCCCGCAACTGGGCCTCGGTCAGGTTTGGCACTTGCAAATGGAGGCTTCATGGGGAAACAATTGGGGACTACTTCTGTATGATCAGTCTATTGACTTGGTTATCTCCCATCTCTTCTGTGAGAGACTTTGTTTCTTTGTTAATTCCACCTATTATTGAATTCCACCTATTATTGGTCACTATTGTATTAATGATTGTACCTTGTGTTTTCAAAAAGGCAACAAGCATGATTAAAGACACCATGAAGAATGTATGGCTGGCTCAAGAAGAAAAAGGGGGAATTTAACAGGGATTTTAACTACCCCGATATCTGCTGGGAGACTTACACAGCCAGCCATTCACAGTCTAGGAGGTTCCTCCAGTGCATTGATGATAACTACTTAATGCAAATGGTGGATAAGCCGACTAGGAAAGGAGCGCTGCTGGATCTTGTACTTACCAACAAGGAGGGTCTTGTTGAAGCAGTAATGGTCGATGGCAGCCTTGGCTGCAGTGATCATGAGATGGTGGAGTTCAGGATCTTGTGTGGGAGGAATAGAGTACCTAGCAAGACCAGAACCCTGGACTTCCGCAGGGCCAAATTTAGCCTCCTTAATCAATTGTTAAGGGAAGTCCCATGGGACAGGGTGCTAGATGGTAAAGGGGCTCAAGATAGTTGGTCAACATTCAAGGACCACTTCTTGCAAGCTCAGGATCAGAGCGTCCCAATGGGTATGGAATCAAGTAAGGGAGCTAGGAGACCAGCATGGTTAAACAAGGAACTGCTGGGCAAACTTAGGTGGAAAAAAAGAATTTATGGATCACGGAAAGAGGGGCTAGTCACTTGGGAGGAATATAGGACAGTTGTCAGAGGATGTAGAAAGGCAATTAGGAAAGCTAAGGCCTCCATAGAACTTAACCTTGCAAGCCAGGTCAAGGACAATAGAAAGGGCTTTTTCAAATACATAGCTAATAAAACAAACACTCGAGGCAATATAGGCCCACTGATGAATGAGGTGGGTGCCCTAGAGACAGAGGATATAAAGAAGGCAGAGGTGCTGAATGCCTTCTTTGCCTCTGTCTTTACTCCTGCAGGCTTTCCCCAGGAGCCCCTGATCCCTGTAGCCCCAGAAGAAGTCAGGATAAAGGAGGAGTTTGCCTTGGTAGATGCGGATTGGGTTAGGGATCAGTTGAGCAATCTGGATATCCATAAATCAATGGGACCAGATGGAATGCACACAAGGGTGCTGAGGGAGCTGGCAGAGGTCATTGCTAGGCCACTCTCCATCATCTTTGGTAAGTCATGGAGAACAGGAGAGGTGCCTGAGGACTGGAGGATAGCAAATGTCACTCCAATCTATAAGAAGGGCAAGAAGGAGGACCCGGGTAACTATAGACTGGTCAGCCTCACCTCCATCCCTGGAAAGGTGATGGAACAGCTTGTTCTTGGCACTATCTCTAGGCACATCAAGGATGAGGGGGTCATTAAGAGCAGTCAACATGGTTTTACCAAGGGTAAGTCATGTTTGACCAACCTTATTGCCTTCTATGAGGAAATAACTAGGTGGATAGATGATGGTAGAGCGGTACGTGTGGTTTATCTTGATTTCAGTAAAGCATTTGACACGGTCTCCCACAGCATCCTTGTAGATAAGCTGATAAAGTATGGGTTTGGTGATCAGGTAGTGAGGTGGATTGTGAACTGGCTGAAGGGAAGAAGCCAGAGAGTTGTGGTTAATGGGACGGAGTCTAGTTGGAGGCCTGTGACTAGTGGAGTCCCTCAGGGGTGGGTACTGTGACCGGTGTTGTTTAATATCTTCATCAACGACTTGGATGAGGGTACAGAATGTATCCTCAGCAAGTTTGCTGATGACACCAAACTAGGAGGAGTGGCTGACACACCAGAGGGTTGTGCTGCCATTCAACGAGACCTTGATAGGCTAGAGAGTTGGGTGGGGAAAAAACTTAATGAAATTCCACAAGGGCAAGTGTAGAGTTTTGCATCTGGGGAAGAACAACCCCATGTACCAGTACAGGTTGGGGGCTGACCTGCTGGAGAGCAGTGTAGGGGAAAGGGACCTGGGGGTCCTGGTGGACAGCAGGATGACCATGAGCCAGCAATGTGCCCTTGTGGCCAAGAAGGCCAATGGCATCCTGGGGTGTATTAGAAAGGGAGTGGTTAGTAGGTCCAGAGAGGTTCTCCTTCCCCTCTATTCTGCCTGGGTGAGGCCACATCTGGAGTATTGTGTCCAATTCTGGGCCCCCCAGTTCAAGAAGGACAGGGAACTACTTGAGAGAGTCCAGTGCAGAGCCACAAAGATGATTAAGGGAGTGGAACATCTCCCTTATGAGGAAAGGCTGAAGGAGCTGGGTCTCTTTAGCTTGGAGAAGAGGAGACTGAGGGGTGACCTCATTAATGTTTATAAATATGTGAAGGGTGAGTGTCATGAGGATGGAGCCAGGCTCTTCTCAGTGACATCCAATGATAGGACAAGGGGCAATGGGTGTAGGCTGGAACATAGGAGGTTCCACATAAATGTGCGGAAGAATTTCTTCACAGTGAGGGTAACAGAACACTGGAACAGGCTGCCCAGAGAGGTTGTGGAGCCTCCTTCTCAGGAGACATTCAAAACCCACCTGGACATGTTCCTGTGTGACCTGATCTAGGTATTCCTGCTCTGGCAGGGGCATTGGACTAGATGATCTTTTGAGGTCCCTTCTAATCCCTAACATTCTGTGATTCTGTGATTCTGTGTTGCTACGCGTGAACAAGCATCCATCATTTCAGCAATACTGGAGTTTCTAGGCAGACTCTGTAAAATACGCTTGCAGGTTGGGTTAGAATTTTCAACACCTAAAGACATGAGTAATGTGCGGGAAGTCATGGCAAGCAATCACATAGAGACTTAATAAATCTCGTGAAAGGCAGTTTAATGGCGTTACAACCCGGTTTATATAGACAGAGCACTAAGTCACAAGACTCTTCACGAGACTCTTCTAGCTACTAATTGGTTAACAGCACTATCGTGGCATAAATTGATTTGTGACTTTAAAGCATGCATTCACACCGTCACACCTTTCCCAGCTTCCCATCCTGCTTCAGCATCCGGGTCAGGCTCGAAGGTTGGATTGCTCACATGACCATTGCTTGCTAAAAACCCCCCAACAAGTAATGCTTCTTGCACTGGTTCAGTTAAAGATGCCCTATCAAGCGCATTTTGCAACCGATCTAGAAATTGCATATATGGTTCATTTGTACCCTGTTTTACTGCGGTATATGGGGGTGTTGGTTTTCCATCTTCAGAGAGAGTCCTAAGTGCCTCTCTTGCCAGTTCAGCGGATTGTCGCAGTATAGCGGGATCTAATCGAGCTTGGCGCTGGGCATTGGCAAAATCTCCCTGACCCATAAGCATATCAATAGTCGCTAAGCGCAGTGGGTCACCATCCGGACGATCTAAGTTTGTTATTGCGGCAGATGCTACTGCATCCTGCCACCGAGAACGCCACAGAACTTCCTGCATTGGTGTTAGTATCATTGACATAAGTACCCTGCTGTCAAAAGGAGTCATAAGGTTAGTCATGAAAATGTTATGAATAAATGATTGAGTGTACGGCGATTGTAGACCATTCTGTTGTACTGACTTACAGGCTTCCTTAATTAACTCCCATGGGAAGCCCACCCAGTGATTCGGGTTTCTAGAACCTCCCTATGTACCCCCCAGCATTACTGGGAATGCTGTTGGAAGGAATTCCCCTTCGATTAATGCATTTTGAATAACTCCTTTCCATCTTTGAGCCGGATCAAATTCTTTCCCTACATTTCCCGCCTCCGCCCTCCTCTCCATCTCTTGTCCCAGCTTGTCCACCCCCCAACCACGGTCCTTTTGAAATCTTGCAATGATTTTCTTCTCCTCCTCCTTCAGCGTCTCTCGCTTGTGTATGTCCGCTTCTAACTTTTCCATCTTTTCCAACAGTTTTTGCGCCCAAACGGGCGGTTCGCTGCTAAGATCAGGCGGCTTGGCGGGGGAGGTGGGCGTGGGTGGTGTAGAAGGAGGTAATGGTGGATACTCTGGCCATTCACTCAGGTGAGGTGGTTCAGGTGGTGGGTTAGATGTTTCAGGAACGTTTGGTTCAGGCGGTGGGGGGAGCGGCGGCAGCTCGGGACATTGTTCATATATGTGCATTGCCTCTCCTTCCGTCCCAGACACCTCTGCCAACGGGGGCGCCGCTGGAATAGGGGGGGACGGAACAGGCATTCGGTCGAACACTCTGATCCCGGCAGGAAACGCTCCCGGTGGCGAGGGCCCTGAAGCCGCGAACGCTCCGGCCGCTGCCGCAGTGCGCGGTGGGGGGGGCGGCGGGGGGATGCCGATCGTGCCGCTCCGCTGCGCTGGGTACGGCCCCGCCGCCGGCCGCCGCTGCCGCAGTGCGCGGGGGGGCGGCGGGGGGCGGGGCGGGGCAATGCCGGTCGAGCCGCTCCGCTGCGGTGGGTACGGCTCCGCTGCCGGCCGCCGCTGCCGGAGTGCGCGGAGGGGCGGCGGGGGTGGGGCGGGGGGATGCCGATCGCGCCGCTCCGCTGCTGCCCGCTCAACCTCCATATCTTGTAAAGTTGTTAGAATCAATCGCCAAGTGAAAGCTAACCCTGCTGAGTTTTTTTCTCCTCTACTGATTGCGTCCCACAGGCACTTCCCGATTTCTTCCCAAATCTCACTTTTATAGGCATTTTGAGGCTCAGCAGGGAATCCGTGTTCCCGGCACCAAATTAACAGCCTCCGGAGCGTACGCTTATCGAGTTTAACTCCTCTCCTAGAGAGTGTCTGTAGGAGAATTTTAACTAAGGTACTTTCTTCTTTTGATAGTTTGTGCCCCATCTCCACTCCCGGCTGCTCACCTCACTGGGTGTCCTGTTGTAACATATGTTTTCCTCTCCGGATCGCTGTCCGATCCGCCCGGTCTCCGGCCCTGCCGTGCCGTCTATCCGGATCGCCGTCCGGTCCGCCCGGTCTCCAGCTCTGCCGTGTCGTCTATCTCCTTCTGGGCTTTTCCCCTGTACCTTCTTCTCTTGCTGCGCAAGTCGGTATCACGTCGGGGTCACCATTTGAGGCGAAAAAACTGGACTCCGCACCATTCAGTGTGAATCAAACTGAAGACGTTTTATTTACCTTGTCTGTCACTTTTATACAATCTTACTTTCCCTAGACCCGGTCATGCATCATTTAATTGGTTAAAAGTCTCTAGCGCAAGGTAAACATACAGCTTAGTTCAGTTCCCGTTGGTTCTTAAGTTCTTCTCCCGCAGTGTCCAATTGGTCACTCTTATCTGCTCACTCCTGCATTCCTTAGGGAAGCTGTCATTGCTCTTTCTTGTTTTTTCTTCCTTTGAAGTAGTTTCTAGAATGCAGCTGCGTACCTAGGCCAACATCCCGTATGGCTGGTTCACTATATGGTCATTTTCTTTTAAATACATTCCTACAGGTATGAAGAACAGTCCTACCCTTTGTCAGTTATTTGTTGATGTAGCACTCCAGCCAATCCGTGAACTGTGGCCAACAACCATCATCTACCATTATATGGACGATATTTTGCTGGCGCAAGAAACACCCTTCACGCAGGCACAGGAAAGACAGTTGCAGCAAAGTCTGTACAAATGCAGCCTAATTATTGCGCCTGACAAAGTTCAGCGTGGAATTATCTTGGGTGGTGCATTAGTGACAGTCAAATCCGACCACAGAAACTGAAGATTAAAACGCAATTAGCCACCTTGAACGATGCACAGCAGTTGCTGGGGGACCTGCAGTGGCTACGCCCTGTCATCGGATTTACAAACAGTGACCTTGATGTTCTGCGACCACTCCTAAAAGGCACCGACCCTGCATGCAAGGTCCATCCGACTGTTGAACAACTGCAAACCATTCAACGCCTTGCCACTCAAATCACGCAACAGTGGGTTGATCGGTTACGTCCAGACCGTCCCATAGACTTAACAATTCTGAACAATACTAATCAACTGCTCGGTGCACTCACCCAGCGCGGGAAGAAGAAGGGGGAGATTAGTATTCTTGAGTGGCTTTTCACGAGTATCCAACCAAAAACAACAATTCAGTCAAAAATTGACAATCTGGCAGAATTAATCCAGAAAGGTCGGTCAAGAATCTTAAGTCTCACTGGACAAGAACCGGGAGTTATTCAGCTACCAATAAAACAGAAAGATCTTGAATGGTACCTGCAACACTCACAAGCACTGCAAGTTAGTCTGCTAACTCAAGCGGCAGAGCTTAAAATAGATGAACTGCAATTGACAACCTTGCGATGGATCAGCCAGCAAGAATGGATTAAGGTACCCAAGAGAAGTATGCACCCACTGCCGGGGGCAATAACAGCTTTCACAGATGCAGGCAAAAAATCCCGGCGTGCAGCCGTCACATGGACACAAAATAATGAATGGCACCATCACCTTTTGGCCGCTGAATCAGGGGATTCACTACAAACGCTGGAACTGTCTGCTGTTGTTTGGGTATTTTTAAACTGGCCTAACACCGAGTTAAATGTAGTGACAGATTCCCTGTATGTGGCAGGCATAGTGGAACGTATTGAAGATGCTCACGTGAAAGACTGTCACAACAAACGGCTGTCCACACTATTGCGACAACTTTACACCGCAATTCAACAACGACAGTGTGCGTATGCAGTGATACACATACGAAGCCATAAGTGGACAGAAGGACTGGGAGAAGGAAGTGAATGGGCAGACCATCTGGTCTCAATCACCGTGCGACTGAGCGAATTCGTCAAAGCCCGGGAAGCTCATAATATGTTCCATCAAAATGCCAAAGGACTTTTCCGTCAGTTCAACATCTCTATGGATGAAGCAAGAGGCATTGTTAAGGCCTGCCCTAGCTGCAGTCATCATGGACCAGGGCTAGGCATGGGAGTAAATTCCCTGTGGAGAGTTTTTCTGATAGTTGGCTGCGTGACAGGGGACACTATAGCATTAGTCGACCAGAGGAACAGCAGATAAGCAAGAAGCTATGTAGGCACTAATTATTGCAAAGATAGCATATCCTTGCAGGTGCTGAAGCTAGACGATAATTGGATGCGGTAGGTCATCATGACCGAAGTTTAAAGAAGTTGGCCTGAGAACTGTAACCGCAAATATGCACAACAAAAGAACTAACAGTTGAAGAAATAGCCAATGATGAGCTTAGCTTTTGCAATATGTATGAGCCTAATTATCGACAGTAAATAGCCAATAATGAGCTCAGCTTTTGCAATATGTATGAACCTAATTATCGACTGTATAAAGAGGTGCTAGCCGCTGTAATAAATGAGACTTGCTGATCATCTTTGGTGGTCGTGTTGCTTGTTCTCCCGCCGACTCCAACAATTCCCGAGGTCTTGGACCCTGCGAAATCTGGCAAATGGACGTCACTCATGTACCTAACTTTGGGCGACTCAAGTATGTGCATGTCATCATCGACACTTTTAGCAAATTCATATGGGCCACGGCTCAAGTGGGGGAGAAAATCTCTCATGTAACCCGACATCTAACAAGCTGCTTTGCAGTCATGGGAGTGCCGCAACAGATCAAGACGGACAGTGGACCTGCATATACGAGTCAAAAGATGCAAAAGTTCTGCCAGCTGTGGGGAGTAAAACACATAACTGGAATTCCTCACTCGCCAACGGGACAGGCTATTGTAGAACGCGCCAATCAAACCTTAAAGCGTTATATATACAAGTTTAATGATGTGCCTGAGGTCCAAGAGAGACTGTCAAAGACATTATTTGTTATGAACTATCTATGCATTTTTTCAGATCAGGAAGCACCCCCTGCGCAGATACATGGTCGCGCGGTCAACACAGAGACTGAGAAATCTATGTTAGTGATGTATCGAGATCCCCAGACAGGTCAATGGCGTGGTCCAGCTGAAGTGAAATATATAGGGCGGGGTTATATGTGTGTGCTTACTCCCACAGATCCGCAATGGGTTCCCGTGAAATGGACCAAGGTTGCACCTTCTCCTGTTGACAACGATGGGGATGCTGTCGCAAGTTCCACCCACAACTCCACTTCATAAAATAGAGAACAGGCAGAACATGTGGATAACTTGGGCTAACGTCACACATAATTCGGAATTCTGTTTGAGCATGCAATCAGCCACTGCTCCCTTTAAAACGTGTTTAATCGGAATTCCTATAACAGACATGGCAGAATTCCATAATTTTTCCAGATACGCTACGCATAACGTGTCCCAACCAGCCGACTGTATAGCTAATCTCACAGCTCACATAATTAATAACTTGAACGTGACCCTTCCATGGGACCCACAAGAATTAGAACTTTTGGGGTCCCAATCCATTGGTAGCAATACAAAAAATTGGACCAAAACCTGCTTTGTGTTTGGAAATCAATATCAAACAACTCAATTAGGGAAAAAACCCATACGCATGGTGAGTAATTGGACTGGCTGGACACGAGTTGACCCTTTAAACAGTCAGAATTATAAGTATGCACACAAAGGTGATTATTGCGGAACTAATGAAACTATACAACAAGGGCTAGGAGCTTGGGGGGCAGAAAACACCACAGGGCAGCGAGACACAGTATGGAGTAATGACACTGCCAAAGCTCTACCCCCAGATATGTTTTTAATATGCGGAGACAGAGCTTGGCAAGGAATTCCATGCAATTCAATTGGGGGACCATGCTACTTAGGGAAATTAACACTCTTAGCTTCTACCCATTGAGCATGGCTTAATATAGCATCTACATTGAATAAAAGAAGGAAAAGAAATGCTGTTCACCACCTAGACCCCAACTGTAATGACGAACTGCAACTGTGGTCGCTCACTGCCCGCGTGTTTGCATCCATCTTTTCACCCAGTGTAGCAGCTGCCCATGCCCTTAAAGAGATCGAAAGATTAGCTTGCTGGTCTGTTAAGCAATCAAATATTACCACAGATATTATTAATGAATTGTTAGTAGATCAAAATAGTTTGCGACATGCTTTGCTTCAAGATCGCGCCGCTATTGATTTTTTGCTTTTAGCACAAGGCCATGGTTGTGAAGACTTCGAGGGTATGTGTTGCTTTAACCTATGTGATCACAGTAACTCCATCCACAAGCAGTTAAACTGGCTAAAGCAACACGCTAATAAGGTCACTGTTAATAACAATCCATTTGATAAATGGTTATCTTCTGTATTTGGAGGATTAACACCATGGCTGCTTTCGCTTGTTAAAGAAGGCTTGCGCTGGATAGGAATAGGCATTGCTATTGTAGTTGTTGCTAAAATTGCTTATAACTGCATAATGAAACAAGTAGCTCGACTTTCCAACCAGATATTGCTCGCTCAAAAAGAAAAAGGGGGAATTGTAGAGGAATGGCTTGCTGAACAGGGCCGAATGTAACAGCTGTGAGCGAGCAGTACTGATAACGGGAGCAGTACTGCTGATAGCAGTAGCTTCCCAGGGTCATTCTGACCTCGAATCTGGTAGAAAGTTCCAGGTCAGAATGACCTCGAATCTGGTGGAAAGTTCCAAGGCAGAACCTGCGGGAAGAATCCAGAAGAAGATAACCGCAAGAGGCTGGAACATGCAAATGTAGCTTTTATGCTTAGCCAATCAAATATAGACAAGTAGGCATAATTAGGCATAAGTAGGCATAATTAACCTCCAGTGTATAAAAGGCATAGCAGAACTTGAATAAACTGTTGAAGCTTGCTTATAACTCATGCTGAGTTGTCTTGCTTCCCTCGCCTTCTGCAACAAACTACTATTATGGAAATATTATCATAATTAATCCTTCTTTGCACTTAATTTCATTGTTAAACTAACATGTAATAAATAATACTTTAGATTCAAGGTAGAGATTCATTTTCCTTATTTTAAAGCTGAACAAATAATTTTCATTGAAACTGCAAGTTAGTATTTATGAAGAAGGTACTGAACATCCCTGCTATGAAGTGTGGTGCTGCTGATAGGAAATTATCCATAAACGTTTATATGTATCATATTGTCCTGGGTTGCAATGTATTCTATTACCATGAGCCGTTGAGGCCTGGCGCCGGTGTTCCTTGCCTCGCCCCTCGGGACTATTCTTCTGTTAATGCGCCCATCAGGGCCTTGCCCCAGGACTCACCATCTCTTTGTGAGATGCCCCGGCCATGGGGGAGGGGTGGAGCCAAGCATTCCCGCCGGAGATAACTTTGGGGTTTGGAGCAGCGCGAGGGGCCTTACCCGCTGGGATCCCAGAGGACAGGGACTGCACCGCGGCCGGATTTTCGGAGGAGGACCAGTTTTCTTTTCTACAAGATCACCGCTTCAACGGGATCACTTAAAAGAGAACTGCAGCTGCCACCGAAATCGGATTGCTCAGACTTTGTTTTCTTTTCCTACGGACCACCGCTTTAACAGGACCATTTCGGAGAGAACTGCAGCTGCCACTGGATCGGACTGGTACCAGCACCCTGCCCGGCAGGGGGCCAGGTTGTATCCCTGACTCTGTCAGGCTTGAAACCAGTTTCTCTGTATTATAGTTTTGTTGTATACATTAGTAAAAACTGTTATTCCCATTTTCCTCATATCTTTGCCTGAAAGCCCCTTAATTTCAATTCTATAACAATTCGGAGGGGAGGGGGTTGTATCTCTCTGTTCCAAGGGGGGCTCCTGCCTTCCTTAGCACACACCTGTCTTTCAAACCGGGACAGATTTTGGCGCCCAACGTGGGGCCTGAGGGCATTGAGGAAAAAGGGTGAAAAAGGAATAACAGTTCCTGGCTAACCTGATGTTTTGTGCACTGAACGTGGGATCTTTGTTAGGCAGCACCATGTGGTCTAGTTTACCTTGCTTCGGGTGGCACGTGGTCGTGGCTATGCTTTTCCCCTTTGCAGCCCCTTGTCTAAACATGGGTCCTCTGACTAAGGCTGCTGTGGTTGTTATCCAGCTTGCACTGTGGGTTGGTAAGGTGAGGAGTTCATGGTTTTTCGATTTCCTGTGGAATGTGGGCACATGGATAAAGGGCTATCACACGCTCAGCGTATGTTTCGGGGATTACATTAAAAATGGTACCTTCTGTGAGGAAATAACACCAGGGGAAGTTTTCTCCCAACCATTCAACCAGTTCTTTGGGTCTGCTCCATCAGCTTTCGAAGGGTTTAGTTTTCCCCTAGATATTATCCATGTGTTGCTGCTAATAGGCCTACTGCTAATGGGCTGCTTGGCCTTCAGAGATAAAGTGAGACTGGCTTGGATAACTACTTGGGCACCCACCCCAGAGACTAGGAATGCTGCCCCAGAACCTGACACAGCCCCAGAGGCCAGAGATCCTGCCCCGCAGCCTGACCCTGTCCCACGACCTGGCATTGCCCAACAGCCCACCTCACAAATGGACCAGCCTAATTGGGTGGGGGTGCTGATAAAGGAAATACGCGAGATGGGCCAGAAGCTGACGGAATACACCTCCCAAACTAGTGGGAAACCTTGTCCTAAAGAGGGAAAGTCTGATGGTGCGGCAGTGGGACCCACAGATGTTACAACTGTGCAGGGTCCAGCTGAACCACAAGGACAGCCACAGCCAGCGGCAGTCGCCCCTGTGCAGAGGAGAAAGTGCAAGGCCAAATCAGTACGCCCAGTTAATGATGGGGATGAGCCAGAGCCCTCACAATCTGCAGGGGAGTCAGAGCCTGAAATTATCACCGAATCCCTGTCGTTCGACAGTCTCCGTAATATGCGAAAAGACATTGCGCGACGGGGGCGTGAGCCTTTTACAACTTGGTTACTTCGGGTTTGGGACCTTATGGGTAAAGGCGTACAACTGGATAGTGGTGAAGCCAGGTATTTGGGATCCTTGGCCCAAGACTCAGGGGTGGACCAGGTATTTGTAAGGGAGCCGGGGCCCCTTTCTCTCTGGGAGCGGCTTTTAATGAGTGTGAGGGAAAGGTTTGTCCACAGAGAGAGAATGCAGGAGTACCATCATAGAATGCAATGGAAGACCCTTGAGGAAGCGATCCAACAGCTGAGGGAAGTGGCAGTGTTAGAGGTACTCTTTGGGAGGGACGGACAGCATGATAATGACCCCGACAAGGTCAAGTGTACAGGGCAGATGCTGTGGAACCTGGCAAAGCTGGGGCCACAGCAGTATGCCACGTTCATTGCAACAATTAATGCTGATGACAACCAAGAGACAGTGGGTTCTGTTGCCAACAGGTTCAGGTATTATGAGAGTTTAGTCAATGGCCCAATGAAAGCTCATGTCGCTGCTGTGGCTAGGGACCTCAAGGAAGAGATTAGGGAGGAGGTGATGAAGGAGGTGAGGAGGAGCAGCTCTCATGTGGCACCAGTGCAGGTCATAAACCCCAGAGCCAGAGCCCGACGTCCCCCAGCTAGAGAGAGAGGGTACACCCCACGATCTGAGCTGTGGTTCTTCCTGTGTGACTGTGGGGAAGACATGAGAAGGTGGGATGGGAAACCCACTTCTGTCCTGGCAGCACGGGTTCGTGAGCTCAAAAGGGAAAACACTAGCCGAGGGGGTTCCACTAAAGCAAAAGTAGCCTCAGCCTCCCGTGACCGAGCTGCCAGGTATTACAGAAGGGAGGATGATATGTCAGATCCCCTTGAAGAAACATCTAGCAGGTATGCCCAGAGAATGGATGATAACCAGGCCTAGAGGGGCCCTGCCTCTAGCCAGGAAGAGGTACGGGAGAATCGGGTCTTTTGGACAGTGTGGATCCGATGGCCTGGCACATCAGAGCCACAGAGATATGAAGCATTGGTTGACACTGGAGCACAATGTACCCTAATGCCATCGGGACATGTGGGGGCAGAATCTGTGTCTATTGCTGGGGTGACAGGGGGGTCGCAGCAGTTGACCCTGCTGGAAGCTGAGGTGAGCCTGACTGGGAAGGAGTGGCAGAAACATCCGATTGTGACTGGCCCGGAGGCCCCATGTATCCTGGGAATAGACTTTCTCCGGAATGGCTATTACAAAGACCCAAAAGGGTTTAAGTGGGCTTTTGGGATAGCTGCTGTGGAAGCAGAAGGCATTAGGCAGTTGAACACCTTGCCTGGACTATCAGAAAATCCTTTTGCAGTTGGGCTCCTGAAGGTGGAAGAGCAACGGGTGCCAATTGCCACTTCGACAGTGCACCGCCGGCAGTATCGGACGAATCGGGATGCCGTGATCCCCATCCACAAGATGATCCGTGAGCTGGAGGCCCAAGGGGTAATCAGCAAGACCCACTCACCCTTCAACAGCCCCATCTGGCCTGTGCGCAAGCCTGACGGAGAATGGAGATTGACTGTGGACTATCGTGCTTTGAATGAAGTGACTCCACCATTGAGTGCTGCTGTGCCGGACATGCTGGAGCTCCAGTACGAGCTGGAGTCCAAAGCAGCAAAGTGGTATGCCATTATTGACATTGCTAATGCATTCTTCTCCATTCCTCTGTCACCAGAGTGCAGGCCTCAGTTTGCCTTCACCTGGAGGGGCGTGCAGTACACCTGGAACCGACTGCCCCAGGGGTGGAAGCACAGCTCCACCATCTGCCATGGGCTGATCCAGACTGCGCTGGAAAAGGGTGAGGCTCCAGAACATTTGCAGTTCATCGATGATATCATTGTATGGGGGAACACGGCAGTGGAAGTATTTGAGAAAGGAGAGAAAATCATCCAGATTCTCCTGGAGGCCGGTTTCGCCATCAAGAAACGCAAAGTCAAGGGACCTGCCCGAGAAATCCAGTTCCTGGGGGTAAAGTGGCAAGACGGACGGCGCCAGATTCCCACCGAGGTCATCAATAAGATCACTGCGATGTCTCCACCGACCACCAAGAAGGAAACACAAGAATTCCTAGGTGTCATAGGCTTTTGGAGAATGCACATTCCCGAGTACAGCCAGATCGTGAGCCCTCTCTACCTGGTTACCCGCAAGAAGAACGATTTCCACTGGGGCCCTGAACAACAACAGGCTTTCACTCAGATCAAGCAGGAAATCGCTCATGCGGTAGCCCTCGGCCCAGTCAGGACAGGACCAGAGGTGAAAAACGTGCTCTACTCTGCAGCCGGGAACAAGGGTCTGTCCTGGAGCCTTTGGCAGAAGGTGCCTGATGAGACTCGGGGCCGACCATTGGGATTCTGGAGCCGAAGCTACAAAGGGTCCGAAGCCAACTACACTGCGACAGAGAAAGAAATCTTAGCCGCCTATGAAGGAGTTCGAGCTGCCTCAGAAGTGATCGGCACAGAAGCACAACTCCTCCTGGCACCCCGACTACCGGTGCTGGGGTGGATGTTCAAGGGAAAGGCTCCCTCCACGCATCATGCCACCGACGCTACCTGGAGCAAATGGATTGCCCTCATCACACAGCGCGCCCGTATTGGAAACCAAAATCGCCCTGGGATCTTGGAGATAATTACCAACTGGCCAGAAGGTGAGGCTTTTGGATTGTCTTCTGAAGAAGAGGAAGAGGAAGTGACACGTGCTGAGGAAGCCCCTCCATATAACGAGCTACCAGAGAGTGAAAGACGATATGCCCTCTTCACCGATGGTTCCTGCCGAATTGTAGGTGCTAGCCGGAAATGGAAAGCTGCTGTATGGAGCCCCACACGACAAGTTGTACAAGCTATCGAGGGAGAGGGTGGATCGAGCCAATTTGCTGAACTCAAAGCCGTCCAATTAGCCCTGGACATTGCTGGGAGAGAGAAGTGGCAAAAGCTCTACCTCTACATTGATTCGTGGATGGTAGTCAATGCCCTGTGGGGTTGGCTGGAGAGGTGGAAAAAGGCCAACTGGCAGCGTAGGGGAAAACCAATCTGGGCTGCTGATGAGTGGAAGGACATTGCCACTCGGGTAAAGGAGCTACCTGTGAAAGTCCGTCATGTAGATGCTCATGTCCCCAAGAGTCGGGCTAATGAAGAACATCGCAACAACGAGAAGGCAGATCAGGCCGCAAAAATAGAGGTGTTCCAGATAGATTTGGACTGGCAGCATAAAGGAGAGTTGTTCTTGGCTCGGTGGGCCCATGATGCCTCAGGCCATCAAGGCAGAGATGCCACCTATAAGTGGGCACGAGACCGAGGGGTGGATCTAACCATGGACAGTATCTCCCAGGCTATCCATGACTGTGAGACGTGCGCTGCGATCAAACAGGCCAAGCGGGTGAAGCCCCTGTGGTATGGTGGGCGGTGGTCCAAATACAGGTATGGGGAGGCCTGGCAGATCGACTACATCACACTGCCTCAAACCCGCCAAGGCAAGCGCTACGTGCTCACAATGGTGGAAGCCACCACTGGATGGGTGGAGACCTACCCTGTGCCTCACGCTACTGCCCGGAACACCATCCTGGGCCTTGAAAAGCAAGTCCTTTGGAGGCATGGCACCCCTGAGAGAATTGAGTCCGACAACGGGACTCATTTCAAGAACAGCCTTGTCAACACCTGGGCTAGGGAGCATGGCATTGAGTGGGTGTACCACATCCCTTACCATGCACCAGCAGCTGGGAAAGTTGAACGGTGCAACGGACTGCTTAAAACCACCTTGAAGGCACTGGGTGGAGGAACTTTCAAAAACTGGGAGATGCATTTAGCAAAAGCCACCTGGTTAGTTAACACCCGAGGCTCCACGAACCGAGCAGGCCCCGCTCAGTCTGAATCCTTACAAACAACAGACGGGGACAGGGTTCCAGTAGTGCACATGAGAGGTATGCTTGGGAAAACTGTTTGGGTTAATTCTGCCTCGGGCAAAGACAAACCCATCCGTGGGGTTGTCTTTGCTCAGGGACCAGGTTGTACTTGGTGGGTAATGCAGAAAGATGGGGAAACCCGGTGTGTACCACAAGGGGACCTTATTTTAAGTGGGAACTGAGTGTAGAGTTTCATTGTATATGTATGTGTATATATATATATGTGTGTGTGTGTAGAGTTTAAGAAAGGTATTGATTTGGGATGATGCAAATGGTAATAGAATAAGGGGTGGATAATGTCCTGGGTTGCAATGTATTCTATTACCATGAGCCGTTGAGGCCTGGCGCCGGTGTTCCTTGCCTCGCCCCTCGGGACTATTCTTCTGTTAATGCGCCCATCAGGGCCTTGCCCCAGGACTCACCATCCCTTTGTGAGATGCCCCGGCCATGGGGGAGGGGTGGAGCCAAGCATTCCCGCCGGAGATAACTTTGGGGTTTGGAGCAGCGCGAGGGGCCTTACCCGCTGGGATCCCAGAGGACAGGGACTGCACCGCGGCCGGATTTTCGGAGGAGGACCAGTTTTCTTTTCTACAAGATCACCGCTTCAACGGGATCACTTAAAAGAGAACTGCAGCTGCCACCGAAATCGGATTGCTCAGACTTTGTTTTCTTTTCCTACGGACCACCGCTTTAACAGGACCATTTCGGAGAGAACTGCAGCTGCCACTGGATCGGACTGGTACCAGCACCCTGCCCGGCAGGGGGCCAGGTTGTATCCCTGACTCTGTCAGGCTTGAAACCAGTTTCTCTGTATTATAGTTTTGTTGTATACATTAGTAAAAACTGTTATTCCCATTTTCCTCATATCTTTGCCTGAAAGCCCCTTAATTTCAATTCTATAACAATTCGGAGGGGAGGGGGTTGTATCTCTCTGTTCCAAGGGGGGCTCCTGCCTTCCTTAGCACACACCTGTCTTTCAAACCGGGACACATATGTTTTTATCTAAATTTATACATATTACAGGGGCCTGCAAGAAAGCTGGAGAGGGACTTTTTACAAGGGTGGCTAAACACCAGGTACCCACCAAGTTGCTCTTTCACTTCCCCCCCCTGCTTCTCTCGACAGGGCAAAAAGGGGGAAAGAAAATAAGATAGAAAAAAACAACCCTTGTGGGTAAAACAAAAGCAGTTTTAATGTAAGCAAAGCAAAGCAAGGTCTTCGTGTGGAAGCAAAAAAAAAGAAAACAGATTTATTCTCTACTTCCCATTAGCAGGCGATGTTGGGCCTTCTCAGGAAGCAAGGCTGCGATACGCGTAGCGGTTGCCTCGGAGGACCAAGGGTGACCCCACCCCCCTTCCTCCTTTTTCCCCAGCTTTATACTTGAGCAGACATCATATGGTATGGAATATCCATTTGGTCAGTTAGGGTCAGCTGTCCTGGTTGTGTCCCCTCCCAAGATCTTGCCCACTCCATCCCACTGGGGGGAAGTGTTGGAAAGAGCCTTGGTGCTGTGTAAGCACTACTCAGCAGTAGCCACACCACCAGTGTGTTGTCAACAACCTCCCAACATAAAACACAGCACCATGAGGGCTGCTATAGGGGAAAATCAATTCCGGCTCAGCCAGACCGAGTACAGTATCATATGTTTTGATCTAGATTTATACATATTACAGTGGCCTGCAAGAAAGCTGGAGAGGGACTTTTTACAAGGGCATGTAGTGATAGGACAAGAGGCAATGGTTTCAAACTGAAAGAGGGTAGATTTAGATTAGATATTAGGAAGAAATTCTTGACTGTGAGGGTGGTGAGACATTGGAACAGTTTGCCCAGAGAAGTTGTGGCTGCCCTCTCACTGGAAATGTTCACGGCCAAGTTAGACGGGGCTTTGAGCAACCTGGTCTAGTGGGAGGTGTCCCTGCCCATGGTAGGGGGGTTGGAGCTAGATGATCTTAAAGATTCCTGCCAACTGAAACCATTTTATGATTCTGTGATTCTATATGTGATCAAGCAAAAAACCCCACATATCTCCTCTATCTCGAATTATCTAAGAAATAAACATTCAGGCCAAACCACTTGTATAGCCTCCCACCATAGTCAGTAGAGAGAAGCAGATCTTAGACAACCACTGGATGCTGAGATGCTACTTTTGCTTTTCATTTACAGCAGAAGCAGCCATCTAGCCTTACTCTACGTGACTGACTGTTCTACTAAAGGGCATGAATGCTTAGGTGACACAGAATCTATTTGGTGTGACAAAACCAGTAAAAGAGGCAAGAACTTGTAAAATGCCATCTGAAGATACCAAAATACATCTGTTTGGGGACTATTTTCACTTCTGCCTTCCAGGACGGTTAAAACTAAAATGGAAAAGAGAAGATAAAGATTTGTTTATATTTTTAAAAATGATTATTTTACAAAATCAAAACTTTCAGTCTTTTATATATATATAGGTCAATCATGCTTCCACTAGAGGGAGTAGAAATTTTGAAGTTTTATATCCAAGGACTGAGAAGAGTAAGGATTAAGCCTCTTGTTTTACTTTATCTGAAAAGCTGATGGAGTGGGGGAGACGCTTCAATTCATTTGTCATTGTATATGGAATATGACATCAAAACCACTTAATTTGTTTTCATTATAACACACCTGTATTTCCCACATTATGCTGTACCATTTGAGGATGCAACACTGCTTGAGCTCATGATACATAATCTGCGTTACTACTCATAATTTAACACATTGAAATGTAGCCTGACAGAACTGCAGATTTAACATAAAAGCAGTAAGAACTATAATTTCCATCAGAATCTCGAAAATGCTTCACAATGAAAACTGATTGCATCTTCAGTTTTTAAGATGGTTAACCATGTTTTCTTTTTCCCTTAATAGTTTTCCAAGATGAAATATTTTCTAAGGTGTTATAGTTTGCAGTTTATTTAACTTTTAATAATTCAGTAATGAACAAGTTCCCGAATTCCCTTTATAAAAGCAAAAACATTAGTGTCTAACACAATAGAACACTGAACAGAGAGTAAAACAGAGCATCATGTTAGAACATTAATCTAAAAATAACACATTCATATAGCACCTTAGTGAATTATCTTCATCATAGTACATATAGTAAACACGCTAAAATTGTTTTGTCTGAAAATTACTGTCTTCTGTGTTTGTTTTTTCTGCACTGAATTAAGGGCTCAGTTTTTCTTTTAATTCACAGTGAGCAGTATTTTACTTCCCAAGAATTCTCAATGTCAGAGGGATTACAGTACGTGAAGAAAGATAGAAGACAAACTGGCTTTTAGTTAAGAAAAGAAAAGAAGGCCCAGTGACATTATACATTGAGGAATCCCGAACAGTGCCAATAGGAACAGTACATATATGTTAGTGAAGAATAGATCCATCAGTGCGCAGAGCACAGTGTAATATTTTCAGGATTGGCATTGCAGTATGAAAATACTGATGTTCAGTCCACAAATGAACCCAGAAAATACACACCAACAGAACCAACTGTATACACCAATGAACAGAGCTTTGTGACACTGCTAATCTTTTGCTTCATCAGTGAAAAAAAGAAAATCCAAAATTTGAGACGTATTAGTGAACACACACATCTGATTAAATATTTCCCTTTCAGAAGGCAACCTCTTTTCTTAGCAGACGGATTAAAAAACATATCTTCAAATATATCTATGAAATCTGTCTGAAAACCAGTTATCATTGATTTTTTTAGCTTTTTTTCTTTTTTTTTTTTTTTTTTTAAATTTGGCAACCGTTTTCATGTGTATGAGTTGGATAAAATATGCATGCTGTGAAGTAGGAGCTGGGACTCAAGCACTAAGGTGAGTGCTCAAAACACTGTCTTACAGAACCGCGGTCTTGCCTCTCCTGGAATAAATATATTGCTAATTATTTTTTCCAAATCAACTCAAATTCAACAGGAAGAGTGCTGCATGCTTCTGCTTCCCAGCATATACCACTATCCACACCTAAGGAAAGCTTCCTTTGAGGACATTCACTTGACATTTATGGGTTTGACCCTTTCAGACTCATAACATCCAGATGAAAGTTCTCACTGCTAAGCTGTGATATCTAAGATAGGATTCATTACTACTGTTGTTTTAAAAAGGAAAGGAGTTTTGTTCATCTCCTAATTCAAAAATACCATTTGAATTACTTCAGGCTTATGTTAAGAGCATTTAATTTGTACTAGCCATTCACATTTTGTATGGTTTTGATTAGAAGAACATTTTAAACTTTGGGATTGAGTATATTTTCCATTCTAATTTAGAAGATTGGTTTGGACGTACTGCTTTACTGAATAAAGGTACAGGTAATGCTCCTGGTTAACCTAGTTATGTTTACTTTGGCACTAACAGTTAACGATCTAGGAAAGGAAACATAGAAGAATGACAGTTCATTAAAAAATTTGGTGTTGACTAATGACTAATTGTCAACTAATTATTTGATAGCCATGGAAGATAACTGTTAAAAAGCAAGTCCTTCATAAGTATTTATAATCATTTGACATTAGTATGCATTTTTAATTTAAAAAAAAAATGTTTTTTTACCTTTCAGACTGAACATGTACATTGCTTTTAATCTGTTCTACTGAAGATATGAGTATGAAGAACAGAGATTTAGGTGTGTATTAAGAAACAAAGAAATAAAGACTTTCTTTGACAAGAGGGTGCTTTTCTGAATTACAGAGAAACATGTATCAGAAGATTTATTTTAAAATGTACCTTACTTCTGTACTGGCAGACTTGCCAAACCTGGACCTGAATTTATCAGGATTTATGAACCAGGAAAAGCAATTGCATTGCTGTTTTGTGTAGATTTTTAAATAATTTACCCTTCTGAAATAGCCATGTTAGGTTTGTGCCGCGATTGAGAGACGGGATGCAGCTTGATGCAAGCAAAATGTCGGTTTATTGTGCGCAACCATTTCTTCATATATGCTTACATGAGCTGCGTGTTCCAAACAGATTGGTCCCCTGAACACACACTGTCCACGTGGCTGCATCTGATTGGTCAGCGATACACGGTCATGCTAGCAACCTGATCTTATCTTGAGGGCAAAGTCCTTAAGGCTTTTTAGGCATGGCACCTGAAACTTGTTTATCTCAGTGTTGTTCAAGTTTTACCGCATTCCTTACCCATTGTTTATGGCCTACAAGTTCCAACATGTCCCCGTCTATCAATTGAGCAGCACTCTGGGCTATGCTCCCCAGGCCCCGTCCCACAGGTTTGGATGTACTGAGTACAATAGCTAGCCCAATCTTAGTCAGTGCAGGCATTCTTAAAATTTAATCCTTGCCTTCCAAGATTAACTAAAACCCATACATGTAATTAGATGATAACGACAGCATTCATGAGATTAACAATACAATGTTCGTCTGTGTCACACTTGGTAGTCATGGATTTCTTAGTGTGTCTACTGAGAGAGTCTGAAGAATTTCTGTGGAAATTAAGGCACGGACTTCTCAGGTAGTGCAGAAGGAAAGACGCTTTATTAGTACATCAGCTCCAATTTATACTGTTACAGTGGCTATTAATAGGTCGGTGCACATTTATACTGTAGCTATTAATAGATCAGTCCATATTTATACCCATAGCTCAGTAGTTTACCTTTAATACTCCTATCATCTTGCAGGCTAATTGAACATATGCTACTTATCTGCTTCTTGTTCATGTTCTGTTATTGTTTCTACCTCTTATCTCTATGCACGCAGCTAGTTCTTGCACTTTCCCACTAGCTCGGCCTTGTCTTGCTTCCCCACATCTCCCCCTTCTTTATTTAAATATTCTAACGCTAGCACAG
This sequence comes from Podargus strigoides, assembly GCA_028020825.1. Lineage (NCBI taxonomy): Eukaryota > Metazoa > Chordata > Aves > Caprimulgiformes > Podargidae > Podargus > Podargus strigoides. The sequence goes on from CM051662.1 coordinate 43,896,605, forward strand.
TGTTAATTTGCGTGACCATAACACGGTTTAGGCTATTGTTAATCATACACAATACACACGATAATAAGCAAGGCACACAAAGCAAAACTTATGAACATGCATTCTGGGTGGAAGATGGTTAGTTGCCCAATTGTGCAAGGACCTCCCACTACCTCACCAGGGATTCCCTTCCAAGCTTTTTGTCTGCAAATCAAAAAAATAATTGTTAGGCAGGCCAATTGAACCTGGCTTTGTTATAACTGGCCCACTACCTGTGTCATTACACCAGGAAGAAACATTTCAATATATTCTTCGAGGGGATACATCAACACTCGGTCCATTATTCCAGAAAGGTGAAATAGGAAAAAATCAGTTTGATGCTTGTATGGTTCCTAGCAAATCTATCTCCTGGAGTTCAAGAGGCAATGCTGGAAAATCACCCATTTTCGAAAGATGGTTTTCATACCATGTAGAACTTTCCCCTGCTGTCTTGTGGGTGGAGAGAGTCTCCCCCTTCTCTTGTTTAGAGAGCATGTCTTTTAAGCTATGATGGGCACATTCTACAATAGCTTGTTTCATCGGGGAGTGAGGTATACAGCTGCGCAGCTAATGTTGTAGCTAAAAAAGCAGTATGATAATTTACACACAAACCATATCAGCAATGTTACAAGTGATGCAATTCCGGACAGTTTGCAAAGCTCGCTTACAATCACTGTTAGCATTTTCAAAAGCCAATTGCAGCTAGGTAGAGAAGGATGGATCATGGTGGTCTGACGGAGGGGTGGCAGGTCATGCAGCTTCAGGGCGTCCCCTGTGTCAAGATGCGCATCAGGCCTTCCCCCCATTCGTCCCACCACCATGCTTCATAGCACCCTCCTCATGAGTGGAAAAGCACTGGCTCTGGCATCGGCTCACACCTGGCCAGCGTGTGAACAGAGGCCTGCCAGCTTCATGTAGTGTTTTTGAAAACAGCGGCTTCTTGGGTTTACTAAGTTTTCCCATTACTCAAAGTCTTGTTTCCACAGTACTCAGTTCCAGATGTTTTGAGCTGTAATATTCCTAGTGGTGTCTTACTATGGACCATTTCTTATCACTCCTAATACATGCTTCCCCGTGGCCTGTGGTTGGGACACATCAATCATATTACATATTAACGATATTAGACAGGGATCACAACAAATAATACATAAAAACTCCACACCCTTAGCACAAAGCAATAATAAGCCTTTTTTCAAGCAATCCCAGCTTCATGCCCATTCCTGGAAGGGGTTCTAACCAGTGTTTTCCTTCAAGTGCTGAGTGAGGGCCTGTAATTTTCGTATCTGTGAATAAGTCAATAGAGTTCGAACACTTGGGTGAAAATGCATGGACGTCTCGGCTGAAATGAACCTGATGGCCGGCCTCACACGGGGCAGGTCTTTAAACAACTGGTAAGGCAACCCGACTTGAGTCAGGGGTTGATTCAAAAGAAGTCTCCTCACCTGTCTTCTCGCTTTAAGGTGGTTTTTTGAATTTTTGCACTGCTGGTTTGTTTTCAGTGTGATCTCTAAAAGGATTTGTAGGTGACATAAGTAACACAGGGGTTAATGGTGGTGGAAGGGCTTTTCCTGAGCAATGGGGGTGGCCCGCCGAGCGCCGGGGGGGCTGCTGCCGCAGGGAGGCGAGCCGCAGGCGGGAGGCGAGGCGGGGTGTGGGGGGGGTGGAGGTATAAATTGGGTTCTTTCTCGGGATCATCTGACCCGGGATCAAAAGGATTTTTGGGCTTAGGATCCTTAGAATCTGCTGTCTCCTTGTTTACGTTATCATTCTCCTGTAACTCCCTATATCTCTGCTGCCATTCTGTGTTCTGATCCACCACAACTCTCCATGCACACAGCAGGCACCAGCCCTTCGCCCCGCGTGACGCAGCCGCTCTGTGGAGCGGGCGGGTGATGTTTGCACGAACTCGCCCCAGTATTTCCACCAGGGCTCCTGGGTCCACCGTGGCCCTTCCACGGGGGGAGCCGCCGTAACTCGTTGTTCCTTTTTCTCAAACATACTTGTGTTGTACCAAACAAGCGCACACACTCTTACCAACAAGAAAACTTGAGCGCACCACTGCCTCGGCCGAAGCACACACACACACACTGATCACTGCATTCTCAGGCGTCTGTAACAATAAAACAAACAAAACAAAAACTGAAGGCACTAAATGCTTCTGCCTGCGTCGTTCCGTGACACTACAGGCACACCAGGTGAAGAATTCGATTTAAAGAAATATTGGCAGGCCATAATCCCCACCACGGTTTATAGTCTGCACATGTTGTTTCCATTGCTTGGTCTCTGGATCGTGCCATGTTATTGCATGGAAGTTAAGGCTGGATTGCCTTTAGGAAGGTCAAACAGTGGATGTAATTCTTCCGTTGAAAGGCCTGTAACAGGCCAGAGCCCAGACCGCTACCGCCGCTCGGGGCCCGCTCGGCTTCCCCTGCCGCCTGCGCCGCAGCGCGTGAGGGGGCAGCGGGGGAGGGGAGGGGGTGATGCCGCTCGAGTCTCTCCGCTGCACTGGGCACGGCCTCGCTGCCGGCCGCTGTCAGCCGCCTGGGTGCTCGGCACCGCGCTGTGACCGCTTGCAAATCACCCGCTCACAAGGCTTCCTCCCGGCATTGCGCCCGTCTGTTCGAGCCAGTAGTTACGGGGGGTTGTAGGTGGTTATCAGGCGGATACAGGTCAGATTCTTGCTCAGGATCCGTCGGACCCGAGTCAAAGGGATCCTCAGGCGAACCGTCCCCCTCGTCAGTAACAAATGCGGTTGCAGCTGAAGCCGAAGGGGAACGTATCTTTGAACAAGCATTCATCATCTGGGAGTCCGCGGTTTCCTCATTTGATTTATCACTCGGGCAGGAGCCGCGCAGTTCAAATTCTCCTATTTTTGCACTATGTTTAATCATCATGGCTTCCATAAGTCTACACACATTTTTCTCTTCTTTAGACATTTCAGAACCCATTTTTCCCCGTCGCTCACCTCTTGTCCTGCAGAGATGATTGAGTACGGCGCCGTAATCCTGCTTTTTGTCAGCAGAGTGAATCCTGCTTTTTGTCAGCAGAGTGGGTCCTGCTTTTTGTCAACAGAGTGAATCACAACGGGGTTGTTGCCACCGGTTCAGCACTTCAAGCTGACTGTGATCTCCCGAGTACCTTGTTCAAGGTCCCTGTTTGGGCGCCATTTGTGGCAATTAAGGCACGGACTTCCCAGGTAGTGCAGAAGGAAAGACGCTTTATTAGTACATCAGCTCCAATTTATACTGTTACGGTGGCTATTAATAGGTCGGTGCACATTTACGCTGTAGCTATTAATAGATCAGTTCATATTTATACCCATAGCTCAGTAGATTACCTTTAATACTCCTATCATCTTGCAGGCTAATTGAATACATGCTACTTATCCGCTTCTTGTTCATGTTCTGTTATTGTTTCTACCTCTTATCTCTATGCACGCAGCTAGTTCTTGTACTTTCCCACTAGCTCGGCCTTGTCTTGCTTCCCCACAGTCTAGCAGCAGTGTATGGGGAGGGGGAAGCTGGAATGGTTGCTATGTATGGCAGAGAAGTGTTGTCTTCTCTTGTCTCCTCCATAGTGAAAATTACTGTCAGAAACATGTATTGAATCTGACCCTGGTACAAGGGATGTAGGCTATGTTATGATGGTGTTGGTGTCTGCATGCTGTTAGCATTTCAAAACACATCTGCAAGCCCTATTCCACGAAAAAGATAATGTACAGGATCACCTAGTGCAGACTACCTGATGAAGTCAGTGCTGTATCTGAACTACCTGCTATAAACAAATATGTAAATAATAGCCCACTCCTTGCCTCTAATGTTTATGTTTCTAAGAAACTTTGGAGAGTGGTAAAGTTGATCAGTGTTGTTGTGTGTTCTCTACTAAGGTCAATAAGAGTTGAACTATCTGAAAATTCATAATGGGAGTTAATCAAATGCATCTGCCACTTTAACTGAGGCATTAGTCCGTGATGCACTTATTTCTTCTGTGGCTTTGGAATGGAGGGAGTAGGAGCTACCTATACTTGCTGTACCTGTGTAAAGCCTGTCATAGATAACATGCCACACTTGCTAAGTTTTTGAACTCCTTCACACCTTTTAACACCCCTTAGCTCTCTAATGATGCTATCTAACATTATTCTTTCTGCATTAAGACCTCAGCTGACTGTTCGCACAGCAGAGGGACCTCATCTATATAAACAAACCTTTTTCCTGGAGTGATATTCATTGAAATAGGGGCAGACATGTCCACTTCCAGTGTTTTACCTTGCTTGTAAACATATGGAGTGAGACCATTGCAGCTACATTTATGCAAAGCTATCCTTTACTTGTTAGCCCTGACAGTGAATATCAAGCTGTTTCACCAGTTACCAGTGAATACAGCTGGAGCACTTGTTCATCCAGAAGAGAGTGGGAACAATAAGGAGCAAAGGAGGAAGAAACTGAAGTTTGTCTCTGCCCTAATTATTTATTCCTGATATTCAAAAGTTTCAGTTTTACCTAGATCAACGATATGAAATGTTACAGGGCACCACCAGGTAAACGTAATGTTCATTGACTGCTAACATATTTTTCAGTTGATGCCCAAATCATTTCATATGTATCTCACTAAAACAAAGAGTTCCAATCCAGACCTCACTGTTTAAATCAACAACTCATGTTCCTCAGTGTGGGTACATTTACAGATAGAGACAAGCTTAAGTTTTAGCATTTGAGTCATGCTACTCATCTTCTTAGAATTAGACATGTATGGAGGTGTTTGAAGGATTGGGGCTACATCATCGAGTGATTAGAAAACAGTCCCCTCTGGGTCTCAATTAAACATGGCTCCAGTAGCACAAATCAATGCACTGAGGGGTGGTTTGAAGCTGAGATCATGTCTACAGCAGAAGGCACAGCTGATATCACCGTGTTAATCTGGGGTGTGAGCACTCTGTGCTTGCTGAATCCCCTAGTTTACCTGCAGTTACAACAGCACAACTGTTCTCTTGCCAGCCTAACATATTTTTGTTGGGAGGAAGAGAGGGAGATAGAGGAGTGAGTAAACTCCAGCTTGATGCCGTTATGATATGGATGTTGATCACAGATGTGGAACTACTCTCATGACATCTGCCCAGGAGGATGCACTGCTCTGGATGGTTTTGATAAGGGATAGTTTTGATAAGGTAGAGACTGAAGCTCTTCAGCATTCCTTGTGATAAGCCTTACCAGTAAAAACAAGGCTGGTATAGGCTGTCACAGATGATAAACTTTTTTTTTTTTCCCAGAGCAGTGTATATTTATAAGCTGTATTCTAGTTTAGACATGGCTATAGTTAATTAATGTTTGTAAAGCACTGAAATGGAAAGGTGTTATGCAAATGTAAAATATTCTTCAGATGCAAAGCCTTATTTTATTTTTCAGAAAGGCTGCTTTCTTTCTTTGTCAGTTATTTTTTTGCTTATGTTGTAAATGATTGGTTGCCTGTGTTTGCTGTTGCAACATGTATTCTTATTACCACTTTGTCTGTCTTTATTGGGATGTCCGCTTTTCAGTCTCCAAGGAATTTCTTAAATGCTATGCATGCAAATTTCAGTTCAAAGATGTGCAAATTACATAGATGCTTTCCATCCCTCATAGGTAAAAAGGCTGCAAGTTGCAGAAGGGGTGTATACTTGGAATGTGTATGCTGGCACAGTGCTGAAACCACAGCTCTTTGAATTCATATTTTGCTTCTGAGGTTTACTCCTAAATCAAAACCAATCAGATTTAACAATGATTTTTAAATGCTCTACTCATAAATGGTCAAACCAAGCACCTTGTATATGAACAATAAATTTGAAACTAGTGCTTCTGTTCTGCATAATGAAATTTTCTGAAGAACATAGGGAAAAATATCTACAAATTGAACATGAGAAACACTTCTATGAAATGAGGCAGTGATTCTTAACCTTTTCTCATGCTGCAGTAGAAGAACTGTGGAAGACTGTCCATGATTCCTGAGGCTCCCTTTTATTAAAAAATAAAAAAGAGGTTACTGTTGTTAGGAAACCTCTTAAGGACTCCTGGTGAAGAACCCATATCTGGCCAAGATTAAGGACTCAGCATAATTCACTGATTTACAGTAATAATAATATGTTGCCTCTCTACTGTGCACAGAGGAAATATTCCTCAGTATTTTTAACTCAAAATCTTTTCATGGCTGTGTGATTTCTAAATAACTAGTTAAAGTGAAATTGTCTCTTGGGTACAAGGAAACAGCATGATTAGTTAAGAAATTTGTGAAGGTGGCAGGAAAGACAAAATAGAATGATTTCAAAAGTTGCACAGTATGGAGTCTGATTCCTACTTATGTGACATAATTAAACCAGTGTAACATAACAGAGCATACTGCATGTCTTCAGTTACCATGTTCCAGGGAAAACTGAAGAATGATTGCAGACAAAAACTGAATATCATAGGAAAAAAGAGAGTCAACTCTTTGAATTCAGATCAATTTCATATTGCTCTTTCAGGAACTGTAGATAATCATTGTTATCTGATCAGTCCAACAGCAACACTAGTAAAGCAATTTTGCATCTCGTAACTATTTCATCATTTTAACACAGAATTTCAAAGCATGATCACTCTGATGAACAGTGGATGACATGAATATGCAGTCTTCAACAAAGTTATACCAGGCTCTTCACCCATGTCCATAGTATATAATATATCCTGAAACTTAAATTAAAATATTCATAGCTCACTGGAGAGAAATGAAAAATTGATTAACTTCGGTATTTGGGGAAAATGTGTAATCAGAGAAATGAGAAAGATACAGTCTGGCCTGGGAATGCATTGCTGAGAGGTGAAAGTAGGGAGGAGGTGCCCAAAGCATAACTCCCATGACACACTGCGGTGGCACTTCTAACTGCACTGTTTCCTTTCTCAGTTAGGAGGATACTAGTAAAAGCTAAAAAAAAAAAAAAAGGAATAAAAATTAGGAGTAGGAGGGAAAATTGTTTTCTTATGACCTTTTTTCTTATAAAAAATTACTTTTCCTAAACAATTTTCAAACACATATATATATGACCAAAAAGTTCACATTTTTAGTGCTTTTAAGTGTAGGTGTGTAGATGCATACATGCTGTATTTACTTTATGGTAATGGAAATACAGAATCTATTTTGTTAGGAAAAGGGTTGGGGAATCTCAAAGTCCTGAAAATGTAAGGGCTGTGCTTTAATTGAAAAAAAAAAATAATCCAAAAGAAGAAATGACACTTCAGATCATTCTGTGGAGGTGATAGTTTACAATTTTCTGTGATCTGAGAATCATGATCTCCTGGGCTACTGAGGTGCTATTGCCATTGGAAGAGTCAAAGCATCAAGAAAAAAAAACTCTGCCATGCATGTAGACCTCATATGTAGAGGCTACACAGAATGCTGCTTTCACAGTTTCAGACTCTGGAACTTTAAAACAAAGAAATATCTCATTAGAAGTCCAAGAAGTTTCTGCTGATTTGCAGCTCCTTAAAAAATGTGGTGTAGATTTGCTGCATATTAAGAAATATTTCTGATAATATAATATAATATAATTTCAGAAATATTTCTGTGGGCAAGTGATGGATCCCCTCCCCTCCTTTCATCAGACAGAAGGAGAGGGTTCAGGAGACAGGGAGGAATGGAGGGTGGTCCGTCCGCGGAGAGGCAAGCAAAAACCCTCCCAACCCCCTTCACCCTCCCAGTTGCCCTTGAGTAACAGGTACCAGGCCTTGGAACTTCAGGGAGAGGTAAATGAAGTTGGAGGGGTAGATCAGTCTCCTGAATCACCTAAGGCTTGTCAATCACCCCGACGCCTTAGGACTTCTTCAATTAAGAAGAAAAGGAGGGTAATTGTGGTGGGCGACTCCCTTCTGAGGGGAACAGAAGGGCCCATCTGTCGACCGGACCCATCCCACAGGGAAGTCTGCTATTATTATAATAATAATGTGGTTGCTTATGTGTTTGGGTTTTTTTCTACAGCAGTAAATTCTTGAATATTATTCAGTTGATTCCTCAAGGTTTCCTTAATGTGCACAACCTCACAAATCTAAAAAAACTAGTCACAAAATGGCTAAAGGAGATGCTAAGAGGATGTTTAATGTTTCACATACTTAGGAAACATCCAGTGTGTTAAACATCATCTCCTTTATACTTTGGAATGTTTTTTCTCACATCTTCTGCAGCACAGTTGTCTCCAGGATTTTCAGCAGGTGAATACACCATCAATTTTTGAACATCATTGTCCTGACCAAACAGAATAAAAACCGAAGTCATATTTTAAGCTCAGAGAAAGAGATGCTGAGAACTCACAATGCCTGGGAAATTCAGCTGCAGCATTTGGCTATGATTTAAGCTTTAAATGTGCTTTGAATACCCTTCCCTGTCTGTCCTGCTGCTTTGCTTGATCTTATTGTCCCTTGAGCTGACATGATAGAAATTAATTCGAGTCACCAGTTTTCTGCCCAGCATATTAACCTAAACTGCTGATAGCCAAACTGTTGCAGGGGCAAAGCACCTTAATGACCACAACTAAACTCAAATTTGAGATTGTGAGTGAGCATCTTGAGCCAGTTTTCTGTATGAACTTTTGTCTTGCTGGCCACTTCTAGAATGATTCCTCTTCTAATTTCCATACTTCTATAACTGCTGCAAGGTTTGGCTAAAAATCATTAAAAAAATCTTTAAAAAATCTCAGCCATGAATGTATTTAATGACAGCATTGGACAGCTTGGATTGCCTTTCATTCATTCTCACTGTGTTAATTGCTGTTCCCAAGGCATAAGACTGCTAACTGGAACATCAACTGTTCTTATTATAGTCTCCAGTACCTTCTACTGCAGGATCATTAGCAGAATAGTTTCCTCCTTCTGTTTAGTGATTACAGTTTTTCTGTCTGTTGTCATCCATATGTTATGATGGTAGTTTTATGTTCCAGTGACAAAGTAAATGGAGGTTCATGTATCTGTTCTTTCATAAATCTGCCATTTGCCTGATTGTTTCATTATCTTCAGATGCCTCACAGTTGTGAATGGAGCTGATTTGTAGGCCTGGACAGGCTGTTTAAATCACCTGTTGAGGGCTAAAGATAAACTGAGTTTCCCAAGCTGACTGACACTAATGAATAGTTATGTTTTCTTTAGCTGAGGAATATTTAAAAAGAAAGAGGGAGAGAGACAGATCTGCAAAGAGTTTTTTGTTTCTTGTAAAGGTTCTGGAGCACATTTCTCATTAAGAGAAATGTGGTATGAAGATGACTTGGGGAAGCCAAGGTGATTTAGGGAATTAACTGTTGAAAAGGTTACAATTCCTAGTATGTAATTCTTAATGGAACAGTAGACACTACAGATATAGGAAAGAGGTAGAAAAAGTAAAGGAGTCTCTGAGAAAAAGAAGACAATTCAGTTCTACTGAGAAAAAAATATAAATTGTCCAAGCTCAGTTGTGCCTGATTCAGGGGACTTGAAGATAAAATGTCAAGAACATTCAACATGATAAGAAAGTAAAGATTTTTAACACTGAAGTTTCTGCCTTGTCATTTTCCAGAAAAAAAAAAAAAAAAAAAAAAGTGAAAAGAGAGCAATAATAAAAAGGATTATGGCCCACAACATACCATAATCCACCCTCTTGAAATCATTAATAGTTAGTAAATGGCAATTACTCCCTGAGGAAAAAATAAAACTTCATTCCTATAAATTCCAGTTACATAAGAATATGGGCAAATACACTACTGAAGAAATCCATGACAGAGAGTAGGCACTAGAAAATATCTATGAAGTATGATTCTCATTCATAGAGCTTTCTGAACTGCAGAACACCCACAGAGCAAAATCAGCTGCAGATTGGTCTTTCTACATCATGGAAATAATAGAAAATGGGACTAGAGGGGAGTGTGAGTGGCTATCTAATCTAACCTCTGTGCTAAGGCAAAGGAGCGATAGCTGAAACTTTCTGGCAGACTAGCACAGGTTCAGTGCTGCAAATATGATTGATGTCTAGTGTGGCAATTAAGGCACGGACTTCTCAGGTAGTGCAGAAGGAAAGACACTTTATTAGTACATCAGCTCCAATTTATACTGTTACAGTGGCTATTAATAGGTCGGTGCACATTTACACTGTAGCTATTAATAGATCAGTTCATATTTATACCCATAGCTCAGTAGATTACCTTTAATACTCCTATCATCTTGCAGGCTAATTGAACACATGCTGCTTATCCGCTTCGTGTTCATGTCTGTTATTGTTTCTACCTCTTATCTCTATGCATGCAGCTAGTTCTTGTACTTTCCCACTAGATCGGCCTTGTCTTGCTTCCCCACAAATTTCTGAGGAAAAACCCCCATAGATTCTGCTGATCCAAATGTACACTTATAGTATAAATCATATAGGTATACAGCCTCTCTGTGTGATGCACCAAAAACCCTGAGCTGACACTGAAGTCATGAGGACTGAGAGAACTTTTCTGCTGATTGGCTACAGCCAGGCAAAATAAGCTTACAGAAAATAATCAGAAGCAGTGGGAATATGTCCACAAACTGAAGAAAAAAATAAGAACTAATTTAGAAACTTATTTATTTTTCATTGAATTAGGGTTCTTCTTTTGTGTCTGCTCTGTTGGCTAGAGATTATCCAGGAAAGATTGGTGATTACATTCACCTCCAATTGATTAACCCAGTAGACTTTATGTTTGTATCATACATGGACTGGACATGTAGATATGGAAGGTATAACAGTGCTTGGAAAGCATGTTGTAGTATTCAGCTATGTGAAATTTTCTCACAGGGAGTTCTGCATATCATGAAGGAACAGAAAATGTTGAAGCTGAGATCTGTTAAGATGTCTGTCTGAGAGAACAGTCTTGCCCTTGAGGTGCTTGGGTTTGATAGTGACAGCTGTACTCAAGCATAATGCTTGCTTACTGTGAGGCATTTTGTTCGAATAAGGTGATTAAATTGGTCCCCTAAGTAATATAGAATCCAAGTTGTGCTCATTTCAGTGAAAGGACCCAGGAAAAAGAACAAAGGATATTTGTTGAGACAGAATAACAGATGCAATTATCTATTTTTTACATAGTTGTCATGTCAGATTTATAATTTTACAGACATTCCCTTTTGAAAAGAAGTTATAATGATTAGCCACACAATTTTCTTACAGTGCCAGTTTCAGGACAGATTTCCTTGTCACAATTGCCTTTGAAGGAAACACATCACCAACTGTTGTACAAACACATACTACCATAACATTTTAAATTTATGTGTGCATAAGGTGCAATCCAACTTCTTTTCACAACATACACATGATAGCTTTTGGTAATTTTGTTTTGTTCTGTTTAGTCCAGAAGATCTCTCTTACAGAGAAATGATAATAAAAAAGGGGTTCAAGATCTCAAGAGAGGTTTGAGAACTTTACGTTTCCTGTAAAATTCAAAATTTTCAACAAATAAATGTTTGAATATTGCCTCGCCAAACTAGTAAAAAATAAATTACTTTGCTTGTTTAGTGATTTCCCCAGATTTTCTATGTGAAGAGCTGGAAGTGTCAGTTTTTCTGGCGAATGGCACCAGTTGGGACTCAGCTGATTGTATGCACTCTATACCTTCGCAGGTGGTTTTGCTTTATTGATTTGGTGTTTGAGAAGTCCAGACACTAATGCTCCTAATGATCAGCCATTCTTTTTGACTTTTGGTAACAAGTATTCTCATGCAGTTAATATCAAAAAGAACTTTGTGCTCTACATCTGTTATTTCAAAATTCCCATTTTGGAATTCCCCTAGTCTCAAGTAAGTAGTACATTGCCTCCCTTTTTTACTCCCTGCAATCTTTTTTCCTACTTCCAGGGCCCCATGATGCAAAATGTCATTTTGTCGGTCTTCAGTTCCAGTGACAACTTTAATTTTACTGATTTTAATGGGCTTTTCAAATACAATCCCATAGAAGTCTCCAGTAGAAGGAGCTTTGCCCCAGAAGTACCCATCAATGCTACTGTAAGCCTTGCTTGTCTCATAGCTTTCAAATACATTCATGTTGGTGTGCAAGTTTGCAGGTGGGTTGTCAGGGATATCAAATGATTCCTCTTCAAAATCATCATCCTCTAGCTTGTTTTCAGCTCCTTTGTAAGACGAATAGTATCCCATGTGCTGGAACAGAGATGGTTTAAAACGTATCACTTCCTTTTGAGCTAACAACCCACGAAAGTGGATGAGCAGCCAGTCACAAGGCATTTCTTGGTAGAACATCAACAAAAAATGAGCCAAACGTGGGAGGTCATGGGAATGGTAAAGCTTTCCAATGTACCCCAATTTGGAGAATTCCAAAGTCACCCAGTAGGATCCTTCTCGTGAGGTAATTACTTTCTTAACAGTAGTCAAAAAATTCTTTGAGCAGCAAACATCATCTTCTAGCATCACATAATAGTCAGAAAGATTAGCACAGAAATTAAGAAGGAAAGCATAATCTACATTTTGTTTGGATCGAAACTTCACACGGTCCTCTGGGTGATTGTAATTTCTCTTGAGGCCAACCAGTACAGGGTAATACTCCTCCGGGACGTGAATAACTATTAATCTGCCCGCAATTATGTGATGTGCACATTTTTGTGAAATATCCTGGACCATCCCTTCACACCAGGCTGAGTCAAAATCTGCCAGATGTACTACCACTGCAATTTCTTTGAGTTCCTCATAACTTGACTGCTCAAATATGGACTTGATGGTCGCAAGCAAGTAGTTTCCCTATTTCTGTTTCACTGAGGATAGCCCAATTGTAAGATATCCTGTACAAAAGACAATTCAAACAAAAACTGAGTATCTGATATTGGAAACCATTTAATCATAATACTATCCTCCAGAGCTGTGCTTATATTAAATAAACCTTTTGAATGGTGAAGACTGAGAAATTTGATATCTGAACTTATTAAGCTGCATGCAACAAAGGACTTCTATTGCCTTTTCATGAAAGAAGAATCGTATTGCAAGCAAATAGACATAAGGAGACTGTTTCATCAAGCATTCACTTGTTAACTGCAAGGAATGGCATGGAGTGGGCAAAATCCAAAGCAATGTGCATATATATGCCCAGTAGAGGAAACCACATAGAAAATGATAAGGCTGTAAAATCTGCTAAAAGAAAGAGGATCATGAAACATGATTCACACAATATTTTTAAAGCAAAGAACTACAAAACGGAGAATAAAAACATGAGCTATAGATTAACTTCCAAACTTTTATATTTTCAAGCACTCAAGAGTAGTTACACTTATGCATAACTTTACAGTTTTATGAATGTTGCATGGATAATTTGTTTCTGTGTGTTCATTTTTAACTGAATTTGTCCAATTTTTCCTTCCTAATAGTTCTTCTAACCCTCTTTCAGGGCTCATTGAGCATTTTACAGGAAACTTGCTCTTGCAAAATGTAATTTATATATTATTTTAAAGTGGAAGAGAACTTACTACTGCATACCTGTGCTTGTATAAATAATTTTTAATGCTGTTAAAACTTTCTGGAGAGAGATGTGTCCTAATTATAAGGGAAGGATTTTCATCTCTACTGTTTTGGATTCACTGTCATTGCATTTTTACCAGCAGTCCAAATCATTTTTTTCAGATTTTTGCCAGTATATCTCCATTTTTCTAACTTCTGATGTGAAAAATGTTAAGACTTTACAATTGACAGGGTGTACTTCAGTTGAACCTACCCCAGCTTTCTTAAAATATTGTGGTTTGTAAAAGACTGTTCTCATAAAGTGATTCAGAGTTTCCCTCGAGGCTTAAGTCTGCTCAAAATGCAGTTGTACAGTGAAGTACAACCCCCAGAAGCCATTTACGCTGCCTACACAGCCCCAAATTTCTCAAATCTAATTTGAACAAACTTTACTTTACAGCTTTCTATGAAGATCAACAACTCACAAAAGATTCTATTTTACCTTCTGTGCTTGGATTCTGAGCCTTGTTTATGTTTGTGAAATGATTGATTTGGAACCCAAAGGACACCTGTCTAAAAGCTAGGTATGGCCATATTTTGCTTTGAGATGAAAGTCTTGAACCCTGCCTGAAGTCAGAATAACTAGGTAGTCCATTTTCAGATGGCTGCAAGAAGAATCCTTCTTTACTATCCCCACAAAACAGAATTCACCTCCTTCATTATCACAGCTAAAGGAAGAAGGAGATCCATTCACAGCTGCTGGATGGGGGACCTGAAGGATGTATCTACATGATCCCAAGCATACCTTAGACTGGATTTACTGGTTATACAGACAGAGGCAGACAGTATGGTCTCAGAACGTGGTTACAGAGCACCACCAGTACATGCCTTGCTCCTGCTTTCTAAGTCACCTCCTGCTGGCTGGGGTTGGGGAGATCCACAAAAATATGCTCGCATAGACAGTCCAGGGCCTGCCTGCAAGACAAGTCAGGCATTTGGTCAGAAGGTAACCAAGCTGTGGGGCCATCACTGCTAGGGCTGAACTAGCAGCTGCTCAGGAGCTGCCTATGCAGAGAGAGATAGCTGTCCCACTAACACCCTGAGTTCATCACCGCTTAACTTAGCCCCTCTTGCCTAGGAATACCACAGGGACTATATGGATTTCACCAATTTTTAAATTACCTCATTTCATAACATTCAGATTGCGGTTACTTACTTTTCCTTGGCAAAGGTGTGCCAGCTAGGTAGCGATAGGAAATGTTAATAGATCCTGAGAAATTAGACAAATCTTTAAAAGTGTGAACATAGCGCTCTGGGTTGAGCTGGTGCGTGGCTGTTTCTCTGATTAATTGCTTGTCCCCTTCCTATTAGTGAAAAAACAAAAAGAACAGGAGAGGGAGAGAGACAAACACATTTGTGAATGCCAGCCAGAGAAGAAACACAGACAGGCAGGTTTCCAAGAATAACATTTTTCAGTGTCAGCTTCATGAAAGCATGTAGATGTCACCTCTTTTTTTTTTTTAAACCCATTACTGAATACCGTACATTTTTGGCTACAGAAAATCTACCATAACTCTTCAGATTACGCTAACAGGAAAAGAAAAAAAAATATATTTTGGACAAAAACTCTGAAAAGGTTGCAAATACTAAATTATTGCCAAAAAATACTGCAGTATTCAAAATAGTGATAAGAAAGCATCAGTCAGCAGCAGACAAGGTAATTTTCATAGATGGAGTAGTGGGGGAGATTTTTTGAAAATGTTTTCAGTGATTAAAAAACCCACCAAAACTGTTGCAAAGGAAAGAAAAAACTAGATCCTGGCATCTGGCTCATTTTGACATTTTTCTGAGTAGCTCCAACTCAGATTTGTGATAAGCAGATATGCATGTGATCATCCAGACAGTCAAAGCTTTCTCCGGATTTGGTGAACACTGTTTGATGGTATAGAAAAAAGGAAAATTTATCACCATGCTTCCTCTTCCTGCCTTCTTCTCTTGTCTTTTTCTTCCAAGAGGCTTCTTGAGCCATAGTAAAGCCACACAAGGGAAGGAGCAGCTTCACTAGCAGTGCTGTATCCATAAGCTCAGTTGAGTCTCAGTGAAAATCTGTCCTCAGTCCTTAAGTAAAGGGAAACTATCTAACAGGTTGCAGTGTCACAAGACTGAAATTCAAGGTAGAAATGCTTATTTAATGTACAGTGCTAGATTCTAGTCTGATGACAGGCCAGTGTATAAATGAGTTCATTTCTTCTGATACATACAGTATGTTAAAGCACTAAAAACTTCCTGGTTTGTCATTAAATGGGAGCGTTGTGCAGTGATAGTACTTCAGCTAAGAAGAACAACCACAGAAACAGTAAACAGCACTCATATTTAATGGCATAAATATTCAAAAATGTGTCAAAGATGTATTTTATAGTACAAAGAAATATTTCTGTAAACCGATCCTAGGTTCATTTTAAGTTCACTATTTTTCTTTCATAGAAGTAGTAAATAATCCGTTTTTGAGCTTAGTAAAGATCTTTGGTGGACATCCAGGGACATCTACCTGCACAGTTATGCTCTCTCGATTTGCAGTGTCTCTCCAGTAATTTCTTTCTAGTGCTGCTGTGCTACTTTGCATTTGCTCACACATTATGAGAGGAAGGTATATGTTGATCAGATTCCTGATTAAAGTGTAACTCAGTGGACTGAGAAGAGAATGCACCAAAACTTAGGAGTTTATAATTTAAAATGTCAAATGGGGGAAAAAAAAAACCTCGTCCAAAACATCTCTTTTTTTTAAAACCCAGCCTTTCTTTAATGTCAAAACATGTGACATTAGTTCCAGAATGGAGCACAAAAATTCTTCATTTCATAAGAAGATTTTGGAATGGAAACCCATTCTTCTGAGGTTTTTCTACATAAAAAGTTTCAAGATGTTTAGAAATAGAGAATGTCAGGACAGAATGTTTTGACTTTGACAAGCAAAATATTTGAACTGACCACAAAAATTTTTCTTTTTTTTTTTTCTCTTTAAGAAATACCTTTTGTGTCTAACCATCTTTAATCCTTGTTTTCATTCCTTTGTTGAATGAAAACTGAAATATGGATTTTTCCACAAATTTAAAATCTGGTTCTTCTACCTCTGACTACTGTGCAGAGGTCAGTGAAGCTGAAGAACTTGATTAGCTCTCTTTAGCTGCCTTCTCTATTTTTTTTCTATGGTAGTTCTGGCTTTCGTCTGTTAACTAGCGTCTAACATTCCAGTGTTTGCTGATCTTGGGAGATTCCTTTGGGTGCCACAGGAAGAAGTGCCAGTTGTTCTCCATTCTTTAGAGATACTCTGTTCTCCTGAGGATTCTGTGTCAGCTACAATAGTACTATTGTTTTCATAGCACCTAAATAATGATTAGTATTCATAGAAGAATCCAGAAGGCATGCTTCATTTACAATTTACTTACAGTTCAGAATATGTATAAAAAAAATCACCGCATATATTATGGTATCTGGTAATATTAATTTGGTATGTCTTCAAAATATTTGATCAGATGTGGTTCACATGCTGTAGATGAAGCATCTTAAACTGCGCTGCTGACACATATGCATCAGCATTATATATCCCCTATCAAACATAAGCAATTTTTGCAGGTGGGACCTTACTTTCTGTTTCCACAGCAAGTGCCCTACAGAAAACAGAGAAGGAATTCTTCAGACATGTGAGAGTCTCTGAACAAAAAGGAATTATGTACTTTTCTGCTTAACTTGGGATATGTCCTGTTCTGTTCTGTTGTTCCAGGATAATTTCCTCCATCTAAAAAACTTACCAAAACATAACCATCTTCAATGTACAATGTCTTCCTAAGATTCGACACAATGAATCTCACTTTGATGTTCTAATGTCCTGAAAAAGGCCACTCATCTGGTAAAAGAGATACCAGCCCCGCATCCCCTTGCACAGCCTGCTGCCTGAGACTGCGAAGAGAACCTCAGGGTGAGTTGCCTTCCTCTGTCAGTCACCTTCAGGAGATGCTCCAGCAGGAAGTTAGAGAGCCTTTGGGGCTCTGAGGACTTTCAGATTCCCATTCCCTGAGGGGAACTGGTAAGACTGCTGTCCTTGAAAGCTATCCCCAAGTGTGTCTCTCTTCACCACCAACAGTGAAACTGCTCATCTTTTACCTCAGCAGAGAAAACACACCAGATGAGCTAACGGAGCTGATAGACATGGCCACGAAAGTTGAAAATAACAATAAATAAATAAACTAAAAAGTCAACACATTTGAAAAACGCTTGATGGACCATAAAGGTATCAAGAGATCTGGGACAACTGTCAGGAGACTTGGCAAGAGACTTGGCTGGGAGCTACATGAATGCAAACATGCCAAAACTGTGATGAGAGAAGCAATGAAAGAGAGCGAATTTCTAAAAAAGAGGGAAAAAAGAGCAAATTAAGAATAAGACATGGAGCCATCTGGGGAGCTGGCGAGTAGGACAGGAAAAGATTTCAAAAACAAACCAAGAGGAACACCATTAGCACTTTCAGAAACATCTGGGGAACTTTGAAGCAGTTAGTGAACAGAGAAGAAGCATGAGGGAAATACCACTGGAAAAAAAATAATGTGGTAAGACAGGTCAAATGTGATCACAACTATGAAAAGATGAATAAACAAAACATAGTGCAAAATCTTAGTGCAAGTAATCTTGGAGAAAGCAATATGTCTGTAATGGAGTAATGTGCTAGAAGCATACATTATCTTTTCAATGTTTTAGGAAGTACTAGCATAGTTTTAATACTATTGTAAATATTTACAATGTTGTTATAAGTAATGTTAGAAGTAAAACATTTTAAATTAAAATCACTAGCAAGTTATCTATGGTTCTGATAAACTAATGTAAGTATTTTAGTACTTGTGTATTGTACTTCTTTCATACTATGATGTTTCTTTTCAGATCCAACCAAGATCAGATTTCATCTTTCAGAATATTGGAAAGCCCATACTGTCCCAGTTGAATGAACCAGACAAAGGGTGGCACAGAGGATCAGAAAGCCACTCAGTAGTTTAATTCAAGTTCAAGAAAGAGGACTGTCTGATCATATCACAATGACACATATTCAATTTAGTGATTTTACTATTTGCAAGCTCCAGTTATTAAGCTACCATGTTATTTTACTGGGTACAGTCCAACCTCTGAAGAACTGGAAATTCAATCCATTAATCAAGTCTTCAGGGCTTACTTGGCATTCAGCACTGAGACACCCATAGGTTACATATGGACCATAGAGTTATGTTACATTGTCAGTAGTTTACTTGTTGAAATTCCTAACACAAATATTTCCATAAATCTTTTTCACAGTCATAAACTGACACTAGGTATCATTTATGTCTAATTGTTAATGCTGTAGCACTGAACCTGCCAGACTCAAATCTGAGAAACAGAAAATAAGAAAAACAAAATAAAAGCACAAAAAAGAAATTATTCATGCAAGGAGCATAAAATATATAGAAATAGTGTAAGTTCTCATCTATAATTGTATTTCTATAATATTGTTTAAAACCGTATTCACAGGTGAGATTTGCAGTGTGGATTGAAAAAAAGGAGTTCCTGCCTCATGAATAGTTCAGATTTAGGCAATTTTCAACATTAAAATTGAGTAAAATCCAGAAGTATGGAAAATACAATGGATGTTTTGACTCAAAGGAAGATACCTGATGGAGATATCTCCATGTTTTTCTACTTTCATTATGTCCCATATTTCCAATAAACAATGACATATTTACTTCTGTGAAAAGGGCTGTTAGGGTCTTACTGACACACCTTGTGTACAGTATATATTGATAAGATGGCTTCATCATAAAGGACAGGTTTTGAGGATACTTCACTGTTAATGGTACACTAACAGGTGAAATTGCAGGAATTATGAACTTTACTGCTTAACTAGGGATGTGTCCTGTTCTGTTGTTCCAGGATAATTTCTTCCATCTAAGAAACTTACCAAAACATAACCATCTTCAATGTACAAGTTCATGAACAGCAAGCAAATGACAAGGACTCCTAAGAATGAAACTGCTGATCGTTTCCGCAAGCATCTCATTTTATCAAAATATTTCAAGCTGTGTCTCATGTGAAGAAAGGCATAGTGTCACCTATGAAAGAAAACCACAGTATTACAAGAACTACCGATCTAATAAACATGATAGAAAAACAACTTACCTTCATATGTATCAAATCCTTTCAAACATGCATTGACTATACCCTTTAAGATGGAATTAATTTCATTTGATCATTGTCATCTTCAAGTTTAATGTACAATCTTAACTATAATTTAAGCACTTTTTTTTTTTTTTTTTTTGTCAGTAAAGAAAAAAGCACACCTTGTCAGTTTAAAGTCAGCCTATGTGAAGTAGTAAATACCACTGCATGTGGAGTGGTTAAACCCTGCATTTAAATGCCTTCATTTTTGAAAGTGCTGGACATCTAAACTGACACAAAATAGGCCCAATTAGGAGTTCCATAAAAGATTTGTCAAGTCATATAGAAAAATTCTGGCCTAATAACAAATAACCTTCCAAGTGGAAAATTCAATCTATATTTGCTTTGCCAAACTGATTAAATATCTCTAACAGTATAAAATGAGTTCATTAGACTCTATAGAATAGGATGGTAAATACATCAAGTATTAATAGCACAAACATTTAACTGCAAGGTTTTGTCCATATAGATTCAAGATGAACTGCAGTAAATGGACACCAGTTGTACACAGAACGATTTGAAAATCACTATGTGGAGAATAAGAAGAACATATATGGTGCACAAAGAACAAATAAAAGAATTAATAACAATACGGATTTCTGTCCCTATTTATTTGAGGGTGGGCTGAATTGGTCCTAATTATGGTCTGATTATCCTAAAGCTGAAAAAGCCCAATGTAGCTATTTTTTAAGTTACAGCAATTATTTCCTTTTCCGTAATATCTAATGAAAATAAACATCAGGAAGGAACTGTCAGGGCCATGAATCTCCAAACTCTTGCCCTTCCCAACCATGACAGCACAGTGGTTGCTGTGCGTCTGTGGATTCCAGCAGGCTATTGGGGAAATAAAAGATTGCCCCTGTTTTAGAGAAGACCATGTTACACGTACAGTTTGGGTTTCATTTTAATTTTTTTTTTCTTTTTCTCCTCGTATAACTACTGATTTTCAAAGCAATAAACTCTTAAAAAAACTTATCAGAGGATCATTGGATGGATTAAATTCTGACAGTTCTTAGATAACGGCATGAATTAGCCTGACTGCTGAAAATTCAAGTAGTCTAGGTTGGAGTGCTTGCAGTCACTGGCAGCTTCAGGTGTAGAGGTGCACTACAGTTGCGCATATTGATTTTTTTCCTCTGGAAAACTTGGGAATAAATACTTTTTCAGTCACAGGATGACTGTATGTGCCATATTTGCTGATTGGACTGTGGTATTAGTTCCCTTGTCTGAAGTCTCTAAGGGTGAGGAAGGGGACTTACAACTATATTTGCTGGTTATGTTATTTTTTCCCCATTGCAGTTTTCATTAGATCATGATTATGTTTGATTAGGGATAGAAATTGAGGGAATTACGCAGGTGAGATTAGAGGAACATACGACTGTCATTAGTAAAGCTGATGTACAGGAAGAGAAGAGTCCAGTATGGCCACCATTCAGAGGAAAACCCTTATATTTCTTGTGTTGGTTTCACACAAAGTCATTACAACATTCTTGTTTTACAAATAGATCCTGTGAAATAGTCAAAAGCAAAACGCCATTACAGTGAGGTTTCTTTGTTCATAAGATCTATTGGTAGGTTCATACCAACTGAAGGAACCAAAGGGAAGAACTCCTCTATTAGAATGCAACTCGCTACGGACTCCGTATCACGGGGGAGGCACTGAGGCCATCACTAACACCAGATGGCAGTGCGGATGCACACTTGCCAACCTTCAACCTGCTGCTAAACCTGTTCTTTCCAACCAGTTTGTCTGAAGGTACTATTTAACATACTTATAGTATAAGCCTTTAGCTAAAAATGCGCACAGACTCATACATATATACATACAGAATTCCTTACATCTTCCTAGAGCTGCTGCTTCTTGCAACTCTGTTTAGAATCTGCAACATTGCATTGTGGAGCAATACGCAAATGACATTTGCAAGTTTAAAAAGGTAAATTTTACCTTTTTTGCAGGTAATGTCAGTCATCTTTTAACAAATAGTCTCAGAACTTCCTGCAGTGAGATCCCTGATATTCTCTAAGACCATTTGAGCAGAATATTCACTGTCTTTGATATTGAAAAATAGGGTTCCACTAATAAATAAATTCTGAAGTCACAGCTTTGCTTGGAGATTTTATGCCTTCATTATTCATGCACAATTAAGTAGCTATCAGGATGGTATAAATGCAATTTGTTTCATAAAGCTAGCATCAAGCAGTTAAATGTAATAATTAATAAACATGCATGACTTACAAATCTTTTTCTTTCTAAATAAGACGTATAGTTTTCTTCAGTCTCTTCAGAGAGAGCTCTTAAGACCCCAAATGCTTGTGCACATGTCTCTGCTGCTATCACACATACATGTGGGGCTTTACATAGAAATATAAAAATGTAATTCATTTGACTTTCAAAAAGGATACAGCAATGAAAAGACAGTGAGCAAAAAAATGTAATCACATACCTGTACAGTGTGAAGAAGCTGTTCTTTATGGGCTCTGCAAAGGTGTGAAAGCTGTGTAAAGCCCAAGACCAATTTTCATATGATAATGTGATGTTTTCCCTTGCAGAATTTGCAACACTCCGAAGAATTTTAAAAATGGTTTAAAAAAGCAAATCCTGAATGACCTTCCAGTAAGAGTCTGTTCTTAACAAGCCAACAAGGTCAAGGATAATAGAAAGGGCTTTTTCAAATACATAGCTAATAAAACAAACACTAGAGGCAATATAGGCCCACTGATGAATGAGGTGGGTGCCCTAGAGACAGAGGATATAAAGAAGGCAAAGGTGCTGAATGCCTTCTTTGCCTCTGTCTTTACTCCTGCAGGCTTTCCCCAGGAGCCCCTGATCCCTGTAGCCCCAGAAGAAGTCAGGAGAAAGGAGGAGTTTGCCTTGGTAGATGAGGATTGGGTTAGGGATCAGTTGAGCAATCTGGATATCCATAAATCAATGGGACCAGATGGAATGCACCCAAGGGTGCTGAGGGAGCTGCCAGAGGTCATTGCTAGGCCACTCTCCATCATCTTCGGTAAGTCATGGACAACAGGAGAGGTGCCTGAGGACTGGAGGATAGCAAATGTCACTCCAATCTATAAGAAGGGCAAGAAGGAGGACCCGGGTAACTATAGACCGGTCAGCCTCACCTCCATCCCTGGAAAGGTGATGGAACAGCTTGTTCTTGGCACTATCTCTAGGCATATCAAGGATGAGGGGGTCATTAAGAGCAGTCAACATGGTTTTACCAAGGGTAAGTCATGTTTGACCAACCTTATTGCCTTCTATGAGGAAATAACTAGGTGGATAGATGATGGTAGAGTGGTAGATGTGGTTTATCTTGATTTCAGTAAAGCATTTGACACGGTCTCCCACAGCATCCTTGTAGATAAGCTGATAAAGTATGGGTTTGGTGATCAGGTAGTGAGGTGGATTGTGAACTGGCTGAAGGAAAGAAGCCAGAGAGTTGTGGTCAATGGGACGGAGTCTAGTTGGAGGCCTGTGACTAGTGGAGTCCCTCAGGGGTCGGTACTGGGACCGGTGTTGTTCAATATCTTCATCAACGACCTGGATGAGGGTACAGAATGTATCCTCAGCAAGTTTGCTGATGACACCAAACTAGGAGGAGTGGCTGACACACCAGAGGGTTGTGCTGCCATTCAACGAGACCTTGATAGGCTGGAGAGTTGGGCGGGGAGAAACTTAATGAAATTCAACAAGGGCAAGTGTAGAGTTTTGCATCTGGGGAAGAACAACCCCATGTACCAGTACAGGTTGGGGGCTGACCTGCTGGAGAGCAGTGTAGGGGAAAGGGACCTGGGGGTCCTGGTGGACAGCAGGATGACCATGAGCCAGCAATGTGCCCTTGTGGCCAAGAAGGCCAATGGCATCCTGGGGTGTATTAGAAAGGGGGTGGTTAGTAGGTCAAGAGAGGTTCTCCTTCCCCTCTATTCTGCCTTGGTGAGGCCACATCTGGAGTATTGTGTCCAGTTCTGGGCCCCCCAGTTCAAGAAGGACAGGGAACTACTTGAGAGAGTCCAGCGCAGAGCCACAAAGATGATTAAGGGAGTGGAACATCTCCCTTATGAGGAAAGGCTGAGGGAGCTGGGTCTCTTTAGCTTGGAGGAGACTGAGGGGTGACCTCATTAATGTTTAGAAATATGTAAAGGGTGAGTGTCATGAGGATGGAGTCAGGCTCTTCTCAGTGACATCCAATGATAGGACAAGGGGCAATGGGTGCAAGCTGGAACATAGGAGGTTCCGCATAAATGTGAGGAAGAACTTCTTCCCAGTGAGGGTAACAGAACACTGGAACAGGCTGCCCAGAGAGGTCGTGGAGTCTCCTTCTCTGGAGACATTCAAAACCCGCCTGGACATGTTCCTGTGTGACCTGACCTAGATGTTCCTGCTCTGGCAGGGGGATTGGACTAGATGATCTTTTGAGGTCCCTTCCAATCCCTAACATTCTGTGATTCAACAAACCAAGCTTTGAAACCAAAAACTGAAATTAAAATCTTAAAATAAATCTATGAAAAATTTAAACCAGATTCTAGTTTTCATGTCAATTTAGTTGTTCCCAAGAAGAAAAAATGAAACAAAGCAAGATTTCTTCCCCCCCGCCCCCCCATTTTCCTTTTGTCAGTGGAAAAGGCTTTTTTGCCAGCCCTGTAATAATTTCTCCAGACTACATACATGCAGTCTTACTGTGGTGAACCCTTTCATATTCAATCTACTCTAATTCTTCGTCACTTTCTGACAGTAGTAAGAATTTGTGCTTTTTCCTGCTTTCAGAGATTATTTTTTACTTTCCTGATCTGTTTCCTCCTCAAAGAGTTATGTGAAAAGGCACTGTGGTGTTCCTTTACCCTTCAGTATGCCAACTTGAGTGAATGACTTATCCTTTCCTAACCAATGTGGTGAATCTGCTTGTATCTACAGATGTTCAGAGATGAAGTAACAAGGTCATCTTTGTATTATTTTCTGGTCTACTCGAGTGCTGTGACCCAGCAGCTCAAGAAAAGTTGCTTATTTGCAGAGGAACTGATGGCTGTCAGAAATGGCTACTGCATTGTTTCTATACTGTATTTATGAATCAGACATCTAGCTTTGCCTGTCACTGTATAGTCTGTATTCCAGGAGGTACAGTAGAGCAGACCCAGTACCACATTTATTATATCAACAAACTCCATAAATAACACACAAAAAACCATGACTGGATTATTAAACTCCTTGTGAACTTTATTTCAACCCCTGATTTGACTAAGACACTCAGAAGCAGGTACTTCGTTCCTCGGCTTTGTGACATACCATCCCAATGTCATGTAACTGAATTGCTTTACTAGCAGTTCTTAATGATTGTCCAATTTGGTTTTCAGCTTTTCTTTTTGCAAGACTGCACATGATGCCTCAAGGATTGCATTCAGTCCACTTTACAAAGTGGCAAAGGAAACAAGAGGAGATGAGATGAGATGAGATGAGAGGAGAGGAGAGGCGAGGCGAGGCGAGGCGAGGCGAGGCGAGGCGAGGCGAGGCGAGGCGAGGAGAGGAGAGGAGAGGAGAGGAGAGGAGAGGAGAGGAGAGGAGAGGAGAGGAGAGGAGAGGAGAGGAGAGGAGAGGAGAGGAGAGGAGAGGAGAGGAGAGGAGAGGAGAGGAGAGGAGAGGAGAGGAGAGGAGAGGAGGAATTTTCTTTATGTGGTTATTCTTAAATTTTTCATGTGTCATAGACTTATACAAGATAGAAAAAACAAACCCTATCTTGTGATATACGTTTGAGCTACAGTTGGTAGTGAACTGGAGAATTATAATGGATAGGCTATTCCATGGGGCTCAGATAGACACCCAGCAAGATTCACTGTCTGCCTCACTGAAAGCCTGAAAGTACTTATAAAATGTTTAAGGCTGACAGGAAATTGGTTTTCACTGACCATATTACTAATCTTTTTCTAAGATAAGTGTTCCATTAAGACTTTCCACTGAGCGCCCAGACAGCAGCTTACTGATCAATAAAATAACTCATTCTATAGAGAAGGCTTAGAAAACTATGTATGGGTGTGTGGGACCAACAGTTGGCTTATTCTTTCAAAAAAACCCCAACAAACTTCAGTAAGTTTTGATGAATAAGCATCTATGAAATGAAGACAATTTATAAAATGTTACATTTGTTACTTGTTTTTTAAAATGTTTTGTTTGCTTGACTTCATATACTGTCAGACACAAAATATACTCCTATGATAATTTCTTCTCAGTAGAAGCAATACAGTGTGGACAAGATACATCCAAAATTTGTCATCTTCAGCTCTGATTCTGCAGCCAGATTTACTAGCAGAAACGCAACTAATATGTCTGAAGCTATTAGTGAATTCACAAACTTGAGTCTTGATTGCATTTATTTAATTTTTAACAAGAAAGAATTAAAATTATTTTTGCTGTTCAGTGGACTTCGCAATTTATGGACTAGTCTAGCCTTAATATATTACATTAATTGATGTTGACTGAACTTATGGAGACAGTTTTAAAGGTACCATAAGATCAGCAACATGTTATCTTGCACTGCAATGTAATTAGGTCAAGCAAGCAAAGCAGGATTTGTAGTGGGAGGCATTAATAGCTGCTATTGTAAGTATCATCACTGCTTCTGTGTTCTGAGTCAATGCTAGATTAGAGACCTTGTAAATAAATGTTTCATAGAAAGAAAGCAGACTGGGTACACTAGCAGCTTTCAACTGCCATGATGATGATTTCAACCTTAATCATCAGATTTCCTGTAGACTTCAGACAAGTGGCTCTAGGCAGAGTGAAAAGAGGCCTTGGATGAATATCTACACATTGAGCTAACAGGCATTCAGATCCATGGAGGTGAGCAGCGTGGGATCTCTGTGAGAGCACTTATCTGAAGCTGCTTTCAGTGAGCAGGGTCCTATATCTCTGTGACTTGTCAAGTAAAACTATTTCCATTTGGGTAGGGAACATCTCTCGAAAGCCTGCATACTTCCACATGCATCTCTCTGTGGAAATCTCTGCTATCCAGTGAGCAGCTGGAATCTCATTTCATTAAACTGGTGCACCATTTTTCAAAAGCATAGTAGTTACCACCTCTGTCTTGTAGCAGATTAGTTTCCAATCTTTTTTTAGGAGATGCTTACCTCATTTTTGCTTCCAGCTTCAATTCATCTGTTTACTAACATTATGTTTGGTGGTATCTGTTAGGTTGTGCCAGAGATAATTTTGTAACATAAGCAAAATACTTCCCCTCCTGCCTTTGTTTTTAAAAAAGAAAGTCTAAAGAAAAAATATCAACAAAATGGCTGGATAATATAGCCAAGCTGTCAGGTGTGGTGAATAGATTTTCATATCCTTAGCATATGACAAACATGATGATCAATAAAGGCTTAAATGACCTTTTCCACTATTCTGTATGTCACTTATTATAAATAAACTCGAGACATGGCAATAAGATACACTTTACTATCAAGCTTTCTAATGGCAAAGAATGTTTTTTAAATTGTCTATTTTTCCAAGAAATATTTAAATAAGCAAAACGTGGTAGCAGGGTGTGATATTAAAAAATATCTTTGATGATTTTCTCTTGTATGTTTTTATTAAACTTCCAACCCACTTTTCCTCTGAAGAAATTGTAAAACATTGTTTCAGATTAGTGACAGAAGGCTTCCATTTTTTGTATCTTAAATAATATCAGTATCGTAAAGATACAGTTAATAAGTAAAATAGTTATTTCTGTTCAATGAAATACACAGGCAGGAAGGAACTTTCCTCAATATGGTCAAGAATAAATTTGATAAGTCTGAATGTGCACTTTCATAATCTGCTTTTCTCATTTTTAAAATACCAGTAACTACAGAATAGTTTGGGGAGGAAAGGGAATTTTAAGGTTTTGGGAAAAAGAAGTACAGTAAAAGAACTCCCCACTAAAAAAAATTACATTTCTTAACAAGTAAAGTTAAAACAAGATTGATTGCTCATTTAAATGTTAGTTGGTCCTACATACTAGGAGTAAAGTGAAGCATTTTTACTGAGAAGAGAAACAACCAAAATTCCACAATATCTTACATAAAATAAAAATGAAAATGATAGATATAAAATCTCCATGGCAGGTTAAAAAAAAATTGATTTTTTTATTCTACATTTTATATCAATTCCTAGCTTTACCCCCTTGTAGGTGCCCTAGCTCTCTTATTTTTAAATAGATCATGAAATCCAAAAATGAGTTTTATGGTGAATCTTATGTGATGGCATGTATACCACTTTGCTCAGACTGAATCCTTTAGAGCACCTACCTTGTAATGTTATTCGGAATCACCGCCAGTGATATTACAGAGAGCTCAGGGAAACTAACAGTCTAACTCAGCAATGATATGAAACACTACTGTAAATGTTCCTAAAATCTCCTTTACCCTATAATTTTCTAAAGAATTATGATGTAAATAGATTTAGTGACCCTTAATGACAAGAGAGATGAAATCTTTTCAAACAAGGCTCCCAGGAATGACTACAACAAAGGAACACATATTAACTTCGTTGACTGATGCACAAAGTCCTAGTTCCTGAGGTGACACTTTCAGTCCACTTCTCCGTTACTGAGTTTTGAGATGTATGTCTGTTGGATGTATGCCCCATTGTTTGAGAACTCACTGGAGTTGTTTTTCATTGTCATCTTAGATTTACATTCACTTGACCAAACACAGATGCCTATGATGTGAATGTTTGAGCTAGTCACATTCAGGCTCCGTTTATTGCCAATGCAGAAAAATAGGTATTTGTAGACTGTGATTCATCTCACTAAAAAGTGACTGTCTAAAATATGTCAGATTAATTGTGCCCTAAAAATTCCCATTTCTCTTCACTGGCTACAAAAGCAGCCTGAGATGGCCCACTCATATATAGATACCAAAAGGAAGGAACTCCATTCACATTTTCCCTTAGTAATTTCTGTGTCTCTTTTGCTGCTTTTTTAAGGACAGCACATAGACAATAAGCCACTGTCTCTAGCTCCAGAGTGTGGACATACAGCATGGACCTACACCTTTCCTGAGCACAAAAATGTCCTAATTCTGACAATAACGTGAGGTTGGATCCTAGATTATCCCCACCTATGACACTATGGCTGGCACATCTTGCCTGCAGTAGACCACTGCAAATTATCCTCCATTAAAAAACTTGATTTTGGTTGTCTATCCCAAGACAGTTCCCTTTATGCACCTCACAAGCCAGTTCTCTGACTTCAGATATCAGTCTCTGCTGCTTCCCCCTGGCATTATCCAGAACACAATTTTGCTGCTGCTGGAGTTTCCACTCAACAGATTCATCACAGTACAAAACACAGAGGACAGGCTATTACCTGCATGCCCCACAGTGGGATCCTAATAGCTTTACTGAAGGATATTTGAAGGTTGAAAGAGATGTCCACTAAAAGACTTAGCCACAGTAGGCTTATACCCTCAAGTTGTGTTAATGAGGGAAGTAATTTATGGTCTCTGTGTATCTTTGACTCCCCCACAGTACCTGGCAAGATCAGAAACTCAATTCATTCAATACATTCAAATGAAGCATATGATTTTAGGTGGAATAAATTCTCGATATGGCAGGACAGTAAGGCAGAAAGTGGTTTAATTTCAATGCAGTAACTGAACTGAGATTCTGATAGACTCTTCAGCCTAAAGGTAGGACATCTATTGTACACATCATTCACCCTAATTCTCTTAACTCCTCAAAGTAATATGATACCTTTTGTGTAGCCTTTGGTATTCACCAAAGAACTTGGAAATTTGACATATTTGACCACAATCTTGAATCTCAGCTTCTTTTTTCCAGAAGAAGCTTCAAGGTGTTACACTGGGGTAAGGCATTGGGTATGCCAGAACTGTATGCGCCTGTATTGTCCACTATATGGGGATGTGTTTTGGCTCAAAGTTTTGTGGCTTTTCTTGGGATGAAAGTGCTTCATTCCCACTGAGGATGAAATGCTGGTTTTAGATTTACATGTTCTTACCTCGAGTTAGGGAAGTTTCAGGTTTAATCTTGCTAGCTTCTGGAATAAATTTTGGATAGTTCATAATGTTGTTAATGCTGGATGTCAGCTAACTCAAAACGCTCAAACAGGGCATTAGTGTGATCTCTGATTTTCTCAGACCCCATCAAAGATACACAGAATTTTGAGGACTAGTTTTAGTTTTATTAAAGGTACAGATATAGCAATCTGATATCATCTTCCTGAATTAAATCTAAATAATCAATCTCTGTTGGAAACACAATATAAACACAAAAGGCATATGTGCATGCTAGCTGGTAAAAACAGTTTCTATAAAGTTTATTAAGACCTTACTGGCCTTCAAAAGTGAGAATTGTCTGATTTCATTCTATCCTTCTCAGTGTTAGATTCCTATTTAGACTAGATTCTGAACTTTTTCTATAGTCAACAGGTAGTTACAGAAACTTCCAGAGGACAACATACCTTTCCTAAGCATTTAAAACAAGCACAATGAATTCACTTATTTCCACTAACGAGAGAGAGTGCAAGAGCAAGAGTGAGAGGAAGACCTTCAGTTTTTACATAGCTAAAAGGAGGTGACATGAATATTGTCTACTTCAGTATTTATCAACCACATCTATAGGACCAGTAATGGCTTCACCAGACAGATGAAAAAAGAATGCGTCATAGGCTTCCAACGTCTGGAGAACTCCAAACTTAGAATTTTGTAGTTTCAGAGACTCAAGAAATAATGTTAATTCTTCATTTTTGTACATATCTTGCAAATACTTTTTTGCATTATCTTACAGAAGCACCAGTTTAGGCCACTGATACATTTGAGCCTTTGCAGAAAAAAGACTATTTTTTTAATTATATTTTTTTTAAATGGATTGGAGTCTATCCAACAATGGAAAAAACCCACAACAAGCTGAAAAGAAAATTGGTGTCTTTGTAAACTCATTTTTTAGTACATCTGAGTTCCTTACTGCTAACTATGTACATCAAAGGAGGAACTTGGCATCTGTAGTACTCCTGAGATGCATGAAATCCCAGAAAAGAACAAATGAATGGTGTTATCCACCACGTCCAAAAATTATGGGATAGCTTTATGGTTTTACTGGACCTCTGAGGTTCAGTTCAGTATTTACCTTCATAGAATATCACTGAAGGAATTAAATCAGCCTATTCCATTTTTCTCTGGACAGTACACACAGAAGTGAGTGAAAATATGAAAGGAACCAAATATTCTTTGGATTTGAACATGCTATATGGATTCCATGGAATTCTAAAGAGGTCAAAGGAATTTGGAGAATTTTGATTTACACCAAAAAATTCCAATCCAAAATTTAAAAAAAAACCCACAATGCTCTCAATCTTATTAAAGAAAATATGATAATAACATGGAGAAAGGTTAAAATACTTATATTAGAGCTTCTTTTTTCTTTAGAATATGAAGAAGTGAGCTATCCAATTGATTTCAATGAGCTTAAAATCAAGCTTTTTTTTTTTTTTTTCCCCAGTTGAGGCTAATATGAGCAGATCATAGTTAAACCGAAGCCAACAGGAAAAGAGTTGTAGTATGACAGGTGGTATGAATTCCATGTTTCTAATGTCAGAAGGACAGAAAAAAAGCCACACAATGGACTTTTGCATAATTTAACCTCATAAGGATTTGTAAATGGAAAGAAAAAAAACAAAGAATGCTTCTTCACATACATGAGAACTTCATTTCAAGATACTATTGTGTTTAATCAAAAGTGTTTTCTCTTCCACTTTCTGGGAATTTTCACTTTCTAAAAGAAATGACTGTCAATCAAGAATTATTAGAGTCCTTCAAGAACTTATCTCAAATCTGAATATTAGAAGAAAAAAGATGTATCTTACCTTCCATATTATTAAATATTTTGAGCAGATAAAATTATTTTTAAAGGAGTAAAAACAACCAGAATTTCTCTGGCATCTATATCATACATTTGCAGATACCACATTCATAAAACAATGTTTCTTGGTTTTTCATTTGTGGGCTTCAGAATACAAAGGTGAGAAGAACAAGCGACAAATACCCATGATAAGATGATCTATTGTGGATCTTACTGCTATCAGTCAGTTGCTCTATAGGAAGTATTTCTTGAACCTCAGAAGACATCAAGTATGTTGATCCCTTCCCTAAATTTTCAGTTCTACACAAAGCAGTAAGTGGCCCATTGTGTTAAATCCACTACTCAGTTCACTCAAGCTGCAGACAATAAGAACATACCTTGTCAATCTGGGCCTTAAATCTGATGGAAGATATGAAGCTTGTATTTCAACATTTTACACTGCTTAAAATAAATATCTAAAGGAAAGATGTAAACAAATCTGGAAGGAAGGGGCTGATTCATGACAGGACAGTTCCAATTTTAAGCAGGTGTAGAACCAACAAATGAATTGCTTTCTAACTATTGCTGTGAAAATAATTTTCAATTAATAATTTATGTAACACAGCCTATTTTTAGATTTTTATGTTTGTTTGTTTGTTTTGTCTGGAGAATAAATTATGAATTCAGCTATTTTAAGGTATTTGTAATGATTTTTATTTCCAGTCTTTGACTTGAATAAAATTGTTCCCTGGGAATACTTACCATTTTTATCCTGTATGTTATGATTACTAAGAGATGTCATAAAATGTGTATCTAAACATTTCTTGATGTAGGTTGGATTCTAAAATTAATATTTTGCATAGTTAAATTTAGTCAAAGGGTGTTCATATAAAACCATGTGGAAAGGTATAAGTCTAACTGAAGTAAATATCTATTAAAAGTGTATTTGTATGAATATTTAGGGTAATCTTCATACAGTTCTTATCAGTTCTGAAGACATTGTTAAAGATAGAAAATAGAATTTGGAAATAGGATTGGGAAAAACAGATTCTTCAATATTGCAAGATGAGGCTTTTTTCTTGTTTGAATCTTCCTGTACTATGTTTTTCAGCATTACAATTTCAGCCTTTCATGGCTGAAATTAAATGCATTATTTCTTTTGTGATTCTGAAAGTGTAACCAAATGGATAATTTTGTTCCCAAAAGAGAACCTGGAGGGTTGACTCCGATTTCAGTTGCTTCTTATTAACACCAAACTAAAACTGTATTTTCTCTTGCTGAGAAGTAAACTGGGAGGCAGGTGTCCCACTGTGACCCATAAAGTTTGTTAATGATGATGTCCATGTTAAAGTTGACCAC
Organism: Podargus strigoides; assembly: GCA_028020825.1. NCBI lineage: Eukaryota > Metazoa > Chordata > Aves > Caprimulgiformes > Podargidae > Podargus > Podargus strigoides. The sequence goes on from CM051662.1 coordinate 43,929,448, forward strand.
TGTTTTTTAGCCATTTCTGAATAGTCAAAGCAATTTCTTTGAATGGAAAAAATATGCATTGAAAATTGCACATTGGTAAATCCCTCAATATTGTGACCCTCAGAAATGGGTCAATGTTGTTTCCCAGTGGGATACTCTCTCTTTAGAAATTCATTTTTCGGCTTTTCTAAGTGTATGTATGAATGTGAGAACAAAATATGCGAATACACATACACAAGGTAATGATTAAGTAATTCAGCAGAGATATTAATAAAACATCAGGTCCATTAGAAGACCATTTAGGCTGACCGTTTAGCATTTAGTCTTGGCCATGTAGTTGAGTTGAAATATATTATTATATTTGCCTAAGTGGATACAAGAAAAAACAATTGACTATACAGTTCTTTGTGCCAAAAACTACATTTATCAATCGATTTTCACTTTTTTATTACTTTATAAAATAGAGAATAATTTCTGAGGTTTTGCACCTGACCTCTCTATTCTACATGCTTAGAAAACTTTGTAAAATCATCAGTACTTTTGTATTTGCATATATTGGCTTGTAAGCCTCCTACTTGTACTATATTTTCTTTATAAATGGCTTGATACAATGACAAAAATTACTATCTAGGAAAATCAGATTAGGAAGTGGGAACGTTGTGGCAAACAAAGAGAAAATCTGCAGGTGACATATGAGCTCAGTTTTCAGTTTGATGACGTTCTATTGTATATATAAGGAACAATTATGTCCTCTTTTTGTAGAGTTCTACATTTCTAAAATGAATAACCTTTGAGGTTGAATGAAAAGCAGAATATCTTTATGAGTGTACATGTTTTTAGCCAAGAAAAATGGGTCATGCGAGTTATTTTTCTATCATACTAAAAGTGATATTTAAATTCAGAATTATTAGAATTAAAATAGGCTTTACACTTCTCTGTCTGTCATCTTAGAGCGTAGCTCAAAATTTTGATAACTGTGAATCAGGGACATGATCTTATTATTTCAAAGGCAAGATCTAGGGCACAAAGCAGAAGATAAAAAAAAAAAGGGAGGAAAAAATTAAATAGATGAAAATGGAGAGAAGCAGAAAACGTACTTTGATTAATTGAAAGTTTAATTACTGAAAGACTTCCTCCACACAGCATATTGGTAATTAGAAAGTCTGAGTGATGTGCGATTTCATTTAACACTATGCAAAAAGCCACCACAACACAGTAAACTGCTTGATTCTTTCAGTGTTTGTGGAGCATATAAATTGGTATTTCATTTTACTCTGGAGTAAAAGAAAGAAAGAAAGTTCATTTTCATTTTTAACTTTTTTTTTTTTTTTTTTAATAGACCAAAAACTGAGAGACTGGATTGATTAGACACCATAGAGTTGTGTTCTCATCCATCACTGCCACCTTAGCTCTGAAGCACACTGGGCACAGGACAGAACTGTGCTGTGCGATAGGATTTCTGGTCACCTCAAGAAGAATTTTGTGTTGTCTTTTACAAAATGTGAAGTCTTCTTGAAACTTAAATTTCTTTTCCAACATTTTGAGAAAAGTGTTGTTCTCAAAAGAACAGAAAGGAGAATGTTAAAAATGTTCCACAAGAATGGGATTTCTGGTAGAGCACTAGACCGTCCTGCTTATGTCCCACCAGAAACTCCTCACTCCTGATGCTTGGAAACACCCTCAGTGAACCAGCATCAGCATATGCAGGAAGCTACTGACAAAAAGAAAAATGTGTGCGGAGCCAAGAAACCGCATCAACTTTGGAACCTCCTGGGTATAGCTCAGGGACTGAAGGACTATCAGATTGCTGATTTCCAAGGAGCTATAGAAATGGACAGAAAGGAGATAATATTGGATAATGAATTTGAGGGAGTCTGGGACTGGAAGATCACGAGATTCAAGTCCCCATTGTTGGTGGAAGTATTAATTTAACAAGGAGTTTTGATGGGAAATGGCTTTTATAGGATAATCAAAAAGACAGATTGTAGTTACCAATATGGTATCAGGTCTGGACAAGGCATAAAAAAAAAATAATCAACCCCTGTGTCACCACTTCCCACATTTTAAGCCATGAAGGCAGTACACTGAAACTGGCTGACAGTAATGTCAATAGAAACAGCAATGCTTTCAACCATTAAGAAAGAATTCATCCTATGGTTCTAGTGACCTGAGCGTTAACTGTGTAATCTAAGCTATTTACACAGGTACTCATTATAAAGTAATTAAACCCATGCAATGATAATTATTTAAGAAAGGTACTCTGAATAGACAAACTGTCTCTCTCAGTTTATTCCTCTTCCGCAAGACTAAAGTTAGGTGAGATGACTCCTGTCTTTAGAGACTCGGTGTAATATTTGAGGGGTCTAGACAAGAAGAACCATTTTCTCCAAATTTTATTTTAAGCAGGTTGACAAAATCACATCACAGTAGTAAACAAAAGAACATGGAAATAACAAATGCATGGCAAGCAGCATGATTCAAGTAGGAGGAAAAAATAAGTATTGGAAAGGAAGAGGGCATCATCCCTTCCCATTCCCCTTCGATCCCGAAATAACAGGGACTAGTCAAAAAGCTGTTTGCCATCTTGGTGTTTCCTTTTATTTCTCATGCAGCACACATTGTAACCTCCATGTCAACTAGGTGGTTGTCGGTGAGGCAGCAGCGGCAGCAACAGTGGCGGCAGCAGCGGCGGCAGCAACGACAAGACTGAAGTAAGGCCGAGGTGGTGAGGGTTCGATCGCCGTTGTGCAGAGGGATTCCTGAGCCAGGGACCCCCCCACTCGTAGCCCGAGCTCCAAAGGCTCCTGGAAGTCGGCGAGAGCCAATCAGGCGCAGCAGAGGCTCGAGGCCACCCCGAGCCGCATGGGAGATTTTTAAACGCCCCTGCGGAGCGCAAACGACCCGGAGCACGGAGAACTGCCCCGGGCCAACTGCCGTGCCACGTCAACAGGAGCGGGCAAACAGGGGCGTGGCACGGCAGTTGGCCTGGGGCAGTTGGCACGAGCAGGGTGCGCAGGGAAGGCGCTAAGGAGCCGCGAACTAGGGAGGGGAGCGAGGAGCTGAGGTGCTAACAACTGTTTGCTGCAGAGACCAGCTCCTGGGGGCACTTACCAGCTCACTGAAAGAAAAAAGGTCTCCACCAGGCAGAGGAACACCAAATTGGATGTGGGAACCCCGAGCTCCCACGGAAGGATGCAGTTGTGCAGGCAGCAGGCTGCAGGGAATGCCACAGCATCTCCGTGGTAACAGGGGGCTGTGCGCTGCGAGCAGGTAGATGATCTGCTCAGCCGAGCGGCACAACTGCAAGATCAGGTTGAAAGGCTTCAAGCTGAAGTAGAAAGGCTTAGGAGCATCAGGGAGGCTGAAATGGAGATAGACTGGTGGAGCCAGGTTCTGCCCTCCCTGCAACAGAAATGGGAGCACCCACCAGAAAACACCCAGGATCGAGGTGTCCCTGTACTCTGCCCCTCTCAGGAGGATGACGGAATCCTAAACGAAAGGGGTGAGTGGAGGCAAGTTAATGGCCGTGGCAGAAGGTGAGCGCCCTCCTTGCCCACCTCGCCTCCCCAGGTGCCTCTGAGAAATAGATATGAGGCCCTGGTGGAATACAGCCAGACTAATGGGGATGTAGTGGATACATGAGAGGTCTCACCACAGACAGGAAAACCTAACAGAAATATAACAACCTCTTCCACAAGGAAGAAGAGTGCTAGTTGTTGGGGACTCACTCCTAAAGGGAACTGAGGGCCCAATATGCAGACCTGACCCTCATCACAGGGAGGTCTGCAGTCTACCTGGAGCCAGAATCAGGGATATCACCTGGAAATTCCCCAACCTGGTACAGCTGACAGACTAGTACCCATTACTGATCTTCCAGACAGGAGGGGAGGAAGCTGCATCCCGTAGTCTGAAAGGGGTGAACAAAGACTTCAAGGCCTTGGGACGGTTGGTGAAAGAGTCTGGGGCGCAGGTTATTTTCTCCTCCCTCCTTCCATTTTCAGGTGATTGACATGAGATGCAATAGGAGGATTCATTCCGTAAATGCCTGGCTACGAGACTGGTGCTACAGGCAGGGCTTTGGGTTCTTTGATAATGGCTGGTTTTATAAGACTAGAGACCTGACAGTAATACATGGGGAAGGTTTATCTTGTAGGGACAAAAGGGTCCTGGGACAGGTATTAGCAGGGCTCATTCGGAGGGCTTTAAACTAGATTCAAAGGGGGACTGGGTTGTAGCTGGCCTTGCACCACTGGGGCAGTGCTCTAGTATTGATGAAGACCAGGAGGCCTCCCACCCCCCTAGGGTGAAATCGACGTGCTCGGCTCGCTCTCTGAAATGCCTGTACACCAATGCACGCAGCATGGGGAATAAACAGGAGGAGTTAGAAATCCGTGTTCGGTCAGGGGGTTATGATCTCGTGGCGATTACAGAGACCTGGTGGGACAGCTCGCATGACTGGAATGTGGTCATGGATGGCTATGTCCTTTTCAGGAAAGATAGGCCAGCAAGGCGAGGTGGTGGAGTTGCTCTTTACGTGAGGGAGCAACTAGGGTGTATTGAGGCGGGGCGGATCAGGAGCGAGTTGAGAGTTTGTGGGTGCGAATTAAGGGGCAGGCCGGCATGGCTGATACTGTTGTGGGTGTCTATTACAGGCCACGGGATCAGGATGAGGAGGTTGATGAGGCCTTCTACAGGCAGCTGATAGCGGTCTCGCAAATGCAGGCCCTGGTTGTCATGGGGGACTTTACCCTGATATTTGCTGGGAGGCCTACTCAGCCAGCCATCCACAGTCCAGGATGTTCCTTCAGTGCATTGATGATAACTTCCTGATGCAAATGGTGGATGAGCCAACTAGGAGAGGAGCACTGCTGGATCTTATTCTCACGAACAAGGCGGGTCTAGTTGATGCACTGAAGGTTGAGGGTAGCCTTGGTAGCAGTGACCATGAGATGGTGGAGTTCAGGATCTCATGTGACAGGAAGAGAATACCTAGCAGAACTACAACCCTGGACTTCAGTAGGGCCAACTTTGGCCTTTTCAAGCAATTGCTAGGGGAAATCCCATGGGACAGGGTACTTGAAGGTAAAGGGGCCCAAGATAGTTGGTTAGTGTTCATGGACCTCTTCTTCCGAGCTCAAGATCAGTGCATCCCAACAGGTAGGAAGTCAAGAAAGGGTGCCAGGAGACCTGCATGATTAAACAGGGAACTGCTGGGCAAACTCAAGTGGAAGAAGAGAATGTACAGATCATGGAAGGAGGGGCTGGCCACTTGGGAGGAATATAAGTCTGTTGTCAGAGGATGCAGGGAGGTGACTAGGAAAGCCAAGGCCTTCGTGGAATTTAACCTTGCAAGAAAGGTCAAGGACAACAGAAAGGGCTTCTTCAAATACACTGCAGATAAAACTAACACTAGAGGCAATGTAGGCCCACTGGTGAATGAGGTGGGTGCCCTGGTGACAGAGGATAAAAAGAAGGCAGAGTTACTGAATGCCTACTTTGCCTCTGTCTATACTGCTGGAGGCTGTCCTGAGGAGCCCAGGACCTCTGAGGCTCCAGAGGAAGTCAGGATAGGGGAGGAGTTGGTCCTGGTTGATGAGGACTGGGTTAGGGATCAGTTGCACAACCTGAACATCCATAAATCCATGGGTCCTGATGGGATGCACCTGCGGGTGCTGATGGAGCTGGCAGATGTCATTGCTAGGCCACTCTCCATCATCTTTGTTAAGTCATGGGGAACGGGAGAGGTGCCTGAGGACTGGAGAAAAGTAAATGTCACTCTGGTCTTCAGAAAGGGCAAGAAGGAAGACCCGGGTAACTATAGACCGATCAGCCTCACCTCCATCCCTGGAAAGGTGATGGAACAACTTATCCTGGGTGCTGTCTCTAGGCATATCAAGGATAATAGGGTCATTAGGGGCAGTCAACATGGCTTCACCAAGGGGAAGTCATGCTTGACCAACCTGATAGCCTTTTATGAGGACATAACCTGGTGGGTCGATGATGGTAAAGCAGTGGATGTGGTCTATCTTGATTTCAGTAAAGTGTTTGACACAGTCTCCCACAGCATCCTCGCACCTAAACTGAGAAAGTGTGATCTGGATGACTGGATGACTGGATAGTGAAGTGGATCGTGAACTGGCTGAAGGAAAGAAGGCAGAGAGTTGTGGTCAATGGGACAGAGTCTAGTTGGAGGCCTGTATCTAGTGGAGTCCCTCAGGGGTCGGTACTGGGACCAGTACTATTCAATATATTCATCAATGATATGAATGAGGGAATAGAGTGCTCTGTCAGTAAGTTTGCTGATGACACAAAACTGGGAGGAGTGGCTGACACAGCAGAGGGTTGTGCTGCCATTCAGAGAGACCTAGACAGGCTGGAGAGTTGGGCGGGGAGAAATTTAATGAAATATAACAAGGGCAAGTGTAGAGTCTTGCACCTGGGGAAGAACAACCCCATGTGCCAGTATAAGTTGGGGACTGACCTGTTGGAGAGCAGTGTAGGGGAAAGGGACCTGGGGGTCCTGGTGGACAGCAGGATGACCATGAGCCAGCAATGTGCCCTTGTGGCCAAGAAGGCCAATGGCATCCTGGGGTATATTAGAAGGGGTGTGGTTAGTAGGTCGAGAGAGGTTCTCCTCCCCCTCTACTCTGCCTTGGTGAGGCCACATCTGGAGTATTGTGTCCAGTTCTGGGCCCCCCAGTTCAAGAAGGACAGGGAACTGTCCAGCACAGAGCCACAAAGATGATTAAGGGAGTGGAACATCTCCCTTATGAGGAAAGGCTGAGGGAGCTGGGTCTCTTTAGCTTGGAGAAGCGGAGATTGAGGGGTGACCTCATTAATGTTTATAAATATGTAAAGGGTGAGTGTCATGAGGATGAACCCAGGCTCTTCTCAGTGACATCCAATGATAGGACAAGGGGCAATGGGTACAAGCTGGATGCATTCCTGTGTGACCTGATCTGTGTATTCCTCCTCTGGCAGGGGGATTGGACTAGATGATCTTTTGAGGTCCCTTCCAATCCCTAAGATTCCGTGGTTAAGTTACTTTTCCCTGTCGTGGCAGAAGATTACAAATGAAGCTATCATTTTCTTTCTCCATTACACAGAATCACATAATAACCTTGGTTGGAAGAGACCTCTGAGATCATCAAGTCCAACCATTAGCCTAACACTGCCAATTCACCACTAAACCATGTCCCCTTAGCACCTCATCTACATGTTTCTTGAATACCTCCAGGTATGGGAACTCCACCACTGCCGTGGGCAGCCTGTTCGAATGTCTGACAACCCTTTCAGTGAAAAATTTTTCCTAATATCTAATCTAAACCTTTCCTGGCGCAACTTGAGGCCAATACCCCCCATCATGTCACTAGTTACCTGGGAGAAGAGACTGACCCCTGCCTCACTACAACCTCCTGTCATGTCTTCTAACTGTTCTTCTAGCTCCATGTGAGGAATAGCATTCTGCAGAGTACTGTGATAGCAAGAGAAATAAAATGAAATGCCATACTAGCAAACAGCTCTGCTTTTGAACAACATAACTGTGCTGCAAAATTTATAAAGCTGTTGAATAAACTTGGATCATTAAATAAAAAATTCAGGCCCTTTATCTGTTCTGAAAAAATGCATATATTTTAATCTGAGCAGACAATATTTTTACAGTATATAGTTTCTGATGGGGATCACACAAAAGAAAAAGGTTAGACTGAGAAAGCTTTGCCAACAAGATAAACCTGTAGTCACAGACACATCTAATTCCCCGAGCTTTCATCATTAATATTTTATAGCCCTCACTGATCTGCCCCGTCTTGAAGAAAAATGTATCTTTCATGTAAGCAGGCAGGGCACAGTAATAGAATTTATCTGTATCAAAAAGGAGGTAAAATGAAAACTATAATACAGATGTCACAGCGAAGTATTGAGTTTGCTCACTGTTAGCTGAAACACTGATCCCTGCACAAAGTATTTGAACAGTAGAAATAGCACTAGCATACACAAGTATCACAGCATTACCGTTAAGAGAAAAATATGATGGATGCTATTTGTAGGAGGTTTTTTAATCTCTATCTAAACACTGCATTTTATACAGTCATTCCATAAAGCAACATCCATTTCCTTTGCTGCAGATTCCTGTAGGATGTGGCTGTTATTTCAAGTTTAACCTATCATCATTTTTGATTTATCAGCATTAGAATATAGAAAGGAAATTATTCTTTTCCTACATTCACTGATGGAGCTCAACAATGCATTAAGGTGCATTTACTAGGGTAAAGACACTTGAGGAGATCATGCAGTTTCAAGAGTTTTGTGGGTGAGTCTGCTTGCATTATTGATATGTGAAAGTGTAAGAACATAAGAACAAAAGCGCTGTGCTGTGTAGTAACTCTACCAGTTATGCTGAGGTATAGCAGGAATAACGCATTTGCCTATGGCAAAGAGGAAACAATGAATTTGTATAGAAAAAATTACAGGTATATCAGTTATAACTTCATTAACACATGCCAGTTAAATAAGGCTGATCATGAATCACCCTTCAATGGTAGTATAGTGATATATGAGATTTAGACACCACCTGAACAATCCCTAGTTCAGGTTACTTGTTTGTCCTGCCTAGGCTGTGTCGTTTGACTCAGGTCACAAGGACACAACTATGTAATCGCAGACAGCCCAGAGTGAGCAATTGGTGCAGCTCCTTATCAGACCAAAAAAAGCCATGAAGATAGGGAGTCTGACATTTGTGATATAGCTCTCTACTCTGTCACCTACATATGAGGATTGATCAACTTTCTTATCGTCCCTTTTTAGCTCAGTGATATAAAGCAGTTCTGGAAATCAAGAAGTGTAAAGGCTGGAATTCTCCAGGATGCTTAGCCTGATATACAACCCTTGTGATGGCAGATGACTTTTTTTACCTTTTCTGGTTTATTGAGCCAGAGCATTATCGCAGTATGACAGAAGTGCTGGTTGGGATGGACGTCCATGGAGTTCATGTAGGTCGGTTCCTACTCAGAATGGGGCTATGCCCAACACTAGAAAAGTCCAGCTGTGTCTTTGTCTAGTCAAAGCTTGAACATCTCCAAGGGCATTCCACAACCTTTCTGGGTAGTCTGTTCCAGTACTGCACTGCTCTTCTAGTGGATTTTTCTTTCCCAAGTGTTTAATCTGAATCTTTCAGGCTGTGAACTCTGACATTAGCAGAGAACTAAAACTACCACTATGTTATCTAACATTAAATAGTAAAATTAAATATGAAAAACAAAAACAATAATAAAATCACAACACTTCATTTGTGCCACCAGATGCAGGAAATGAAAACTTCGGTGCAAAGTCATCTCACAACAGCTCATAAGAAAGACATGAAAATTCTCCTAGTAGAATGTCTTACCATTTGAAGGTCCAAGCCAGAAACTGAAAGACAAGAAATGAAAATACACTTTTCAAATCTCATCAACTTTATCAGAAGTGACTGTGGTAATTACTAAGAGTTTAGTCCAATGGGAAAGACACTCTCTCATCTGTAATACAATTAAAATACAAATAATATTCATAGAAACAGAATGGGTTGGGTTGGAAAGGACCTTAAAGATCATCTAGTTCCAGCCCCCCTGCCATGGGCAGGGATACTTCCCACTAGACCAGGTTGCTCAAGCTCTGATCCAGCCTGGCCTTGAACACTTCCAGAGATGGGGCATCCAACATAAGAAGGACATGAACCTGTTGGAGTGGGTCCAGAGGAGGGCCATGAAGTTGATCAGAGGGCTGGAGCACCTCTCTTATGAAGACAGGCTGAGGGAGTTGGGGTTGTTCAGCCTGGAGAAGAGAAGGCTCTGGGGGGTACCTGAAAGGGCCTACAAGAAAGCTGAGGAGGAACTTTTACAAAGGCATGTAGTGATAGGATGAGGGGTAATGGTTTGAAACTGAAAGAGGGTAGATTTAGACTAGACATTAGGAAGGAATTCTTTACCACGAGGGTGGTGAGGCACTGGAACGGGTTGCCCAGGGAAGCTGTGGATGCTAGTCATCTATATTTTAGAATCTAGTAACTAATACTCAGTATTACCAATGTTCAAGTAAAACCACATCCTTACATCGCATCCTCAAAAGTAGTTCAAAAGTCACATCTGGGAACAAACAAGAAGTGGGAAGAAGACAGAAGGAAGGTAAATCACAGCCTGAAGTGTGCTATCTCTTTCCAATGACTAGAGTAAAATCTTAGGAAAAGTAGGCTTCTAAATTAGATGTCTTATTTAAATGAATAAAGCCAGATGAAACGCTGACTGTGAACATCCAACAAATCAGTAGTAATGTTTTCATCAAAAGTCAGATGACCCTAATTCTGAAAGCATTATTAAAGAGTTGTATAAAGAGGAGACTGCTACACTAAGTAACACATTTTGAAGATGACAGCATATTTCTTATTGTCCTAGAAGCTATTCTACCAACTGTAGAGGAAAATGTTGTAATAAGGAGAACTGCAAAGTGGAGAGTAACACAGGAGAGGGGAGGGGAGGGGAAGTGAGGGAAGGAGACACTGGGATATGGTTCAGGAGCCAACAGGTCTTGCTACAGCTGTGGAAAGCGCCCAGTATCTTTGATAAACTGTTAACATCTTAATCTGGGAAAATTTTACTAGTTATAGTTTCCTACTCATTAATAACACTATAATTATGCTGGTAAAATGAAACAAGAATTCTTTCCTATGCTGAAATGAGAAATTATAGTCTCCCCTAAAATTATAGTTTTATAACTTTCTTTTATTGGCATGAACTGCATAGTCACTGAAAAATAACTAGGGCTGGTGTCTAACATTTATATATTGTATTGCTTCCACAATATGACAATAATACCCATCTAGGATAATAACAATTCTAGCTCCTGGCACATGTCTCAGAAATAAATGACTTCTTACTGAGAAGTTTCTGCTTGTGATAGCGAAAAAAGAACACAAATCAAGCTGACCAAAGAGTGAATTGCCCAAAATTATACTGTCTCCCTTAATTTTGGAGAAGGCTGAGAGACATATCCTTGGTTGGTGCAAACTGCCACAGGTCCACTGAAATCACCTTTTTCTGCCATCTCAGGAACTGTCCTTCAGTTTAAGCCTTTTGGTTTTGTTTTTGTTTTTTTCCAGTTTCCTTTTTCATATGAGTTAACAAAGAAAATGAAGGTAAACAATGAGTGCTCCTTCTTAATTTCACACTAGTTACTGATCAAAAGTTGTTGCTGATTGTTTCTTTGATGCATATATGCTACTAAAAAGTGACTCAGAATCATACCTGGAATTTATTCTTAAGTGATTTTATGAAATGGCTTAGATTTCAATATGTTGCCTATCCATCAACTATTGTTCTCAGATTTCTTTGTACTAAAGTCAGTATGTTATGATGGGCAGATTCTGGTGTTCTTCTAGAACTGTAGTGGAAGCGAGTTCACATCAGTTTTCTTTATAATCTTTATAATAATAATCAAGGATATTTTTATTTTTCTAGTATTCATCGTGGATGATAGGTAAGCCTGTCCCTGTGCCATATTCTTCCAGTGCTTATCCTTTAATACCTTGAAACCTAGCAAGAGCCTTTCGCATGGCACACGTCTGCTTTAGTTGTCTGCTAGAAAGGAATGCTGGCAGCTGCTCTGACACCCATTCATTGAACCTACATCATTTCTAGAGCAAAGCTCTACTAGATGTGAGGGACACTGTGCCAAGTCAGCCTATCTTTATACTATATAGCCACTGCTCTTACTGCCCAGTGTGAACCTCCAGGGTTTCCTATGGTTTTAAGGAGAAAATGTAGAGGATGGAAGGGGCTATTTGGACATACACACATCTCTTTTAGCAAAGGGAGTTTCTAAACTGTAAATAGGGAGACATTCTCCAGAGAAAACAAGGATAACTGTTATGGAAATTTATAAACCCATTCCTAAAAGCGTTAAATTTAATTTGCCTAGGGAAATCTATGAATCTGTCTAAGTCCAGGAAAATAAAATAAAGAAATAAAAAGCATATCATACCATATTTATATAAAAAGACATATTTCTTTAAATTTGGCAGCTGAAATCACCTTTGATTGTTTTTCACAGCAATAGAGATGTTTTCATGTCTGCAATATGGGCTGTAGCATTTAAAGCCTTATCTGAATGACTTGAACAAATTTAACATGAACTCTAATTTTTCTGGACTTCAAAACTGTTCTGTAACACAATTTTAAGTAATATTGTTTTCTTCTCTGTGAATAAATAAATGTTTACTAATGCAAGCATGTGAAAGATTTACCATTAGAAATTAGTAAGTGATTAAAAGCTAAACTTGTAGTCTTTAATAACCTTAGCTATATCTTCCATTTTTACCCAAAGACCACTTTTAATACCTGTCTGCATTGCCTCATTTTTCCTGTTGAATGTTTTTCTTTGGTATTCTAAAGTTTTACAGAACCACTGTCTGGTTTTATATTACAGAAGAAGGGCAGCTTTCCTCTTAAATGGTCAGTGTCTGTCAAAGGCCATTTAATCTTTTCAATCATCTGCACTGCTTATTCAGAAAGATGAATTTCTAATAATTGTTACTGCATACTGTGTTCAAATAGTAAAGAAGGTTTTCATAAATGTGTTCAAATCAAGCCACTCCTTTTTTTCTCAATTTCAGCATAAATGTAAACAAGATGATTTATCTATCATTCAGAAGAATGCAGCTAGGTTTCTGGACTAAAATGCTCTTTTTCATTTACTGGTGCAGGAGAAGTGATTGCTCCCTGAAGACTGACAGAGTTATTCCAGTGCTAATCTTGCGTAAATATCACAAGTAGCAATAGGGTGATCTCCTGGGAAGCGAGGTGTGGGTGTGGAGGGTGTTGGAAAGCAGAAAATCCTGCAAACCCAAACCTACAATCTGAACCCGCAAACATTTCCAAAGGTCAAACTTTTCATTAGCTTAATACAAATTTCAAATATTTTTTGGCTCAAGTTCAATGATTAGAGCTATATAGTGTTCTGCAGTGCCATAAAACTACTCAAGTTAGTGACTCGCACCACAACAGATTGTACTGGGAAAAGGTCTACATGGCCAGTGAAGCCATGTAGAAACAGATCGGTCCAAGAAAAGACTTTTTACTTCTCACTCTCCTCATGAAAGTAAAACTTTCCTCAAATTTGAAACTGTTTCAAAATGGAACTGTATCAAGCAGAAATCTACAAATACTACATAGATGCAATTAGCATTTATTAAATAGCAGATGAGATCTATTATAACCCCTTTTTCATACACACTGTAAAAAGGGCAAAAGAACAACAGAATCCTAGTTCACAATAATGGAAGGCTACATGTACCCAATGGATTAATAGGGCATCTAACAAATTTTTCAGTCTCCCAAACATCTGTACATACATGAAAGAATGGCAGAGGGAAGGAAGAGAGAAAAAAGAAGGTAATTTAAAGTTAATAGTACTGAATGACAGGAACTTTTTTTTTCTTAATTCCACTAACACTATGACCACTGTGACCACTAACATTGCTCCAGTATGGCTGGGAGTAGAACAGAAACAAAAATATGAGTTAATAAGTACTGATTCACCATTAAATAGTAAACATAATCAAAAGTACCAGCCTTTGTTACCTTAATTGTAGAAATGCTGTATAGTTATCAAAGCTCTCTTCTGTTATAGATGATAGAGTAGAAAAGCAGTATTAATTTCAGTCAGAAATGAGCCTCACAAATTAAAACAAAAACCAAAAAAAAAAACCTATGTAACATTTAAAATCATTGAGCTTTTTCTTTAACTCCTACATATTTACTATTTACATTCTTCCTAACTGCACTATGGTGATCACTTTGCAGCAAAATAATAAAATGAAGTAAAGAAGCAATAAACAGAGCAACATTTATAGCCAACCAAGATACTATAGAATTGCATGAGAGCTTCTGGCTGTATCTTTCAGAGAACTGAAAATCCTCTGTCCATTCATGGTAAGGAAAGTGTAAAAAAAGTTGCCTTTAACTGCTAGCTTATCACTAAAGGAAATAAAGGCAAACTTGTATCAATATGCATAGTATGATGTTTATTTTAAATAATTAATGGCAGAGTAGACTAGTTGCCTATTCTACTCTTGCATTATTGTATACTTTTCCTATTCATTAGTATTACAGATAACTATTCAAATATGATAGTAACTAACCTTAAAAATGCTTCAACATGAAAGAAAAAAGTATGGAATAATTCAGATACATCTCAGTACTTATTTAGATACCTGAAGATGGATTAATATAATGTTAATGAACAGCTGAAATTACTTTTCTACATTTACTAAACTGTGACTGTAAAGGTATTGTAATATTTTCAGTTTGGTTCTTAAAGGAAAGCTTTCAGTCAGATCAATGGAAGCAATAATATCCAACATAAATACATGGATAAAATGTCACTGAAAAGCCTTTTACTGAATAATAGCACTTTAAGTTTGTCTTCATTAGCTTTTATGCTACTTTTATGCTTTATTTATTTATAGTCCTTATATAAATAAAAGTGAAAATAATTCTGTCAGAAAAAAGATAGGCAAATAAAAATTAGAAGTAACATTGTGAAGTGCTGGGGTCTGAACCCCAAGCCCTGAATTAAGGTTGACATATGGGTGGTCCCCATGGCCCTTTAAGAGGAGGGGATGAGTTTGCCTTTTGGCTTTCCTCCAAGGTGTGTAAGGAAAGCCCTTGGGTAAACAAGCCCCAGGTGCCCTGCATTTTGGTAAGCCAGGTGTCCTGCTTTGGGCATAAAAGCTGGGACCACTTGCAGGAAGAGTTGGAGAGTCTGTCTGTGAAGTGGATGCACTTTGCAGAGTTTCCTGTTGGGGAAGGACCTCCTGGCTTCTCATGCAACTGGATCGCAGTCAGGTCCGGCACCTACAAGCACAGGCTTTGTGGGGAGGCAACATGGGGTTACCTCTATCGTATGTAATCACCATATTGTCTTGGTTGTCTCCCATTTTCTCTATGGGATACCTTGTATCTCTGTTTGTTCCATCTATTACAGGTCATGCTATGTCATTCTTGGGGTCGCTGGGGTTGATATCTATTATTTGTGATCTGTCTGACTTGTTTGTACCCCCAGCAATCCTCTATATACTGACCCCTTTACGTGAAATAGAATCTACTCACTGGATTGTTTTTCTGCTGCTGGCTGTGTCCTTTTTACTGGGCCTAGTAATTGGCAAAACACATTGACAGAATAGGAACTCTTTAATGTATGTTAGAATTTTAAACATACTGATACATTTAAATAGTGACATTATACAAATGATTTAATTTTATGCTTTACTTAGTGGTATATTTATGGTATAATTATGATATACATTTGAAATAGACCAAAACCTTTTCAGTAATAGCTCATAAAGACTTCTGAACTGAACTTCTTGAAACTGAAAGTGCTCTTACAATTTACTGACTTCAGTAGATCATAAGAAATCTATAACCACATGAGGACATACTAAGAATAAAGTACAACGTATTAAAGACTGATTACTTCCTTTTTAATATTTCATCAATCTCTAGAATATGTGTTGAAATCGTACAGGTTGTAGTTTTGGTTGAAAGAGAGAAAAAAAATCCTTAGAGTTTTAAAGCAATCTTGGTTTTTAGACTCATAAAAGAAGGAGTTTTTTATGATCTGTAGCCCTATTTGGCTAAAATTCCTTCACTTATAAACGTTAAGTCCTTTGATAACTGATTTTTATGAGAAAATGACCAATGCATCATTTTTACATTATCACTCTACAAGGAAAGCAAAGCAGCTTGGTAAGAAATATATTCTTTGTGTTCTCTTACATCACTTTTGGTTAAACTCTTGAACTATGAATGCATTCAAACAAAGCAATTTTTTATTGCCTGAACCAGCTGGTTATTTAATGAACCACTTAACAAAAGAATGTATTCTGCAAAATGTAAACTCATTACTGGCTACTGATGAGCTACCTTTTAATGCTTGATTAGGTTTCCAATAAAAGCATCTACAGGGAGGCTCACAGCATTTTTGTGAATCTCTATATGATACGGGGGCAAAAGAATTAATAGAAATAGTTTAATTTAAGAAGTATGCAGCTCTTGCTTGGGAAGTATGTAATCTTGCCTCTCTTGCTTGGGAACCTTGCCTGCTAGATGAAACAGGTGCTACAGGCTGCTGATTAGAAGACTGTTGAGAAAAGGGAGGATGGCTCCTGCTCCTTCTGAAAAGAGGAAGGTCGGTTCCCATAATCCCAGCATTCGAGCTGCTGGGAACCGACGCCGTGGCCTGGAGAAGAGCCAGAGGCCCACAGAGCACTGTGCAGGCGCAACCAGGCGAAGCAAGAGGCGTGGAATATTATAATGACCTGATACAATGATGTAATGTTTATGATACGCTCCTCATGAATATGTATTACTTAGTGATATAAAAGAAACGCTTTGGCCCCCTAGGTGTGCAAGTTTGGAGGAGCGATCCCCCTTGCACCCAGCACTGAATAAACATACCTACTTTATAACTTTTCGAGAGTTATAGAATCTTTTCCGTGCATCATATATTTATAAGCAATTCTCCTAAACTCTAAATATATCTATTCTCCACGCTCCACAAATCCTTAAATAGATGTCAAGCAATCTAGCTCAAACACATCTGCACTGGATCTCTTATATGCCTTTTTGAGACATTTGTACCATATTCTCTCCCTCACAGCTATGACTATCAGTTTCTCCAGAAACACTTTGGAAAACTAATCTTTGCTGATTAGTTAGAACCCCATGGAATATCAGACACTTTGAACTGTACTGCCACTCCGTGATTTTTCCCTCCCAAGCACTTTGCATAAGAGAGAAGATGGAGAGGTATCTCTGTCCCCAGCAAGGGATCTACTGAAGGACACTGCTCTGCAGAACCTCACTTCACTGAGAGGACTGGCTCAGGCACATCATATGTTGCCAGCTGTGCTCTGTGAGATTGGTACATAGTCCCATGTTATATGGTGAATTGTTGATTCATATACTTACACTGCAAAGCTATGCTCTTTGCACAGCCAATTAGAAGAGATCTGCAGACAAAGTAAAGTGTATACAGTGCAATATAAAAGAAGGAGAAAAGCAGGGGAGATGAGGAGCTGGCAAAAAGCAAAGCCACTGAACGGCCTGGTAGAAGTTGCAAAACATGTGTCCACATAGGGCAATTATCCTTTTTCAGTCTTGCAGCCTTTATAGGCACAGGTCAGGGCCATGGCTGGGAGCTGTCCCAGAAGTCTCTTTCACCTCCAGCTTCAGAAACACCAGGGAGACTCTGCATTGCTTGTACAGAGGAGATGTGGTTCTTTTTACTCACATGCAAAGAAACATTTCTTGCATCAGAAATAGTGTGGCCAGCAGGACTAGGCAAGTGATAATCCCTTGGTACTCAGCACTGAAGAGGCTGTACCTTGAATACTATATACAGTTTTGGGCCCCTCAGTACAAGAAGGACATTGAGCTGCTGGAGCGTGTCCAGAGAAGGGCAATGAAGCTGTTGAAGGGTCTGGAGAACAATTCTTATGAGGGGCAGCTGAGGGAACTGGGGTTATTTAGTCTGGGGGAGACTGAGGGGAGACCTCATTGCTCTCTACAACTACCTGAAAGGAAGTTTTAGCGAGGTGGGGGCCAGTCTCTTCTCCTAAGTAACAAGTGATAGGACGAGAGGAATCACAGAATCATGGAATATTCAGAGTTGGAAGGGACCTCCAGAGATCATCTAGTCCAACTCCCCTGCTTAAAAGCAGGATCCCCTAGAGCACATCACTCAGGACTGCATCCAGGCGAGTCTTGAAAATCTCCAGAGAAGGAGAAGAACCTCTCTGGGCAGCCTGTTCCAGTGCTCTGGCACCCTCACTGAAAAAAAGTTCTTCCTCGTATTTAAGTGTAACCTCCTGTGTTCCAGCTTGTGTCCATTACCCCTAGTCCTGTCACTGGGAACCACTGAAAAGAGTCTGGCTCCATCCTCCCTCAACCCACCCTTTAGGTATTTGTAAACATTAATTAAATCACCCCTCAGCCTTCTCCAGGCTAAAGAGTCCCAGCTCTCTCAGCCTTTCCTCATAGGGGAGATGCTCCAATCCCCCACTCATCCTCGTTGCCCTCCGCTGGACTCTCTCCAGTAGGTCCCTGTCTCTCTTCAACTGGGGAGCCCAGAACTGGACACAGTATTCCAGTTGCGGCCTCACCAGGGCAGAGTAGAGGGGGAGAATGACCTCCCTTGACCTACTGGCCACACACTTCCCTATGCAGCCCAGGGTGGCATTGGCTTTCTTGGCGGCAAGGGCACATTGCCGGCTCATGGATAATTTACTGTCTACCAGGACTCCCAGATCCTTCTCCTCAGAACTGCTTTCCAGGAGGTCCCCCCTAACCTATACTGGTGCCTGGCATTCTTTTTCCCCAGGTACAGCACCCTGCACTTGCCCTTATTGAACCTCATGAGGTTCTTCTCTGCCCAGCCTCAAGTTGTGCCAGGGGAGGTTTAGATTGGACATTAGGAAAAATTTCTTCACTGAAAGGGTTATCAGGCATTGGAACAGGCTGTCCAGGGCAGTGGTTGAGTCATCATCTCTCAAGGTGTTTAAAAGGTGTGTAGATGTGGCACTTAGGGACATGATTTAGTGGGCTTGGTAGTGTTAGGTCTTTTCCACCTCACTGGTTCTATGACACTCTGATTCTATGTTCCTTGAGCATTTTGTCAATCTTGACATGTCACTGACAGTCTCCTTCCTTGGGAAAGGTACCAGGCAACCCTGTGTCTCCTGCCTTTCTATCTTCCAAAATGTACGTTAAAAAAATACACCCTCAGCCAAGACTTGTCTACATTAACATGCACACATACACACACAAGCACACACTATCAGGGCATGGAGCAGCATAAATTCCACATTTCCCTAATGGGAAGCTCAGCAGTCTGCTTCTGCTCTTTTCTTGCCTTCAGAACCCTGCACACCCAATACCTCACACTATCCTATGCCAGCACACAACATGAGGAAAGCACACTGGAGAATCTACCTTCAAGCATGCTAGCAAAATCAAAATGTTTAACATCTTCTCTAACCTTCTTTATCTCTCTCAGCCCAATAAAGCATGTCTCCATCCAGTCTAAGCTTCACCTCTACTCCTTTGTGCAGCCAGAAGCCCCCAGAGGAGACAAAATTACCTCAGCAGTAGGTCCACTGATGTATACTTCTCCAGTGGGCCCAGCACCTGAACCAGGAAAACCAGTCCAGTTTCTCTCTCAAGTTTAGAAGGATGCAAATAATAACTGTCAGTTATCTCCAGATGCTACAGATGCTAAATCTCCATATGTTAGGCAATATAGCCCTTCTTTCCCCTTGGACAGTGTCCTCTCTGAAGGTCAGTAGATGGATGGCAGGACCTGGCATTACAGCACCTGGGATCTCAGAGCCGAAACTAAACTTTATACCTGTGTCCAATGGAGACACTTTCTAAACACTCTGTCAGGCAGTCCCACTGCCAAATCTCTCTGCATCCTGGCTCATGAGGGCTCTGCACCATGTTGTTCCATGCTGGAACTTTCTAGAGCATGGGAGAAACTATTACCCTGGTCCTCATGCCTTTAGGCACATCATGTACCTCATCATACACCTTAATCTGTACTTAACGTTCTCTAAACCACATAACTGGGAATGATGGGGCACCATTCAGGATCTGCAGGATACCTCTGTCCTTCTGGAACAATACCTGAACACCAGGCAGGATAAGAGCTGCTGGGATGTGAAGGAACAAGTAACCACTGGCCAGCTCCTGCTGTGCACAGCCATGGACCTGAAGGTTAGGCTGTGAGCTACAGACAGTGAAAGAGGCATGGGGCAGGCAGGTCCCCTGCCCAGGGCATATGAGCAAACACAGTCCCTGAGTTCTTTCAGTGTCTACGTAAGCAGCATCCAATCTTCATCACAATCAACATGAGGAAGCCGCTGTTGCTGTCCCAGACAGGACACTGATAGGGAAGTCTTCACCTCTGCGACTCTTGTCATCACCTTAGAGGATGCCATTACTGAGGTCACTGCTGCAGTGGCATCAAGAAAAGCAGGACCACAATCAGAGCTGAAAAGGACTTCAAGCTTGCAGGCCCATTAGAAAAGCTGTCACTAAGACTAGCAACACAGCCAGCTGCTGCTCTAGAAATGTCTTCAGATCAGTCCTTCTGACATCACTAATGCATAAGTGTATCATGAATCTCTCTGAGGTCAGCAGGACTCCTGAATAAGGGCTACTAACATGAGCAAGAGTTGCTCCATGTTTCATATTCTTATTCATTCTGAAGTTCACAGGCTACTTTGGAAAATTGTCCTTTCAAGGTAAATGTGCGCTTCATACTGGAGTAAGAAAAAATAATTATTGTGGTATCCGGGAAGAAGTTTATCAACATAAACCACTTCTTAAGCATTTCAATTTTCTGAATTCATATTTAATAAAGAAATCAACAGTTTAGTTAAGCTAAAACTGCCTCAAGTGACTTAGCATTTTTTAACTTGGAATAATCAGAACACCTGTTTTTTATAAGATCAGTAAAAGTCACTGTCAAACATGCCAACAGGGTAAGTATGAGATCCATATTAAGAAACAAAGATTTTCTCTTTATTTCTTTAAGTCTTAAGCCATTCCTGCTGTTTTTGATGGTGTTTGTCTTAGATTAACTATTGGATTAGTGGAAGGAAGATGAGAAAATGGAAACAAATTTTATCTCAGTTGTTTAAATGGTAAACATTTGTATCTTTTAAGACTGGCAAATGCAGGCTGTATATTTTGCAATAAAGTGTGTAGATCAATTTTACAAGAAAGAACATGATGACTTGAGTTGTGGAAAACCAGGAAACTAAAGGGAGACTGAAAGATAGCCAAATAAACATGAATTCTCATAGATATACTGCAGAATCACAGCTGGCTATGTTGTGAGAGAGAACAAAATAATTGGATAAATACAAGTGCGTTGAGGGAAGTATCCAGTGAGAAGTGAGGTAGAATTACATACAATGTAGTATCATTAATGGAGAGACGAATGCCTTTCAGGTTGACATAACTCAAGAATAATATTAAAAATTGAAATGGTTTCAAAAGACTGTGCAAGAACAATTTGGAGTGTACAAAATGTACTTGATATTAAAACTCATAATTTACTCTGATTACATGGCCATTGTCTTGGTTTGAAAGACAGGTGTCTGCTAAGGAAGGCAGGAGCCCCCCTTGGAACGGAAGATACAACCCCCTTCCCTCCGAATTATTATAAAATTGAAATTAAGGGGCTTTCAGGCAAAGATATGAGGAAATGGGAATAACAGTTTTTACTAATATATACAACAAAACAATAATACAGAGAAACTGGTTAAAGGCCTGATAGAGTCAGGGATATATATAACAAAACAATAATACAGAGAAACTGGTTTAAAGCCTGACAGAGTCAGGGATACAACCTGGCACCCTGCCGGGCAGGGTGCTGGTAGCAGTCCAATGTAGTGGTAGCTGCAGTTCTCTTTTAAATGATCCCGTTGAAGCGGTGATCTTGTAGAAAAAGAAAAACTGGTCCTCCTCCGAAAATCCGGTGGTGGTGTAGTCCTTGTCCTCTGGGATCCCCAGCGGGTAAGGCTGCTCATGCTGTTCCAAACCGCCAAATTATATCCCCGGTGGGAATGCTTGGCTCCCTCCCCCCTGGCCGGAGTATCTCACAAAGGGATGGTGAGTCATGGGGCAAGGCACTGATGGGCGCATTAACAGAAGAATAGATCCGAGGGAGGAGGCAAGGAACGCCAACGCCAGGTTTCAACGGCTCATGGTAATAGAATATATTGTAACCCAGGACAGCCATGTATGTGACTATATCTATCAAGTTTCTGAATGAGGAAGGAGTTTTGAAGGAAAACAGCTAATGTGGTTCATAAATGTTCGATTCATTAGAATAAAAATTGATCACACATCCCCTCCTCCATTTTTTAAGAGTATGAGATTAACCATTAACAGAGCTATAGCATTTATAGCATCATTTTTAGTCTTTAAAATCAGTGGCTGTTTTTATAAAGTTCTTATGGAATATTTGTTTATTTAGGAAATCAGACTAAGTGGTTAGCATGGAAATTTCTAAATGAGGAATCTGGTGATATGCCAGATACAATTATCTTTCCTACTTTGATTACCTTTATTTACTTTCTTACTTTGAGATACAGATAGCAATAAAGTAGTTTCTGATAGTTTGGATCGTGACTAGTCCTGATGTTCAATAATTTGCCCAATTTACGTAGAGAATAGGCAAGTGAGCCACAGTGCAACCCACTACCCTATTGTCTCTCTTCTCTGGATGTGGAGAGCTGTTGGAGCGTGGTATGTATGTATTTCTGGCCTACAGAGGTGCATTTTCCGTCCTTCAAAAGTAGGTCTCAAGCAGCCTACACAATAATGTATTATCTTTGCAGATATTTCACTTAATGATAGCCATGCAGAGTCTTACAGTTCCCAAATGACTGTCAGTGAATGGCATAATGACCTGGCAGCTTTTCACTAATTCCTAGGAAATGTATATATATATACAAATGCTAAATGCTTACTGATTATAGAATGGAACTCACTACCATTGGGGATAATTTCACATATGCATTACTAAATTCAGAACGCTAATGAAAGTAATGCTGTGGTTGATAGAAATTATAAGACAAATGCTGTCTCATTGTTAGCAAGAGATCACTGAAACGTTTTTTTTTCTACAAGTGCTTTTATATGCATCATAAAGTTTCATTTTAGGACTGTAAAGTAGACTACCACTCATTTTGTTGCCCGATCCGAAGAAACACAAACAATCGAAATTGTTTATGTGGTGCTTTATTGAGGGCCCGGGAGCCTGAGGACTAGTGTCCAAAGTCAGAGCCCCATCTTTCAGTCAAATTACACAGGTTTATATAGTGTAAAACTGCACAACAAGATAGAACTACCTTATTAATCATTGATTATGTCTTGACAGATATATTGCTGCTAAGATTATGCTTCAGAGGATACAAACAATCAAAGTTAATTAAACTTCAAGAAAATACATGTCCAGTCATTTAGTAGTTCGGGTATTCCCCGGGTGGTACGTTCCAGGCCTCTGCCCAAGATACAAGACATTTCCTTCAGGTGCACAGTTTAGATAAAATAATAGAAGTACATTATTAACGATCAGTTAAAGAATATGTTTGCATACACAACAAGACATTTGCTAGGTTACATTAGCTAGGTTACAGAATTCTTTTCCCCAAAACAGGCCCTAAGAGCCTTAGCATAACTACTTCTATTATAAGCTACACATAAGCATGGTAACAAGTCCCCCCTTTTGAGCATTCTTCAGTCTTCTGCAAGAATGCTCAATTCTGAGTTTCCATATATCCTGGATTCTCTCGACTCACGGTTTCTTCATATTTTGGCGGCGAAAGGATTATGTTCGGGATGCTCGCTCTTGCCACCGCTTTCAGTAAGCTTCGGTTTCGTCCTGTTTCTCTGGTAATGATACTCAAAAGGCAACGGTAACATAACCATCCAACAAAGATTAAAATCAGAAACAATAACAAATATTGCAGTAACGATGAAATCCATCCAGAGACCCGGAGCCCTAAAGATTCAAATAAGGCTCCTATCCAGTTTTCCGACATGTCCTCTCTAAGTTCATGTGTTTCTTGTTCTATTTTTCCTAATAACTCCAGATCGTGCTCGACATCTTCAGTTACATTTGGAATATGTACACAACAATGGTCTATTCTATCTCTTAAATATCCACACACCCCATGCTCCTTTAGCAGTAGGATATCCAGTGCCATCCTGTTCTGTAAAGCCATCCTTGATGTAGCCTGCAACTGTATATTCATTTTTCTGAACCCTCTGCGTGTCACATTTGCCAACCGTTCAACCTGTCCAGTTAGCTGATACAACCAGTTTCTATTTCTATAGGACGCTATAGGATTTAGGAGAGATTCTAATACCCATCCTATTTTCACCCCTGCTCCTGGATCATTCCAGGTTTCATCATCTTCGTTTCCTCTTACTGATCTTTTTAGTCGTGTTAGGTGCAAATTTTCTTGATCTCCCTTGAAGGGAGCCTTTTTCCATATAGGGCATAATGTGGGTAATCCCAATGTTATTTGTTTAACTTTTCCGTCAATGTTTAAATGTGTGGTCCAGGTACCATCACTCATTACCCAGACTAAATGCCCAGGGCTCGGAATTGAATACCTTTGGCAACTAACCTTCCAGAGACTATTTACATTCAAATTATTTTCTAGTCCCCGGCATAAGCACCCAAATTTTAGAGCCGCTGCTAGAGGGGGTATACGTTGAAATGCTTGGCTCACTGTACTACAATTGTATATTTGTTTACATTGCCACCAAGGAACTACTTTTTCTTTTTCCCTTGTAGATGTACTTTTATCTATTACAATTGGATTTGTTGAAAATTTTAGTCCATCCCATGTAAAACACCATGATGTCTCTGCCATGTACTGAAATTGTAAAAGTATGCTTGTAGACCAAATGGATTCCCACTTCTCTTCTAATCCTGTGGTTCGGTTAGCTCTTTCGCATTCCCATTTCATGATTGTTCTAGATACATTTCGTTTTATTTGTTCATCGTAAGAACAATACCCTCTATTTCTACCATCACATGTTGGCCCACTACAAAGAAAACGCATGTAGCTTGTTGGCTCCCTTGATTCAAAAATAGAATTTGGCAACTTGTGACAATCGTCTTTATTCCCTGGAAACTTCCATCTCTTTCTAATTTTCTCTACTTTTTCTTGCCATTCTACTACCGGCTTCTGTTTACAGTGGGTAGTTTCATTTTTTTTCTCTACTGTAGTCAGATTCATTGTCAAAATTCCCCATGGAATTGATTCTCCAACTGCTCGTGGAATTGGCAGGCAAGCAGTAATTTGTGACACATTTTGTAATTTTGCAAATTCTTTGATCAAACCTATCATTAAATTTTCTTCTTGCGTTTTACCTGGCACCGATATTACCTGTTCTGTATCTGGTTCTTTACCTATTTCTCGTTTAATTACTCTTTTATCTTTTACCTGTGGTTGTCTCTCTACACCTTTTCCCCAGCCGTTCAAATCACAGGATTGAATCTGAGTATTGTTGTTTACTTGTGCTAGGTCTGGTAACGACTTTTCTTCCATCGCTCCTGATATCGGTTCTGGGGTGGTGACCACAACAAAACATCGGGAGGGAGTTACTTTTAACAGGACTAAAAACAGAATAATCAAAAATGTTACTTTGCGCGAAAGATCATTCGGGTGGGGGACACCATTTGCGTTTCCCATTGGGCTGGCATCTTCTTGACGCGAGTGTAGTGGATCCAGGTCTCGATTCCGGCGACTTTGACGGCGGTGAAGGTCGTCAAGATCACCTGGTAGGGACCGTCCCATGTCTCCTTCAGTGGGTCGGTGAACCAGTTCCTCACGTAGACATGGTCTCCGGGTTGAATATCATGTACTGGATTCTCCAGTGGCAGCGGTCGATTCCACTGTAGGGCTCCCCTTAAATCATTAAGAGTTTTATTTAATGACATTACATAGTTAAATATTATTTGATCTCCCCGGACATGTGGATCTCCTTTTAGAGTAGTCGCATGATATGGTTTACCATACAGAATTTCAAAAGGACTCACTCCTATCCTTTCCCGAGGTTTAATTCTAACCCTCAGGAGGGCTAATGGCAGAGCTTGTGGCCACTGTATTTTTGCCTCTTGGCAAATTTTCTTTATCTGACCCTTTAGAGTTTGATTCATCCTCTCTACTTGACCACTAGATTGTGGTCGCCAGGGGGTATGTAAACCCCAGGTAATATCCAACATTCGGGCAATGGTTTGCACAATTCCTGCGACAAAATGGGGACCTCTATCCGATGAAAGGCCCAGGGGAACCCCGAATCTAGGGATAATTTCTTTTAACAGGGTTTTCACTACTTCTTTCGCTTGATTAGTTCTGCATGGGAATGCTTCCGGCCACCCCGAAAATGTACACACATACACTAACATATATCGGAAACCCTGTGCTTTAGGTAATTCCGAAAAGTCTACCTGCCAGTAATCTCCTGGTTCCGGCCCTATTTGTATTCTCCCTAACTGGATTTGTTTCCTAACGATAGGATTGTTCTTTAGACAAATCGGACACATAGCATTCACCCGTTTGGCCAAAGTTAACATCTGGTTAGAAATTATTTCTCGTTTTAAAAATTTTACCATTACCTCTGCTCCCCAATGGCATTTGTTATGTTCAGTTTCTAATATTATCTTCATAATTCTTCCAGGGACCACTACCTGTCCTGTTGATGTTTTGTACCATCCAGCTGCATCTTTCTGTGCTTCAAGCAGATTTGCCAGCTTCTCATCCTCTGCTGAGTACTTTGGCTTCTCTGTTAGAAACGGGGTAACGGGGCTTACCTTAGTAGGTATTAATGCCATTTGAGTCCATACATGTCTGGCTATGTCTCGGGCAGTAGCATCAGCCAGACGATTCCCGTCGTAAATTTTTCCTTCGTCTCTCTGGTGTCCTTTCATATGCATCACCGCCACTTCCTTGGGCTTGTGCACTGCATCCAGCAGCGCCAGTACTTCATTCCGGTGTTTAATAGTTGTTCCTTGAGAATTTAAAAGTCCTTTTTCTTTCCAGAGTGCCCCATGGATATGGATCACTCCGAAGGCATATTTTGAATCAGTCCAAATGTTTACCTTCTTTCCTGTACTCAAAATTAAAGCCCGTACCAATCCAATTATCTCAGCTTTCTGGGCGGAGGTACCTGTGGGTAGAGCTTTAGCTTCAATAACTGTACTCACCGTTACTACCGCATATCCTGAGTATCTGGTACCATTTTCCACAAAGCTCGATCCATCCGTGAAGAGTTCCCAGTCTGGATTTTCTAGCGGGACGTCCTTCAAATCCGGGCGGCTGGCATAAACCTGTTCAATTATTTCCACGCAATCATGTTCTAATTCTCCTTCTTCCAGTTGGCTGCGGAGGAATTCTGCTGGGTTAATATGATTAGTTATCCTTAGTTCCACATCATCCTGCTCTCTAAGGATTGCTTGATATTGTAGCATTCGACTTGACGAAAGCCAATGGCCCCCCTTTTGTTCCAGGACAGCTATTACCATATGTGGCACAAACACTTCAATCTTTCTTCCTAAAGTCAATTTCCTAGCCTCTTGGATGAGGATTACTGTAGCTGCCACTGCTCTCAAACAAGACGGCCACCCAATACTTACAGTGTCCAGTTGTTTTGAAAAATATCCCACGGGACGTTTCCATGATCCAAGTTTCTGGGTTAGCACTCCCAAGGCAAGCTTCTGTCTCTCGTTCACATAAAGTTGAAAATCTTTGTTTAAGTCCGGGAGGCCTAAAGCAGGCGCTTCCTTCAGTGCCTGTTTCAATTTCTGGAAAGCTGTTTCTCGTTGTTTGTCCCACACTAGTTGTTTTTCTTTGAGTGCTTCATATAAGGGTTTGGCTATCAGCCCAAAGTCTGGGATCCATAGTCTGCACCATCCCACCATTCCCAGGAATGATCTCAGTTCCTGGTGATTTCTCGGAAGAGGGATAGCACAAATTGTTTCAATACGATTGACACCCAACTTTCTCTGTCCTTTTGTAATTTCACATCCCAGGTATATCACACTGCGTCTCACTAACTGAGCTTTCTCTTTCGAGACTCTGTACCCGGCCTGACCCAGCATATTCAAGAGAGATATTGTTAAGTTTAAACAGACTTTCTCTTCTTCTGTCGCTAGAAAGATATCATCAGCATATTGCAACACGAGGTACGAGAAAGGAGACTCTCTTACCTCCGTCGTCTTCCATTCCTCTAATTCTTTCGCCAGTTGATTTCCAAAGATCGTTGAGCTATTCTTGAATCCTTGTGGTAGTCTTGTCCAAGTTAGTTGCCGTTTTCTTCCAGTTTCCGGACTTTCCCATTCAAAGGCAAAATATTTTCTGCTTTCAAATGCCAGAGGGATGCAGAAGAATGCATCTTTCAAGTCAATTACAGTGAACCATTGAAACCTTTCCGACACAGATGTTAACAAAGTATATGGATTAGCAACCACCGGGTGAAGGTCCTCAATAACATCATTAACGGCTCGTAGGTCCTGTACTAATCTATATTTACCGTTTGGTTTTCTTATTGGTAGAATCGGAGTGTTATATTCAGATTCACACTCCTGTAATATCCCTAGGGTTAAGAATTGTTTAATCAATGGAGCAACCCCTTTTCTAGCTTCTAATTTGAGAGGGTATTGTTTTACTCTTACTGGCTGGGTTCCCTCTTTTGGTTTTATAACTACAGGCTGAGCCACCTTAGACTTTCCGGGAACACCAGTTTCCCATACCCAGGGTACTACTGCATTTTCTATTTCCTTAGGTATTGGGGAGGGTTCCACTTCTTTGATTACAAACAATTTTGCGATATTTTCTTCTGGGATTTCCAATTTCACTCTCCCATTCTCAAAAATGATTTTGACATTTAAGATAGACAACAAATCTCTCCCTAGCAATGGATTCGGACAGTTGGGCATGTATAGGAATTGATGATCTAATTCTTTTCCTCTAAATTTCAAATTAAGTGGTTGCAGAAAGGACCTTTCCTCTAACTGTCCGGTAGCCCCAACAACTTGAACAGTGGTGTCACTAATTGGCCCCAAACGCTCATTTAAAACAGAATAGGTTGCTCCGGTGTCTACAGTAAATTCCTGTTCCCTGCCCCCTATATCTATCCTTACCTTCAGATCCTGGTCTAGTCAGCTCTGACTCTGATATTCCCCCAAGACCATTGCCTGAGCGACACCTGCCGGATTTAATGGGTAAGCGGCCGGACCGCTCACATTTATTCCCCCAATACCAGCTCTAGCCGGACACTCATTTTTCCAGTGTCCTATTTGACGGCAAAACGCGCATTGGTTAGGACCCAACCTTTCTGATTGATAAAGGTTCGGGTTCGCCATCCCTCGACCACCCGCATTCTGCAAACCCATTCCTCCCCGGCCATTTCCTCGATTTCTCCCAAATCCTCTGCCACGTCCTCTGCCTTGCTGTATTACTGCTAGGATATTAGCTTGTTGTTTCCTAGAAGTTTCTTTTTCTCTATTATTATATACTTTCCAGGCCACTTCCAACATTTTATCCAGATTACGGGTGTCCTCTCCCTCCAGCTTTTGTAATTTCTTTCTAATATCCTCTTGGGACTGTCCCATAAATAGCAGGGCTAGCTGCAATTTTCCAGCCTCTTCTTCCACATTCAAATTGGTAAACCTTCTGGCTATTTCTTTTAGTCTTTCCAGAAAGGCAGATGGAGACTCAGTTTTATCTTGTCGTACTGAATACAGTTTTGACCAGTTCAAAGTTTTCGGGATGCCTGTTCTTACCCCTTCCAGGATTAAATTCTGATAATTTCTAATGGCATGCATGCCCCGAACTGTGTTAGGATCCCAATAGGGGTCCTCGCTAGGCACCAAATCATTAATCGTACCACCATACACTTGCATCCTCATCCCTTCCCGAGCCTTTTCTTTAGCTGCCCGCAGTACCATATCTTTTTCAGTCGAGTCCATTAAAGTATCTAATAACACCTGTATATCATTCCAATCAGGATTTTGAGTTTTCATAATCATTTTAACCACCCGTGCCATTCGTTCAGGGTCCTCCCGATAGTTTCCAGCAGATTGTTTCCAGATTATTAAATCGCCTGGGGAGAAAGGAACCTTTACCAGCACCTTCTCTCCCTGGGGTCCCATTGCCTCCCGTAAGGGGGCAATTAGCTGGGGTTCCCCGAGATTTCTCCGCCCTTGCCGAGTACGAGCGGCTAAAGGTGTTCTCTGTATTTCCCGAGGAGCAGCAGGGGAGGGTGTTAGGGGACGGAGTGAGATTCTTTTAACAGAATTTCCCCCTTCAACATCCCCATCTTCTTCCTGACCTTCACTCTCATAATTTTTCTCATTGTCACTTTCCAGGGGTGCGCTCAGCTCTAAAGGAGCACCCGGGGATATTAATAAAGACAAATCCTCCTCTGGTCGGGCGTTTAAAGCCAAACATTTTGAGCATTCCATTCTCCCTTTACATTCCCCACATTCCATATTCTGAACCTCTAATAACATTATACCACATTCCCTCTGCCATTCCGGTTTCCTTCCTAAGTAACGAAATACATCTAGATACGGTATTTCATCCCATTTTTCATTTCGAGACAGAAAATGCATTAATGGAGTAATTACACCGGAGTCGATTGATCCATTTAATGGCCACATCGGACCTTCCCTATCAGTGTACTCAGGCCACCAATGATTGCAAAATTCAATCATTTTTCCTTTTTCTAAGTCCTGATAAAATCCTTCACTTTTCCATCGTTTCAATATACAACCTAACGGTGTATTACCCGGTATCTTATTGTTAGACTGCAACATTGCTTTCACAGCTTTAAATGGCATCATTTCAATTTCAATATCTCACACTATTTCAAGCACACCTTTACCACAATCACTCGTTACTCGTTCACAGATAGCAGCAAAATAATAGCAGCAAAAATAATAGCAGCAAAAATAAACTCACCAACACAGCAAAATAGACTTATTAACAAGACAATGTATAGATACCAGAATAAATACCAAACCAACCAACTTGCCGCTTCTCGTCGCCGCGAGGGGCAAGTGCCGGACTTGCGCAGCTTTCGCCGCGTCTGACAGCCGGCGCCTAGGCTTACCAACCAAGACGTCTTAGCCCAACCTAGCGAGGATCGCCGCCTCGTCTTATAGGCAGGCACCCAATACCAAATAATAAAGCACCCCGGGCTTACCTTTCGCAGTTGTCCGCCAGGCGCGGGGGTCGGGCGCAGACCGATGACTCCCCGAGAATCCCTCGGTGCCGGCACGGAGTGGATCAGAGTGCGAACCGCCCCAGCCGCCTTCGGAGTCCTGCCGCGGTCGCCAGAAAACTGTTGCCCGATCCGAAGAAACACAAACAATCGAAATTGTTTATGTGGTGCTTTATTGAGGGCCCGGGAGCCTGAGGACTAGTGTCCAAAGTCAGAGCCCCATCTTTCAGTCAAATTACACAGGTTTATATAGTGTAAAACTGCACAACAAGATAGAACTACCTTATTAATCATTGATTATGTCTTGACAGATATATTGCTGCTAAGATTATGCTTCAGAGGATACAAACAATCAAAGTTAATTAAACTTCAAGAAAATACATGTCCAGTCATTTAGTAGTTCGGGTATTCCCCGGGTGGTACGTTCCAGGCCTCTGCCCAAGATACAAGACATTTCCTTCAGGTGCACAGTTTAGATAAAATAATAGAAGTACATTATTAACGATCAGTTAAAGAATATGTTTGCATACACAACAAGACATTTGCTAGGTTACATTAGCTAGGTTACAGAATTCTTTTCCCCAAAACAGGCCCTAAGAGCCTTAGCATAACTACTTCTATTATAAGCTACACATAAGCATGGTAACAATTTCAGTTGAACATTTAAAGCCAAGAACTAAATAATTGATGGAAAAGTTGTTCATATAGCCTAAACCTTTGTAGTCTTAAACGGTAAAAAATTGAGGAGTTATTGATCAGTTTCTCAGTAATTTTTACGTATCCTCTGAAAACCTCTCGTGTGTTTACATTAAGGAAAATATATTTGACTCTTAAAAACTGAATATTTTCATTAGGCAGGTAATCTTTCAATAGCAAAGCAGTAAAATATCAGAGCTGATACATGACTTAGGAAAACTGAATTCAACAGTTATTGCCTACAGACTAGCTGTGTCAGCCTGGTCAAAACAGTTTACCCTGCTTCCCAGTTTCAGGGTAACCAAGGTTTTAAAGGAATCACCTGGGTTGTTGTCCCTATGTTTTATAGCTGTATAGCAGGCATTATACCCAAAAGAGTCCACAAACTACTTCACATCCCTCTGTCACCAAACAGGACAAAGAACTTATCAACACCAATGTGATGTAGATAAGCAGACACTTCTTTATTGACGCGCGGAGGATACGGGGGATAACTCCACCTAGCGTATCCTAGGTTACGTCACCTTTAGCAAGGTTTTTATACATTTGAGTTCCATTGTATAAGATGTTTAACATAAAACTGCATGTACTGCTCGCTTTCAATTGCTCATTAAGATTAACCTTTACCTTGATTGGCCCCTAATGATTGGTTGGATTACTTCATGTATATTCATTTCTAATAACAATCATTGGTCACCTATAGTCACGCCATGGTCGCGCTATTGATTGTACCCTCTAATATTCAGATTAGGATGGGGAGGGGGATAAGGGGATCTTTAAGCAGCATAAACTGGTCACTGTGACTTTAGCCACTATATGATTAATTACTGTATTGTTTCCACGGTGGTTGCTTAAACATAATATTTTACTTTCTTGACTACATGGTTTCTAGTTACAGACAATGCTGGGCCTTAGCTGCTTGTACCACCTGTTCACTTCATGTACTTTAGCTGCTGGTACCACCTGTATGTTCTGTGTGCTTTCTGTGATTACTAAAACAAAACACATTTACTCCCTCTTATGATTCGATTAGGCCTAACTTGATTTTAGCTAAACTAAAATCATAAAATCATCAGAATCTGATCAGTTTGGTAACACCTCCATCCATTGCAGGTCAGAAAACACTCCTCCTATCTTACAGAAAACTTAGATCTACACAGCAAAAGTTACAGAACGGGAATATAAACTCCCTCAAAAGGAAACAGGGAGATCAAAGGGACTGGTCAGCACACTACATCTCTGGATGGATTTATTAGAGAAAACTCTCAGATGTTACCAGGAAGTCAGCTGCGCCTCAAATTACAGAAGAAAGTAACACAAACAAACAAAGCTGACAACAACTCTTATGGATATAACTTTAGGAAAAATTCCTTCATCACCTATCACCACCTTCAAAAGTTGAGCTTTTTGTCTTTTTTAAAACCTTTTGTTGGTTAGTTACTGTCAGCTGTAAAGTGGAGGCGAGAGCTCTACAAGCAACCAGAAGCCCTAAGACCATCAGGGGAAATTTGTGGAATCTCTGACTGGTCACAGAAGTTAGGGGGGAGGCAAACTCTTACTGTAACCTTCACGTCTTCAGCACTATTTCTGAGCATAACAGAGGTCCTCAGAAGTAATTTGGTGACAACATTTTGTGAAAGTATGCTTAAGAAACACTTGAGAACCCTTTCAGGCACATGTGACTGCATGAAGTATTAAATATTCAAGTTTATAGAAACTTGTATCTACAGAAATAAGAGTTACTATCCTTTAGAGTTACAAGGGACATTAGTAGGCCATAATCAAACTGACATACAGTAGAGAGACTGGTTTGTTGCTTTTTATTTTTCTTTCTTTAGAGCAAAAATATCAATTTTACTTTATTTAAAGAGAATTTTAATTTTACATTTATTTTAAAATTCCATTCTAGTGCAGTTAAATATGTACATATGGATTATATTATGCACATGTATATGCATGACATATGCATATACATTACATGTATGCACATACACTTACACTTGGAAAAACACAGAAGACGGAAGACAGGTTAAAAAACTCCCAGTTTTCAGTGCTTTCAAAGTTAATGTTTTATGAGAAATACCCTGTGTCAGATGCTCTTGAAATAAATTTTTAGTGAAAGGATGTAAGAATGCAGTCTATTGTAACTAGTATATCAGAAGAACTGACTAAATGATCTATAATGCAAAGCTTCAATACATAATTGTCAAAACTTCTTACTGAGAATATTGAAATGGACTGTGCTTTATTCAGTAGTTTTAGAGACTGCCATTACTATCAGGCTCTTCTGTACATTTTGTCTTTCTTATGAAATATTAATGTAATTCAACAAAAAGCATTCAAATAAAATTTTTTTTAAATGTCAGTGAAAAACTACCAATAAGGCAGAAGAGCCTTACATAATTCAGCTGCCACTATCTGTAGTTAAAATATTGGACCATTGTCCTAAATAGTCTAGTTTGTAAAAACAATCAATATGACTTACAGAAATATTTACTGTATGTTATATCAAGAAAATACAAACCAAAATTCCTCTAAGATATGTACAAGGACTGTGTTGTAATCTATTCGCTTGTGCTGTTATTGTTTCCTTGGGCTATTCTGACTAGCCTACTGAATCAAGGCATAGAATTGCAAACAAAATCTTCTTACTGTGAAAGATTTTTCTTTTTTCCTCTAGGTACTGCATTTGTTGTAACTTTGCCCTATACACAGGCTGCACTGCCTATCTAATTTCTATATGATAGAGGCGGTTTTGAAGTCATCTATTGATCCAGGCTTTACTGATGAAGCTGTCCTTATTCCCTTCATCTCTATCACTAAAGTTTGATAACCTCTCACCTGTGTGATGTCTGAAAGTTGTTTTGAAAGAAAGGAATCTAAAATGTTTGTCTATCTGTCAGCATCCTATAGGCTGTGAGGAATTCAGCTCCATGGGGGTATATTAGGGGAGAAGGGTTTATTTCTACCTCTTCTTCACACAGAGGCCTTGCGGTAACAAATGTTTCTTCTCAGTGGGCCTGTATTGTGTCTCCATGTTCTGGTAAGACTCTAAGCTTTATAGGGGAACATTCACTGATTCTGGTAGGGAGTCTTGAAGGAATATGGGTGAGAAATGAGAAAAAAGGTTATTTGTAATATTATAGAAACTCCACTAAATCTGAACAGAGCATCACAAGAGAAAATGAAAGCACTGCATCCAGAAGGTATGTCACATGTCAAACACAAAAGTAAAATCATAACATTTTGTCAATTGCACAGAGAAAAGTTTATGAGAATCATCTGTAACAGGAAACATTAGGCATACTAAATATATATATATATATTTTTTAAAATATGATACAACACAGTCATGGGGACAAACTTTAGCCAGTATTGAATCAGAAGGTGAATATATTCAGTTTAGTAGTGGGCCACAAATATATGTATATGTACATATGTATACACATATGTACATATGTGTATATAGCTATATCACTTTTAGAAATATATGATGCTTTTTACCACATAGACCTATATTAAAACATATGTTGTAGTATTTACTTTCCTTTTTTCATGTTACTGTGGCTTCATTATTATACATTTTATATAGCAGTAGCTGGAAAAGAAGTAGGGAGATCTAATCCAAGAAAACTGTAATAGTGCCATAAACAGATTTCACTAAAACACTCAGTGAAAATTAAAGGAATACTAGAAATAAGAATTGGAATGTAACCTTGACATGTGCAATAATTCTGGTATGATCAATGATCTCAACTGAACACTCAGTACTCATGGAAAGAAATGAAAGATAAGGCACTACATGATAATGTTCTATACTTGGAACTAAAAAGTAGTAGTGGACTAGTGATGACAAAAAAGATTCTTAAATTTTAGGCAAACAGAATTCAGATGCCACAAGGAAAGTAAAGAATCTTGAAGAGAATGATTGACAAACCTATAAAAGAAACAAGAATGCTACAGCACTCTAGAGAGAAAACCAAGAGGAAAAATAAAGTAGTTCTCCTGTTTTGATTAGATTCTCTGCTTCTAAAAGACAACTAATAGACACACAGGCAAGTAAACTAATCCAATTTCTTACTATTACAAACAAAATTACGTTAAAAGATCAATACTAGTGCTGAAAGTCAAGCAATCAAAAATTAGGAAATAGCTCAAATATCTCCGACTATTCACTCTCAGCTTGGCCCCTGGGACATAACTTGTATGACAGCAATATAGTCACAAGTTATTTTGTTTCTGTTTATCCTGAGGGAACACAGAGATGCTCTTTAATTCCATAATTGGTAAGCAAGAAGCCAACATGTTCTGCTGCAGATAGGAAAGCTAAGTGATTTCCATGAGGAAAAATGAGCATGTTTTTCTGAAGTGTAATACACATCTGTTTCAGTCATGAAACAGGAGCAAACTATAGAGTTAGTGAAGTAGTATGGTTGCTCCATCTGCTCAGTCCTTGCTTCTCTTTTGATAGTACCTCATTTTAGTATGCCTTACCAGAAGTTAGGGGAGGACCACCATTTTACTTAATTTTGTAAAAAAGACTTACTGGTTAGCAATGAAGTTCAGTCACCTAGCTTGAATTAGAGCTAGTAACAAAAAAACAAAAGGCTCTACAGAACCTTAGCCCAGACTACCCAGTTCCTGAAACATTAGACATAATATGTTTTAGTTTTAACTCAGTACACTCATTCAAAATTAAATGTATGAAGGCAATAAACAGCCTTAATTTAAATTATTGATGCTAAGCACATACAATTGCTGATAAAATCAATAATCAATGCAAATGATTTGGAACCTTTATTATTTTAGTTTTCATACATCTTAACATTGAATTAAAAACAATATTAGACAGTTTTTCAAGTACTGTAGTAGAGTGGTTTAGAAATATCTCAGTCGTGAAGATTGCATTAACTGATTTTTATCATTCCATAGATACTTGGAAAATGCTATAAATTCAACTGAAATAATAACCACATTTTTCATCTGTATAGGCCCATGTAATGGACCACTGAAATCCAATAACATCTGAAGAGACATGGAGATGGGTGTTTTAATATTACTTAAAGCAATGCTGAGTTATCTGGAGTGAGGAAAGAAAAATATTTGTATTTACATCTACTGCAACATAAAAAAAGGCAATGATAACCTATCAAAAATAGGATTTTGGATGAGGGCACAATAATAGGAAGATATGATTTTGTCCCCAGATTCTGCAGATTTATTTCTATCATTGTAATAGAATCAATCACAAAAATAGTCAGAGCAGGGGCTTCTTTGTATTTTACAGTTTATAGATTCAAGATCTCCAATACTATAGAAAAAAGAAAGCAAGTTATGAACATAGTAAAATATTTAAACATATCCTTCCTGAAAAGCTGAAGCTTCATTTACTAAACCAATGTCATTCAATGCTGATTCGATCACATCTCAGCATCTAGGAACTCACCAGTGCTAGCATGACAGTCATTAGCTGGTATTAGCATTGTACAAGAGCTAATGAACAGCACCATAGCTGCTCATGGAAGCAGGACAGAAAATGCATTCATTACCACTGTGTGGCTTAGTATTAAAGTTCATGCTGTGCTTTCCTCAAACACCAGTGAAAACTGCAATTGTTCTAAAATTCGTATTATAATTTTCTCTTTGATAACCACTCCAGAGAACAAGCACGACTGAAAATTTGCATGACTACTGATCAATGATCAATTGTGGTTATCTCTAATTACTTATGTGACACAGCTACAGAATACTAGAGCTCTAACTACACTGCCAGAGGACAGTATGGCCAGGCTCAAGCATGGCAAGTCTCATGATATTGCTTTTTGCCATGCTGTAAAAAAGTCTTGGTTTGGGAAATTTCACTTAATTTAATTTATAGCCAATTAATATTATCTTTTAATTACTGGCACGTGTATTGGGAAATGAAGGAGACATACACTATCTCAACTCCTCTTCTTGCCACACATTGCACTCAGTACCTTCATCCTCTACTGCCCAAACCCTGCCACTTGTATCCAATACAAGACTCCATGCTGTTCTTTGGAAGTCGTGAACTAAAAATATCTGCTGATGTATTGGGCTGTAGCACAGTGGGCTTTGCTTAGGCCTTATCCAGGTAGTGCACCTGAAAGAAGATTGGAGCTGACATTAAGGCCCTGACAATCTTCCCTCACTCTGAACTGGTCTGGAGCTCAGAATATGAGGCAATGGGGACTCACATTTGACTGATAAGGAGGATGTATTATTGTGTAGTTATTTTGTCTCAACAAGGAAAGGCTAAGTTCTCTAAAAACTGCTGAAAAAGCAGCCTAAATTTTATTCACTCTTTTCTTTCCCCACATTTACCAGAAACACAAGGAGTGAGCAAATTATATACCTTTAAAAAATGCACCGTTTTCTACAAATCATTCAGGAAAAGATAATAATTTTGATAATATATTATTCAAAGGTGTAAGTATTATCTGGAAAACCTCTTATGTTTGATACTGACTCTACTTCACTGAAGACTATTTTCCAACGAGCAGAATGGTAAATGACATTTAGAAATTCAGAGCTGAGTATGCATATTAAGTGCTTATGCTTGAGCACTTTAGAGTCATTTTCTGATTCTAGGAGATAAAATAATGGTATATTGTACAGTATTTATTTATTTGTTTGTTTGTTTTGTGATGGGCTTCTTTATAGACAAATTACTTGGTTGTTTTTTTCCAGCTGGTGTGAAAGAGATGCTAAAGAAATTTTCCACAGGTACAAATTTAATACTAACTAAGGCAGTTGAATTAAAATGTAATTAACTACATTGCTATTTGTCTTTTTTAATTTAAAGTTAAGTACTTCTTTCCTCTGCTTCATTTAGTGCTTAACGTTATACAGAGATTTTTATCCCTCTAGTGACTGCAGTTATGTAAACTAACGAGTTAAATTTTATCCTATATTCATCCCAGTCATACATATTAAAAGCAAGAAATGAATGCCATAGAAGTATTTTCCATCATGATTGTCAGAGAGCTGCAAAATCTTTCTCTGAAATGACCCTAAAAAACTCCCCAGCTATTAATAGCTAAATTCTATGAGACATCATTTGATTACAGCAACACTGATGCAAATCTGGGACAAATGCAAATGGAGTTACCCTGGCTTTAATGACCAGAAACTAACCCTGACATTAGCAAGAGATTCAAATACTACCAAAACCCAGATCTCAAACTTCCTTAGTAATGGGAACAGCTTTAAAGAAATTCAAACTTGAATCCAGTCTTCTTGTTGATTCAGCTACTCTACTAGAGATACAATATAACACAAATGAAGGATATGAATATTGGAAGTCTAACTGGAACCAAGATCCCAGAAAACACAAAAATATTCCTAAGATTTATGCAGCCCTTCCATCAGGAAAAAAGGTAAAAACACAATGCTACATACCAAGATTATAAACGGTTATTCCGAGTTCAGATGAAGATGAGACAAACAGTTGAATGCTTGTGGAGAAGGTAAAAAAAAAAACCAGGGAAAAAAAGCAAGGAGGATGTGGGAGAAACATTTACAGTGGAAAGAGATGGTATAATAGCATTTTAAATGTTTAAATCTTCTTTTTGAAAAATACAGTACAGTAAACACATAAAGCTCGGTATATTCTTAAAATGTGTTGATGATAACTCTTTAAGGGAAAAGGGAGGCAACATGAAGGACAAAAAATAAGTAGAATAAAGAATAAAGTTGGCAGAAGAATTATGTGCTTATAATAAGCACAGTTAAATTGTAAATTAAAAGGAGGTAAGGTTCTAAAACAACTTCCTAATATCAGTTAAAGGATTAAAAAACTATCCACTTAAGACAGATGGATCAGTTTAGGAGAGCAATTATAAGGCTTGTCAACTGCAATAGACTGGATTCAGTGACATGGGAAATTCTTTCTAGATTAACATTTCAGGTCAGTGAGAGGAAGTGATTATAAAGTGGTAATATTCAGCTAAATTGATTTTTTTCTGACTTATAAATGGAAGAACCTAAGAACCTGAATACTGAAAGTAACTTTTGTGAGAGTACTTAGTAAGGAATAGAGTTGGAAAGGAAAATAATATACTTTAAAAGCTGACCTCAATAAGTCAAATATTTAATTTCACTTAGGAAAAAAAAATGCAGCAAAGGGAATACAGTAAGCTGATACTCACTGAAAAGTCCTAAATACACAACAGCTAATGAATTAATTCCACAGGCAAGAGTAAAGCATTAGAAAAGGTGTATTTGACTGCTTCAGTAGCAATTTGATGACACCGAAATCAAAAAGGTCATTCACAAAGTAGAAGCAATGATATATTACTAAAGATGATGGCTGAGGCTAACTGTATGAGGTTTAACAAGGGCAAGTGCCGGTTCATGCACTTCGGCCACAACAACCCCATGCAGCGCTACAGGCTTGGGGAAGAGTGGCTGGAAAGCTGCCCGACGGAAAAGGACCTGGGGGTGTTAGTTGACAGCCGGCTGAATATGAGTCAGCAGTGTGCCCAGGTGGCCAAGGTGGCCAATAGCATCCTGGCCTGTATCAGAAATGGTGTGACCAGCAGGGGTAGAGAGGTGATCGTGCCCCTGTACTCGGCACTCGTGAGACCGCACCTTGAGTACTGTGTCCAGTTCTGGGCACCACAGTATAAGAAGGACATTGAGGTGCTGGAGCGAGTCCAGAGAAGGGCAACGAGGCTGGTGAGAGGTCTGGAAAACAGGCCTTATGAAGACCGGCTGAAGGAACTGGGGTTATTTAGTCTGGAGAAGAGGAGACTGAGAGTTGCTCTCTGCAACTACCTAAAAGGAGGTTGTAGTGAGGCTGGTGTTGGTCTCTTCTCCCAAATTGCTAATGACAGGAAGAGAGGAAATGGCCTCAAGTTACATCAGGGGAAGTTTAGGTTGGATATTAGGAAGAAGTTCTTTACTGAGAGGGTGGTTTGACATTGAAACAGACTGCCCAGGGAGGTGGTGGAGTCGCCGTCCCTGGGGGTGTTCAAAAAATGGGTTGATGAGGCACTTGAGGCCATGGTCTAGTGGTCTAATGGTTAGGAATATGATGGGATAAAGGTTGGACTTGATGACCCTGGAGGTCCCTTCCAACCATAATGATTCTAGGATTCTATGAGTGTAAAGAAATAAGGCAAGTATGCAAGCGTATAGCTGGAAAGGTTAAGGAGAGAAAAGAGTTACAGTTCTCTGAGAACATTAAAAAAATAGAGGTAAGAGATGACAACACAGTAGATACTAAGAAGATAAAAAGAAAGTCTAGTTCCATTACTTAATCAGGAGGGAGAGCATTCAAGTGGACTACTCTGAAGAGTTGAAAAATTAAAGTAACTTTTTTTTCCCCCTTGTTTTTTTACAGAAAAGGTCATGACCAGACACTCACATATACAGAAAATTAATTAAAAAAAAATAAATTGAAAGGATAGAAATAAATGACAGAAGATGGAAAAAACAGATTAAAATCAATTCTAATAAATTAAATTATTCAAAGTGAAGGATCTGATAACACTTTACACATGAATTCTTAAAAAAAATAAATGGCCCAAACTATCTTTGGATTTTGGTTTTATCCTGAGGTCTCATGGAGATTGGAAAGATCCTTGACAAAAGTAGAATACTGAGATAAGGTGAAGGAAAGACATCTCTCTTTAATAAAGGGAGAAAAAGTGATGCCTGGGGGATCATAGATCTGTCAGTCTAGTACTGATGATTGAGATTATACTAGGAAAAAATATTCAGTCATTATATATTTACTTATAGGATAATATAACACTAAGTATCTCAACATGTATTTGTCTATAAATGAAGATCTCAGGACAATCTTATTTCCAACTTTGCAAGGACATTTAGCTTCAGAGGTAGAAAGGAAATGGCCAGTGTGACAAAACACTGACCATGAAAAACCTTGTAATATTGTCTTTATAACATTTTCATTAGCAAACTGGGGAGAAATAATGGTCTGAAAGTAATCCCTTTACAATAGATGCCTTCTTAGAAAAATATTTTCTTGAAGAACACCTATCAGTGTTTCTACCTAAATTACAAATATGGCACTACTGGGGTCTTGTCTGGCTCCGTGGATTCCCTGGAAGTTTCTTGTGTGCTTTGGTTTCTGATAACCAAGGAAACACGACATTTAGTAGTCTATTTGTGGCAGCAAACTAAAGCACATATTCTACTTGAAAATTTTTTTTTTCTCTATAAAGCTGCCCATATGAAATATTTTAAGTCTCTGACTTCTCTTTATGATTTGTAGAAGAAACAAAAATTTTAAAGCTAATTTATTTTTTCATGAAAAAAATCGTTTTTCTCAATATTTCTAATCCTAGATTATGTAGTGCTCAGCATCTGCTTGATTTAAAGACCAAATAGCCATTTGGTCTTGGTTAGTTCTTGATAGTAACATCCATAATGATTTGTATTCTTATTCATATAATTTCTAATTTCTCTAGAATGAGAATTTCTTTAGAATAGCTGTGGGAATGAAATGGACAAACATACCAAAAGAA
The DNA here is from genome assembly GCA_028020825.1 of Podargus strigoides. Taxonomy (NCBI): domain Eukaryota; kingdom Metazoa; phylum Chordata; class Aves; order Caprimulgiformes; family Podargidae; genus Podargus; species Podargus strigoides. Next base: position 43,971,485 of record CM051662.1, read on the forward strand.
AATTCTTGTCTTCTCAAGGATTAATCCACATGGAATCTAACGGCAAATTAGAAATGCCGCATCTAAAGACTAGAGTTCATCTTTCCTTATTATTCAATCTTCAGACTCTTCTGATTTGCCTGTAGAACTGCCAGTTATGGTCTGTATACCTGTCAACAACTGAGAATGCCAAGGAATTTAATACTGGACAGCATGGGGGTATTTGTAAACTGCTGATATTCTAACACTAGTAAACTAGGCTGGATTTGAAAGGGCAGCTCTGAGGCAAATGACATCATACATCATTGCTGTCATCCTGAGCAATACAATGCCATTATTAATAAGTTTTGATTCCATAAAGTTGCGTGTGCTATGATACTAAGGAGCATTTTCTACAGAACTTAATCCAAATTTATTCTGAATACTGGCATATCTAATACTGCTTTTATCTGCCCTGATTTAATCTCTCTCATAAGAAATCAAAGAGTGAGTTATGTATCAAAACATAGTTATTATGGAGTTTTAAAATACCAGTATGATACTTTGTAACACGTTCTCCCACTTTTTTCCTAAGAGGCCTATATTGCTTTATGATTTTAAAGTGAAATATTAGTTTTACAAGTATAATTAAAGGATCGTTCTTGCTGCATAGGGTGCAAGAATGCATCAGGGTGCCTTATTTGTTGAAATACTTTATTAAAAAACCCAACAGAAGGGTCTGGTTAAACACTGACAGAAATGTTAAATCGGCAAGAAAAGATAGATCAGATTTTATGATAGCTTGGGGTCAAGAATACCTATGGACTGTGATGGATGGATTTGAAAGTGCTCAGGTAAGGAGACTTGTGTTTAGAAAGCAATGATCATGAACATTGGGTATGAAGATTTAAGTTAAGAAGGGCAGATCTAAGAATTTTCAATCCTCAATAATTTTGCTAAATGTTCACTCACAGTTCAAAGCTATATACCTCAGAACTGTAGAAATTAGATAAAATGCACATTTGTAGCAAGGTATCTTTCTGAGTTACACTGAACTACATATAAAAAACAAAAGAAAAGGCTACACAAAACTAATTCACGCCAAAATCATACAATAAAACAAACTTAGCATGCTACTGATGAAGAATTGTACAAAAAAAAAGAAAAAGAAATGCGTCAGCTGGAAGTCCATTATAGATGCCATAAGTCTTTAGAAATATTGCATAAACTTTAAAAAAAGTCAATCATTTCCAATTTTTTACAATTGGATATAATTAACCAATCCTAAACTAAGGAAACATTTTGATATGCTTGATTATTACATCTAAGTCATATTCTTCAATCATTCACCTCTTACCAGGCAAAATCCATGGTGATTAGGGTTTTGACTAAATAAAGAACAATAAAATTTGTTCCTCGGTGAATTTGTGGAAAAGAAATGAAGGTATACTCACCTACTTAGATGTCCAAGCTTTATGTTTATTGATTTTCAAGGCCCAAATTGATAGGGCCCTAATATGTTCTCAGAGATCACCCTTCTCTGAGCAGAAGATTGGTCTGGAGACCTTGTAAGGCCCCTTACAGACAGAATGATTCTGTGATTCTATGTTTTTAAATCCAGTGACAAGAAATAAGTCTAGATACAAAAAATAAATAACTTGATTTCAACTTATTAATGTTTAAAGTGCCACATTAATGTAACAGGGTGATGCAGACAAATGTTGACAGACTGCCTACCTATGCATTCCTCATGGAAGAGTTGGCTCTGTGTGAGGGTAAAGCACAAAACTCCAGATTGGGTTAGCACTGAAAACTGACATGATTTTCTAATAACAGACCTGAGTTTAGCCATATTAAATCCCTTTTGCTTAAGATTCAGTTGTTGAAGTGTTCTTCTGAGAAGAGCTGCCTAATTAGAATGACACAAACAAACCTATATGTACCTAAAGGATGAAGAGCATATGCCACCACTAGTCTTGTTGTGTATAATAGATTAGCAGTTAAAGCACTTACACACTAAAGGTGAAGCCTGGGTGTAATTTCTGATTCAGTGAGAGGCAATTCTTACCCCTGCAGTGCACTGTTTGAGGGAGTGCTCCACCAGCCAAGTACAAGGACTGATTTAACATGTCACAGTAACAGAAATGAGTCAGTAAAATAACTCTGAAAGGAAACCACATCCAAGCACTGGACTCATTTCTCACAGCTGATGGTTCTAATTGTCTGGCCAGAGATCAGGCTCCTTATTATTTGCTGGGGTTTTTGGGTTTTGGTTTTCTTTCTAGCCGATATATGTTGCATTGCTTACTACGCAGCTTCCCAGATTCAGCAGACTGTGTGGAAAATTCCACACAGTTTAAACTATAAGATGGTAAAATAACATTCCAGAAAGCTTTGGGGGAAGTAAATATTACTTGCTGTAGCTCTGTTACAGTTTTCATTCTGTCAATGTGTCTTAAGAATTTGTATTCCTCTGAAAGAAATAGCTCTATTCTGCCAAGTTTTTGGATCTCATGTACTATAGAACAGTTCAGTTTCCAGCTTGCATTTGGTCTGCTCTAGACCTACACACAGTTCAGAATTGCACTTCTGTGAAGCTTATAGGTAAAATCGGGCATGGTTAGTGAGTTTCGACACTGACATGATTAGGTAGCTGAAGTGCTGGGGTCTGAATGGGTAGATGTGGTTTATCTTGATTTCAGTAAAGCATTTGACACTGTCTCCCACAGCATCCTTGTAGATAAGCTGATAAAGTATGGGTTTGGTGATCAGGTAGTGAGGTGGATTGTGAACTGGCTGAAGGAAAGAAGCCAGAGAGTTGTGGTCAATGGGACGGAGTCTAGTTGGAGGCCTGTGACTAGTGGAGTCCCTCAGGGGTGGGTACTGGGACCGGTGTTGTTCAATATCTTCATCAACGACTTGGATGAGGGTACAGAATGTATCCTCAGCAAGTTTGCTGATGACACCAAACTAGGAGGAGTGGCTGACACACCAGAGGGTTGTGCCGCCATTCAACGAGACCTTGATAGGCTGGAGAGTTGGGCGGGGAAAAACTTAATGAAATTCAACAAGGGCAAGTGTAGAGTTTTGCACCTGGGGAAGAACAACCCCATGTACCAGTACAGGTTGGGGGCTGACCTGCTGGAGAGCAGTGTAGGGGAAAGGGAACTGGGGGTCCTAGTGGACAGCAGGATGACCATGAGCCAGCAATGTGCCCTTGTGACCAAGAAGGCCAATGGCATCCTGGGGTGTATTAGAAAGGGGGTGGTTAGTAGGTCAAGAGAGGTTCTCCTTCCCCTCTATTCTGCCTTGGTGAGGCCACATCTGGAGTACTGTGTCCAGTTCTGGGCCCCCCAGTTCAAGAAGGACAGGGAACTACTTGAGAGAGTCCAGCACAGAGCCACAAAGATGATTAAGGGAGTGGAACATCTCCCTTATGAGGAAAGGCTGAGGAAGCTGGGTCTCTTTAGCTTGGAGGAGACTGAGGGGTGACCTCATTAATGTTTAGAAATATGTAAAGGGTGAGTGTCATGAGGATGGAGCCAGGCTCTTCTCAGTGACATCCAATGATAGGACAAGGGGCAATGGGTGCAAGCTGGAACATAGGAGGTTCCACATAAATGTGAGGAAGAACTTCTTCACAGTGAGGGTAACAGAACACGGGAACAGGCTGCCCAGAGAGGTTGTGGAGTCTCCTTCTCTGGAGACATTCAAAACCCGCCTGGACATGTTCCTGTGTGACCTGACCTAGGTGTTCCTGCTCTGGCAGGGGGATTGGACTAGATGATCTTTTGAGGTCCCTTCCAATCCCTAACATTCTGTGATTCTGTGATTCTGTGAACCCCGAGCCCTGAATTAAGGTTGACATATGGGTGGTCCCCATGGTCCTTTAAAAGGAGGGGATGAGTTTGCCTTTCGGCTTTCCTCCAAGGTACAGCCAGCCTTGTAAGGAAAGCCCTTGGGTAAACAAGTGCCAGGTGTCCTGCTTTGGGCATAAAAGCTGGGACCACTTGCAGGGAGGGGGGGAGTGTCTATCTGTGAAGTGGATGCACTTTGCAGAGTTTCCTGTTGGGGAAGGGCCTCCTGACTCTCCATGCAACTGGGCCTCAGTCAGGTCTGGCATTTGCAAACGCGGGCTTCATGGGGAGATAATATGGGGCTACTTCTGTTGTATATGGTCAGCCTGTTGACTTGGTTGTCTCCCATTTTTTCTATGGGATACTTTATGTCTTTGTTTTTTCCACCTATTATTGGTCATGCTGTGTCATTCCTGGGGTCACTGGGGTTGATGTCTATTATTTGTGATCTGTTTGACTTGTTTGTACCCCCAGAAATCCCCCATATACTGACTTTTCTATGTACAATATAATTTGGTTACCGGATTGTTTTTCTGCTGGCTGCGTCCTTTGTGCTAGGCCTAGTAATTGGCAAAACAGTAGCCAAGAAACTAAAAGGATTCAGTGTTTTGTATATAAGCAACTATTACCTACCTACGTTCTGTTTTAGCTGTCTAAATCCTTTCCTTGGTTTTGAATATTAATGCTGTACAATCCTTATCTTTTTTTTTTCCACTGAATTAATGTAAAAGCTAAATCGTTGTGCTGCAAATGTACTCTGTTGCATTTTGTGAGACCACTGAGAGTTTTTTAAATCTTTTGCTATAGATGAATTATCATAGGAAATTCTGTATTATTCTATGCATGGGAAAAAATGTCTTGTCAGTTCAGCTAACTAATTGTAACATGGTAACAGAGATGAGAATGTATTACAGAAAGCTTAAATGCTTTCAACCTTTCTTTTAGAAGATTAGCAGTGGCATCTTAATGTGAGAAAAACAATCCAGAGGGAGACAAGTCCTGAAGAGATCTTGAATACCTAAAAAGACAGGAAATCAATAAGGCCCGTAATTATTGGCACAGAGATTTAATGAAGTGTAAAACTTTGGTGTAACAACAAATTAAAACTCCATTAATGTCCATGTGTAATGAAGAACAAAAAATGAATCAGAAAAAAATACAGTATTTTCCTTTTTTTTCTTTTCACGTGCACTTAATTCAGTTATTTTCAATGTAAGAAATAGCTGATTAAGACTTTAAATGGCAATTTTAATGGGAATTAAAGACTTATTATGAAGCAAACCTAAGCCCTTTTTAATACTTCCCAGATGGATATAGAATTTTAAACCAGTAACAAGTTTTACTGAAAAGATTTGGAAATTAATATGAAACACACTAGAGGCAGGTTAATTGAGTTCATTTCTTGAAAGTGTATTCTAAATTAGCTAACCTTATTCTTTTTTTTTTTCTTGACAGAATAAAACGTCATTGAAGCTACTGCCATTGAGCTGGATCTTGAGATGAAGAAGAATCTGACTGATAGCAGTGGGAACTAGGAGGCTGATAGTTTACACGTGGATCACAGAGGATTCTCAAAAGCATTTGTTTTCCATGGAGGATGAATCGGACAGCTGTGACAAATACTTGCAGTAGAATGAATGTCCTTCTTGTCTTACTCTGTGATTATTGCTGGATAAATCTTCTGTTAATTATAGGCCTCCTGTTTTCATACAAACCAAGCTTCTGACAGAGACAATATTATTTCCTGTGACACTGTTTCCTTGTATTCCACAAATATGTTAGTAATTAATTTAGTTTGACGGATGTTAGCACACTGTCAACAAAAACTAATGACCCCAGAGTAGAATATTAGTCACAACTTGTTCTATCCATGCACCTTATCTATGCATGCAATCTGTCTACATCTATAATACACCTAAATACTGTAGAATTTTATTAGGTAAAGCACACCAGGTACAGCACAGAAGTAGTTATAGACATTAAGCTATCTAAATACTAAGAAAACAGAATTGCACCAACAACAGATAAGCATTTAGCTTTCAGTTTAAGTAAATTGCAATACTAGGGAAGCATAGATCACCTCGCTTTTAAAATCTAAGTGTGTCTGTCTAGAAATGATATGCTCTTAGAATAGTGTGTGAAAAAAAAACCCTTGAGAACAAGATTGCAACATTTAAATAATAGTCTATAGAGGGCCTGCATAGTCTTTGCATAGGAATGTAACCTCTAAATAACTAACCCATGTCCTCAATTCTGATTCAGAACGCTTTTCTTGATTGTCATATTCCCTCATGTGCTAAGAAATGCCTTTCTGATGATGGTTGCTGTCAATGGTAGTCTCAAGGCAGAGCAAGGAAACCCGAGTCTGAGCGGGAATCCGGAGAAATTTGAGACAAACGAAAGGCTGACGTGGCAGGGGGCGTGACTGAGAGCCGCAGCAAACTTTAAAAGCGGCCATCTCGGCAGCTCCCTCAGAGCAAGCGGCGGCTAGCCGAACGAGAGGCAAGCGCGCGGTGAGCGGCGCAAGGAGAGGACTAGCTAGATAGACCTTAGACCGCATAGAACATGGTTGCAACGCGCCCAAAAACCCTTGGGTAAAATAATATGGGGACTTAGACAGATCCCCCGACCAGACATGCGGCCGTGCAGGTTTCTGGCTGCAGCGAATGCCTGAGCCTGGCACTGGTACCGGAGGGAGCCAGTGACACCGCGTGTGTGAGGTGCGAGCAGATAAATGATCTGCTCGGGCAGGTGGTTGAACTGATGGAGGAGGTAGAAAGACTTAGAACTATTAGAGATTGTGAAAGAGAAATAGATTGGTGGAGCTTCACCCTGAGGCAAGGGCAGTCAGAAAAGGGTGGGCAAGTGATGGATCCCCCCCTCTCCTGTCATCAGACAGAAGGAGAGGGTTCAGGAGACGGGGAGGAATGGAGGGTGGTCCATCCGCGGAGAGGCAAGCAAAAACCCTCCCAACCCCCTTCACCCTCCCAGTTGCCCTTGAGTAACAGGTACCATGCCTTGGAACTTCAGGGAGAGGTAAATGAAGTTGGAGGGGTAGATCAGTCTCCTGAATCACCTAGGGCTTGTCAGTCACCCAAAGCCTTAGGATTTCTTCAATTAAGAGGAAAAGGAGAGTAATTGTGGTGGGTGACTCCCTTCTGAGGGGAACAGAAGGGCTCGTCTGTCGACCGGACCCATCCCACAGGGAAGTCTGCTGCCTCCCTGGGGTTCGGATTAGAGATATTAAAAGGAAACTCCCTAATCTTGTAAAGCCCTCTGATTACTACCCACTGCTGGTTTTTCAGGTTGGCAGGGATGAAATTACTACAAGAAGTGTAAGGGTTATGAAGAGTGACTTCAGGGCCCTGGGACGGCTGGTTAAGGCTGTCATCCCCGCCCTCGGGTGACGACACCAGCCTCGAGGACAACCCTGAACAGCCCTCCCCGTCAGTGGACGAATGTATGAAAGATGTGATGGCACGCCTCAGCGAGCTGGAATTGCAACATCACACCCTAGCTGAAAAAACAGCGGTTGCTGCTTCACTGGACAGATCTAAACTTTTCAACCCCTTCACACCAGAAGGCCTTTCCCCACAAGCTTCAGCTCTGCAACCGTCTGCCCCGCCGCTGCCACATCCAGAGCATCTCTTTGCCGGAGCCAGAGATCCTCAGGAATCCACTCAGCACTGGAGAGGAATCATCAAAGATGCAATTGTTGAGGGGTCTTTTCTTCCGCAGTCTTTCCCTGTTATTTTAAATCCAACGGGTCAAAAGTAGGAGTCTTTTGATTGGAAAAATCAGGTGAAAAAAAAGAATTTATGGATCATGAAAGAGGGGCTAGTCACTTGGGAGGAATATAGGACAGTTGTCAGAGGATGTAGAGAGGCAATTAGGAAAGCTAAGGCCTCCTTAGAACTTAACCTTGCAAGCCAGGTCAAGGATAATAGAAAGGGCTTTTTCAAATACATAGCTAATAAAACAAACACTAGAGGCAATATAGGCCCACTGATGAATGAGGGGGGTGCCCTAGAGACAGAGGATATAAAGAAGGCAGAGGTGCTGAATGCCTTCTTTGCCTCTGTCTTTACTCCTGCAGGCTTTCCCCAGGAGCCCCTGATCCCTGTAGCCCCAGAAGAAGTCAGGATAAAGGAGGAGTTTGCCTTGGTAGATGCGGATTGGGTTAGGGATCAGTTGAGCAATCTGGATATCCATAAATCAATGGGACCAGATGGAATGCACCCAAGGGTGCTGAGGGAGCTGGCAGAGGTCATTGCTTGGCCACTCTCCATCATCTTTGGTAAGTCATGGGCAACAGGAGAGGTGCCTGAGGACTGGAGGATAGCAAATGTCACTCCAATCTATAAGAAGGGCAAGAAGGAGGACCTGGGTAATTATAGACCGGTCAGCCTCACCTCCATCCCTGGAAAGGTGATGGAACAGCTTGTTCTTGGCACTATCTCTAGGCACATCAAGGATGAGGGGGTCATTAAGAGCAGTCAACATGGTTTTACCAAGGGTAAGTCATGTTAGACCAACCTTATTGCCCTCTATGAGGAAATAACTAGTTGGATAGATGATGGTAGAGCGGTAGATGTGGTTTATCTTGATTTCAGTAAAGCATTTGACACTGTCTCCCACAGCATCCTTGTAGATAAGCTGATAAAGTATGGGTTTGGTGATCAGGTAGTGAGGTGGATTGTGAACTGGCTGAAGGAAAGAAGCCAGAGAGTTGTGGTCAATGGGACGGAGTCTAGTTGGAGGCCTGTGACTAGTGGAGTCCCTCAGGGGTCGGTCCTGGGACCGGTGTTGTTCAATATCTTCATCAACGACCTGGATGAGGGTTCAGAATGTATCCTCAGCAAGTGCGCTGATGACACCAAACTAGGAGGAGTGGCTGACACACCAGAGGGTTGTGCTGCCATTCAACGAGACCTTGATAGGCTGGAGAGTTGGGCGGGGAAAAACTTAATGAAATTCAACAAGGGCAAGTGTAGAGTTTTGCATCTGGGGAAGAACAACCCCATGTACCAGTACAGGTTGGGGGCTGACCTGCTGGAGAGCAGTGTAGGGGAAAGGGACCTGGGGGTCCTGGTGGACAGGAGGATGACCATGAGCCAGCAATGTGCCCTTGTGGCCAAGAAGGCCAATGGCATCCTGGGGTGTATTAGAAAGGGAGTAGTTAGTAGGTCAAGAGAGGTTCTCCTTCCCCTCTATTCTGCCTTGGTGAGGCCACATCTGGAGTATTGTGTCCAGTTCTGGGCCCCCCAGTTCAAGAAGGATAGGGAACTGCTTGAGAGAGTCCAGCGTAGAGCCACAAAGATGATTAATGGAGTGGAACATTTCCCTTATGAGGAAAGGCTGAGGGACCTGGGTCTCTTTAGCTTGGAGAAGAGGAGACTGAGGGGTGACCTCATTAATGTTTAGAAATATGTAAAGGGTGAGTGTCATGAGGATGGAGCCAGGCTCTTCTCAGCGACATCCAATGATAGGACAAGGGGCAATGGGTGCAAGCTGGAACATAGGAGGTTCCACATAAATGTGAGGAAGAACTTCTTCACAGTGAGGGTAACAGAACACTGGAACAGGCTGCCCAGAGAGGTTGTGGAGTCTCCTTCTCTGGAGACATTCAAAACCCGCCTGGATGCGTTCCTGTGTGACCTGACCTAGGTGTTCCTGCTCTGGCAGGGGGATTGGACTAGATGATCTTTTGAGGTCCTTTCCAATCCCTAACATTCTGTGATTCTGTGATTCTGTTGTTCAGGGCCCCAGTGGAAATCGTTCTTGTTGCAGGTAACCAGGTAGAGAGGGCTCACGATCTGGCTGTACTCGGGAATGTGCATTCTCCAAAAGCCTATGACACCTAGGAAAGCTTGCGTTTCCTTCTTGTTGGTCGGTGGAGACATCGCAGTGATCTTATTGATGACCTCGGTGGGAATCTGACGCCGTCCGTCTTGCCACTTTACCCCCAGGAACTGGATCTCTCGGGCAGGTCCCTTGACTTTGCGTTTCTTGATGGCAAAGCCGGCCTCCAGGAGAATCTGGATGATCTTCTCTCCTTTCTCAAATACTTCCACTGCCGTGTTGCCCCATACGATGATATCATCGACGTACTGCAGATGTTCTGGAGCCTCACTCTTTTCCAGCGCAGTCTGGATCAGTCCATGGCAGATGGTGGGACTGTGCTTCCACCCCTGGGGCAGTCAGTTCCAGGTGTACTGCACGCCCCTCCAGGTGAAGGCAAACTGAGGCCTGCACTCTGGTGACAGAGGAATGGAGAAAAATGCATTAGCAATGTCAATAATGGCGTACCACTTTGCTGCTTTGGACTCCAGCTCATACTGGAGCTCCAGCATGTCCAGCACAGCAGCACTCAGTGGTGGAGTCACTTCATTCAAAGCACGATAGTCCACAGTCAATCTCCATTCTCCGTCAGACTTGCGCACAGGCCAGATGGGGCTGTTGAAGGGTGAGTGGGTCTTGCTGACCACCCCTTGGCCCTCCAGCTCACGGATCATCTTGTGGATGGGGATCACGGCATCTCGATTCGTCCGATACTGCCGGCAGTGCACCGTCGAAGTGGCAATTGGCACCCATTGCTCTTCCACCTTCAGGAGCCCAACTGCAGAAGGATTTTCTGATAGTCCAGGCAAGGTGTTCAATTGCCTAATGCCTTCTACTTCTACAGCAGCTGTCCCAAAAGCCCACTTAAATCCTTTTGGGTCTCTGTAATAGCCATTTCGGAGAAAGTCTATTCCCAGGATACGTGGGGCCTCCGGGCCAGTCACAATAGCATGTTTCTGCCACTCCTTCCCAGTCAGGCTCACCTCAGCTTCCAACAGGGTCAACTGCTGTGACCCCCCTATCACCCCAGCGATCGACACAGATTCTGCCCCCACACGTCCTGATGGCATTTGGGTACACCGTGCCCCAGTATCAACCAACGCTTCATATTTCTGTGGCTCTGATGAGCCAGGCCATCGAATCCACACTGTCCAAAAGACCCGATTCTCCCGTGCCTCTTCCTGGCTACAGGCAGGGCCCCTCTAGGCCTGGTTATCATCCATTCCCTGGGCATACCTGCTAGATGTTTCTTCAAGGGGATCCGACGTATCATCCTCCCTTCTGTAATACCTGGCAGCTCGCTCACGGGAGGCTGAGGCTACTTTCGCTTTAGTGGAACCCCCTCGGTTAGTGTTTTCCCTTTTGAGTTCACGAACCCGTGCTGCCAGGACACAAGTGGGTTTCCCATCCCACCTTCTCATGTCTTCCCCACAGTCACGCAGGAAGAACCACAGCTCAGATCGTGGGGTGTACCCTCTCTCTCTAGCTGAGGGACGTCGGGCTCTGACTCTGGGGTTTATGACCTACACTGGTGCCACATGAGAGCTGCTCCTCCTCACCTCCGCCATCACCTCCTCCCTAATCTCTTCTTTGAGGTCCCTAGCCACAGCAGTGACATGAGCTTTCATTGGGCCATTGACTAAACTCTCATAATACCTGAACCTGTTGGCAACAGAACCCACTGTCTCTTGGTTGTCATCAGCATTAATTGTTGCAATGAACGTGGCATATTGCTGTGGCCCCAGCTTTGCCAGGTTCCACAGCATCTGCCCTGTACATTTGACCTTGTCGGGGTCATTATCATGCTGTCCGTCCCTCCCAAAGAGTACCTCTAATACTGCCACTTCTCTCAGCTGTTGGATCGCTTCCTCAAGGGTCTTCCATTGCATTCTATGATGGTACCCCTGCATTCTCTCTCTGTGGACAAACCTTTCCCTCACACTCATGAAAAGCCGCTCCCAGAGAGAAAGGGGCCCCGGCTCCCTCACGAATACCTGGACCACCCTGGGGTCTTGGGCCAAGGATACCAAATACCTGGCTTCGCCACTATCCAGTTGTACGCCTTTACCCATAAGGTCCCAAACCCGAAGTAACCAGGTTGTATAAGGCTCACGCCCCCGTTGCGCAATGTCTTTTCCATATTACGGAGACTGTCGAATGACAGGGATTCGATGATAATTTCAGGCTGTGACTCCCCTGCTGGTTGTGAGGGCTCTGGTTCATCATCATCATTAACTGGGCGTACTGATTTGGCCTTGCACTTCCTCCTCTGCACAGGGGCGACTGCCGCTGGCTGTGGCTGTCCTTGTGGTTCAGCTGGACCCTGCACAGTTGTAACGTGTGGGTTCCACTGCTGCACCATCAGACCCTCCCTCTTCAGGACAAGGTTTCCCACTAGTTTGGGAGGTGTATTCCCTCAGCATCTGGCCCATCTCGCGTATTTCCTTCACCAGTACCCCCACCCAATTCGGCTGGTCCATTTCTGAGGTGGGCTGTTGGGCAATGTCAGGTCGTGGGACAGGGTCAGGCTGCGGGGCAGGATCTCTAGTCTCTGGAGCAGGATCTCTAGTCTCTGGGGCCGTGTCAGGTTCTGGGGCAGCATTCCTAGTCTCTGGGGTGGGTGCCCAGGTAGTTATCCAAGTCAATCTCACCTTATCTCTGATGGCTAAGTAGAGTAGGCCTATTAGCAACACATGGATAGTATCTAGGGGAAATCTAAACCCTTTGAAAGCTGGTGGAGTAGACCCAAAGAACTGGTTGAATGGTTGGGAGAAAACTCCCCCTGGTGTTATTTCCTCACAGAAGGTACCATTTTTAATGTAATCCCAGAAACATACGCTGAGCGTGTGATAGCCCTTTATCCATGTGCCCACATTCCACAGGAAATTAAAAACCCATGAATTCCTCACCTTGTCAACCCATAGTGCAAGCTGAATAGCAGCCACGGTAGCCTTAGTCAGAGGACCCACGTTCAGATAAGGGGCTGCAAAAGGGAAAAATACAGCCACGACCACGTGCCACCCGAACCAAGGTAAACTAGACCACATGGTGCTGCCTAACAAAGTTCCTATGTTCTGCATACAAAAAATCAGGTTACCCAGCAACTTTTTCACCCTTTTTCCTCAATGCCCTCAAGCCCCATGTTGGGCACCAAAATCTGTCTTGGTTTGAAAGACAGGTGTCTGCTAAGGAATGCAGGAGCCCCCCTTGGAATGGAAAATACAACCCCCTTCCCTCCGAATTATTATAAAATTGAAATTAAGGGGCTTTCAGGCAAAGATATGAGGAAATGGGAATAACAGTTTTTACTAATGTATGCAACAAAACAATAACACAGAGGAACTGGTTAAAGGCCTGACAGATTCAGGGATACAACCTGGCACCCTGCTGGGCAGGGTGCTGGTAGCAGTCCGATCTAGTGGTAGCTGCACTTCTCTTTTAAATGGTCCTGTTGAAATGGTGGTCTGTAGAAAAAAAAGGTCTGAGCAATCCGATTTCGGTGGCAGCTGCAGTTCTCCTTTAAATGATCCCGTTGAAGCTGTGATCTTGTAGAAAAAGAAAACCGGTCCTCCTCCGAAAATCCGGTGGTGGTATAGTCCTTGTCCTCTGGGATCCCCTGCGGGTAAGGCCCCTCGTGCTGTTCCAAACCGCCAAATTATCTCCGGCGGGAATGCTTGGCTAAACACACACACACACACACACACACACACACACACACACACACACGGCCAGAGCATCTCACAAAGGGATGGTGAGTCATGGGGCAAGGCACTGATGGACGCATTAACAGAAGAATAGTCCCGAGGAGGGGGGGGCAAGGAACACTGACGCCAGGCTTAAACGGCTCATGGTAATAGAATACATTGCAAACCAGGACAACTGATTAAATGCTTGGGACCAAGGCCATTCCGTACTACTCTGGCTAGAGGTGCTTTCCCATCCCTGGATCATAATTATGATCGTGAGAAAGATAGTTTTCCCGGTTGGACTTGCGTGACTCACCATTGGGATTTATGAGCTTTCTTCACTCTGGTGTGATGGATCCATGCGTTTTGTTCTCTGATCTTGATTGCAGTGAAGGAGATAAGAAGCACCTGGAAAGGGCCTTCCCACTGTGGTTCTAAAGCTTTTTTCTAAAAGAGATTTTACATATACATAATCTCCAGGTTGTATATTATGTACTGGCCCATCTAGGCCTCTACTTCGAGTACCAGCCACATGTTTTTCAATTTTCCTGAGCTGTTTGCTCAGTGCCACCATGTAGGAGGTCATAATTTCATCTCCAGCTTGTGTGGACATTCCTCTTTGTATTCCATATAGTCGCCCATACAAGATTTCCAAAGGGAAATCAAATGATTCATTTTTTCTACTTGGCCACTCGACTGAGGGCGGTATGGGGTATGAAGTTGCCAATCTATACCCAAATGATGGCTAATTTGTTGTACTACTTTTGAAATGAAATGCGGTCCTCTGTCGGAGGATATGGTGGCTGGGACTCTGAAGCGTGGTATTATTTCTTGTAGCAATATTCTGGTTACTTCCCGAGCTTGGGCTGTTCTAGTAGGAAATGCCTCTGGCCAACCTGAAAAGGTATCAGTTAGTACAAGAAAATATTTGTACCCCCTTTTCCTTGGAAGTTCTGAAAAATCAATCTCCCATTGTTGCCCCGGTCCATTCCATTTCCCAATTTGGCCCATCTCTGGTTTTGGGGTATTTTTGGGATTAGTCTGGAGGCAAAGGTCACACTGTTGTGTCACTTGTCTCACGATTCTATACAAATTTCTAGCTAGGATTTTTCCAGTTAAATATTTATACAGGGCTTCTGCCCCCCAATGCCCCTTCTTATGTTCTTCCCTTACTAAGGACCATACCATCTGAGAGGGAATGATCAGTTTCCCTTGTGGTGTGAGAGCCCACCCTTCTTCGTTATATGATCCTTTTAAATCTGTAATTAACTTCTGATCCTCTTTGGTATATTCTGGCTTACCTTCTAGGGAGACTTGCCCGTCAGGAATTAAAGCCCCCTCTGTTATTACCTCTCTTTTGGCTGCCAGTTTTGCCTCTCTGTCCACCAGCTCATTTCCTTTTTCCAACTCTGAGCTTACTCCTTGGTGTGCCTTAATGTGCGTGATTGCTATCTTCTTCAGTAGTTGAACTGCTTCCAATAATTTTAAAATTTCTGCTGCATGCTTAATGTTCTTGCCTTACGAGTTCAACAGTCCTCTTTCTTTCCAAATTGCTCCATGTGCGTGTACGACTCCAAAAGCATATTTCGAGTCTGTGTAAATATTCACAGTCTTATCTCTGGCTAGCTCCAAGGCTCGGGTCAGGGCAATTATCTCTGCCTTCTGTGCAGAAGTGTTTGTGGGTAGGGGTCCTGATTCTATTATTTCTTGGCTGGTGGCGATGGCATACCCGGCATATCTTTTACCACTTACAACGTAGCTACTCCCATCGGTAAACCAGGTCTCTGTGTTTTCCATAGGGTCGTCATTCAGGTCTGGACGGCCGGAGGATGTGGCTTCGATGGTCTCTAGGCAATCGTGGTGTACCAGCTCTCCCATATTCCCACTGAGAAAAGAAGCTGGGTTGATAATGTTAGTAACCACAATTCTCACATCATCTTGCTCCACCATGATGGCCTGGTATCTCAGGAACCTTTGTGGAGAAAGCCAATGCCCGCCTTTTGCTTCCAGTACCGCAGACACTGTGTGAGATACTAGCACAGTCATTTTCTGGCCCAAAGTGAACTTTCGTGCCTCTTGGATGTTCAGTACCACAGCTGCAACTGCTCTTAAACACCCAGGCCAGCCTTTTGCAGTGCCATCTAGCTGCTTGGAAAAATAGGCAACTGCCTGGTGACATGGGCCTAAGTCTTGTGCCAGTATTCCAAGGGCAATTCCTTGTTTTTCGTGGGAGAGAAGAAAGAATGGACTACTCACGTCTGGGAGTCCTAGAGCCGGGGCTGACATCAAAGCCTTTTTCAGTTGCTTGAAAGCTTGCTCAGCTTCTTTGGTCCACTGAAGATTCTTTTGCTTGGTTACAGTCAGTGCATACAGGGGTTTCACAAGCAGTCCATAATTTAAATCCATAGCCTGCACCACCCAGTCATCCCCAAAAAGGTTCGTAATTCTTTAACAGTCTGTGGTCTCGGGGTCTGACATATTGCTTCTTTCCGGTTTTGTCCCAGAGACCTCTGCCCAGCACTGATTTCATAGCCCAAATAGATTACTTCTTGTTTTACCGTTTGAGCTTTTTTCTTAGACACCCGGTACACTTGGAGCCCCAAGAAATTTAACAAACTTACTGTCCAGATTATGCAGGCTTCTTCTGTCCGGGTAGCTATCAAGATGTCATCTACATACTGCACAAGCTTCCCTTCTTCAGGTGGGGTTTCCCAGGACTCCAAATCTTTTGCAAGCTGGTTTCCAAATATGGTAGGGCTGTTCTTGTATCCTTGAAGTAACACCGTCCAAGGGAGCTGAGTTTTCCGTCCGCTCTTGGGGTTTTCCCATTCGAATGCAAATATTTTCTGGCTGGCTTCATGGAGAGGGAGGCAAAAGAAGGCATCTTTCAAATCTACAACAGTAAACCAGGTTAGTTCAGGTGTTAGTTCAGTTAATTAGGTATACGGATTTGGTACCACTGGGTAAAGATCTTCAGTGATTTTATTTACAGCTCATAAATGTTGGACCACCCTGTATGATCCATCAGGTTTATGAACAGGTAATATGGGGGTGTTAAAGTCAGATTCACATTCCCTTAATAACCCAAATTGTAAAAACTTTTCTATTACCAGGAGAATTCCTTCCCTGTCCTCCCTTTTCAGGGGGTATTGTTTGATTCTCACTGGCTGTTTTCCCTCTTTAAGTCTAACTTCAACGGGTGGAGCATTTTTGCCTTTCCTGGCACATCAGTGACCCATACCCCAGGAAATACCTGGTTCAGTACTTGTTCATTAATTTGTCCCTTGATGGATACACTGGTTAAAAATAGGCTCAGCATTTGTACATATTGTTGATCATTTACCTCCAGAATAATTTCCCCTTTTACAAATTTAATAATTGCATTTAGTTGTTCTAGCAGGTCCCTGCCCAGGAGTGCCTTTGAGGAGTTGGGCATGTACAAAAATTTATGAATGTCCCATTGTTTTCCCAATTTGTATTCTAAAGGTTTACAGAAGTATGCCTTTTCACTTTGGCCAGTTGCTCCTTTTACCATAACATAATCATTTTCCAGAGGTATTAAAGCTTGATTCTAAACCGAATATGTTGCCCCTGTGTCCACCAAAAATTCTGCTCCTTTTTCTTCTTTCCCTAGCTTTATTGTAACCAGTGGATCTGCTAGGGTAGAACCCCCAGGTCCCCGTCAGTCCTCCTTAACATGAGCCACTACCCCCCCCCCCCTTTTTGAGGATACTTTGCTTTGAAATATGACAGTTCTCCTGTCTTTAATTGTGTGTAGTGAGAGTCCACCCCTTCTTTGCAGTTCTCACAGGAGTCTCAGCGGTTAGCAGTACTTGAAAAGGTCATTCCCACTCGGGCTGGAGCTTTGATTCCTTCCAGGCACGCACTAGGACCCAGTCTCCCGCCTGGAAGGTGTGTACTGGAAATTCCAGAGGTGGCGTTTGAGCCAACAGTCCACGAACTTTGAGAGATGATAAGGAAGAAAACAACCCCTGTATATAGTTCTTGAGGAATTTATCTTTGGTCTCAAGAGTGGGCACCTCACCACCCCCCTCCTGGATATGGCAGCCTGAACAGCGTCTCATACGGTGACACTCCTAGATCCTTTCTAGGAGCAGTTTGAATCTGAGAAGGGCCAGAGGTAAACACTTTGTCCATGATAGTTTCATTTCTAAAACCAATTTTGGCAGGTGTTTCTTTAATGTTTGATTTATCCTCTCCACTTTTCCTGAAGAGAGGGGATGCCATGGAGTATGAAACTCCCACTTTCTCTCTAGGGTGTTCATTCATTCTTGGGGGATACGTGAAGTGAGCTGACTTCCCTTGTCTGAGTCAATATACCCTGCAATCCCATATCGGGATTATTTGTTGGTATGTTACACAGCTACTACAGATTTGTTTAGCTACTGTGTACAGTCCTGTGCAGGCATATTTTCTTAGTACAGCATCACACATTGCCTGAACTCCCCAATGACTCCCTTGATGCGAAATAGTTAAAATTTGTCTCATTACTTGTATATTCACCAGTTCCCTGCCATCAGGGAGGATCCATTGCCCATCTGACTCTTTTGTTCCTAATTCCTTGAAAGTTGTTATCTCCTTTTCACTGAATACTTGCTTCTCAGGCAGAGGCCTTATCTCTGGCACTAGAGACAGTCTCATGATCGCCTCTGGCCTTAAAGCGGCCTCCTTTGCTTTTTCATAATTTACAACCAGAAACAATTTCTCCTCTCTTTTCAACTCAGAGCAGTCTCGTTTAAGGTGGCCCTCCTGCCCACAATAAAAACACTTTCCTGGCATTTGATTTTGGGGATTTGGGGAAGGGGCTATCCCTGATCTCTCATTTGTATTTTCTTTATTCTTATTTTAATCTACAATACGTGACGTCGGGTCCTGCAACAATGATAATTAACACAACTCAATCTATTTAATGGTGTACTGGCTCCGCAGCGTATACACTGAAGCTCAAGGCAGCAGCTAGGTAAAACTCCTGCCTCCCCTTTGGAGATATTATGTAGTTATTACAATTCAAACACTTTGACTGGACAAACAAACAACAGTGATGACACAAAGGACGGGCACTAGGGTGTGCTCCATACCAAGGAGATGGGAGGTCGGCTTTGATCCTCCCTCCCTACGACCTTAAATCTTCACGAGCTCTCCTTTACCCCTATTTTATCCCAATCTAATCAATTCCCTCACCCGCACTAAAAGTTGCCTTCTAACCTAACCCAAACGTCTTGTTCACACTTAATCACAAAGATTGGGCCACAGGAAAAATCCTTCCTCCATGTATAGGACACCAATAATGAACTTTTAATTTTAGTACTATCGCTATTTTGTAGGCAGAATCTGCCATACGCTGTGTGCTTTGCGCTAAAGACACAGATGGTTAACACTCAGATGGTTAACACTTAACTGAGGGTCCCACTTTGGCCAAGTGAACCGGCAATTAAGATCAGGCATCTCAAATATCACACGCTTATGCTTCGTTCGTCTCCAACTGCCCCCCCCTTTTCCTCGCGGGACAGTGGACGAGCAGATCAGAGCTCCACACACCAAACAATCACACAACACACGGCTACACAAAGGAGCTCCTTTCACTCCATTCACTCAAACATAAAATTGTCGGTCACAATGCTTCAGCATAAATCAGAAGCCATAGATCTTCAGCCATAATTCAATTTCCACTGAACCCGTCAGAAAAGGGGGACCCGAACCCTTAGGCCTCAGACTCCGAACCCCAACCCAACCAATAAACATGATGATTTGTTATTAGTTAGGGTACTTCAACACTTTAGACAAACATATACTGCATACATATCCACACACTCATTTCATGCATACTACCTCTGAATTCACTCGATCTGCCCTGAGGATCACTAGCAGCCGCTCTATTGGTCAGCGAATTCCATAGCGGGCTCCTAAAGTTACACACTCACACATAACTGTTCCCTAGGGATTCACTTGATCCATCCCGAGGATCGCTAGTGGCTGCCCCATTGGTCAGCGAATCCCCTAGCCTGCCTCCCCTAGCCGGCTCCCCACCAAATGGAGACTCCTTCCCTATAGGGACTATGCGGCATGCCAGACGTCTCTGTGCGATTTACCAGCCGCCCCAGCCACGTGTACGACTTACAGGCTACTCCAATAAAACATACCATTTATCCTCAAGTGTAGATGGTCGTTGTCTGCTCCCGCAGTGAGTGGCCAAGGAGCGGAGTTCCTCCAGAAAGGTCTGGGGAGCACCTAGGACGTCCGTCCCTCAGCCGATCCTGCAGCCAAGCAGAGATGTCCCATCTGGGTCACCAACTGATGCGCGGAAAAGACTCTATAACTCTCATAAAGCTATAAAGTAGGTATGTTTATTCAGCACCGGGTGCAAGGGGGATTGCTCCTCCGAACTTGCACACCTAGGGGCAAAAGCGTGTTTCCTTTTATAGCACTAAGTAATACATATTCATGAGGAGTGTATCATAAAACATTACATCATTGCATCAGGTCATTATAATATTACATGCCTCTTGCTTCGCCTGGTTGCGCCTGTGCAGTGCTCTGTGGGCCTCTGGCTCTTCTCCAGACTGCGGGGTCAGTTCCCACCAGCTCGAATGCTGAAGAGGTGGGAACCGACCTGCCTCTTTTCAGAAGGAGCAGGAACAGTCCTCCCTTTTCTCAGCGGCCTTCCTCTAATCAGCGGCCTGTAGCACCTGTTTCATTTAGCAGGCAAGGTTCCCAAGCAAGAGAGGCAAGATTACATACTTCCCAAGCAAGAGTTGCATACTTCTTTAGTTAAACTATTGCTATTAACTCTTTTGCCCCTGTATCACAGCAATGATGACAATATAGACAAACACAAATTAGGATAGACAGGCTGTTGAAACCACTGTTAATGTCATCATAATAGAAAGCTTTAATAGTTGTGCCATTTAGAGTATGGTAACAAAGTAGCAATATTATTCCAAGAATGCATTTGCCTTTATAAAGGCAATCACAGAATGTTAGGGATTGGAAGGGACCTCAAGAGATCATCTAGTCCAATCCCCCTGCCAGAGCAGGAATACCTAGATCAGGTCACACAGGAACGCATCCAGGCAGGCTTTGAATGTCTCCAGAGAAGGAGACTCCACAACCTCTCTGGGCAGCCCGTTCCAGTGTTCTGTTACCCTCACTGTGAAGAAGTTCTTCCTCACATTTATGCGGAACCTCCTATGTTCCAGCTTGCACCCATTGCCCCTTGTCCTATCATTGGATGTCACTGAGAAGAGCCTGGCTCCATCCTCATGACACTCACCCTTTACATATTTATAGACATTAATAAGGTCACCCCTCAGTCTCCTCTTCTCCAAGCTGAAGAGACCCGGCTCCCTCAGCCTTTCCTCATAAGGGAGATGTTCCACTCCCTTAATCATCTTTATGGCTCTGTGCTGGACTCTCTCAAGCAGTTCCCTGTCCTTCTTGAACTGATAAGGACAGTTTTACAGAGAAACAGTAACTTATCTGACAATTCCTGGATAAAAGTCAATGATAATATCACGTAAATGAGAACATAAAAGTGGTTGACCAGGCAAGCTAATGCTTTTCACTAAGCATGAAAACCCATTTATGAAAATGATAGTGACAGCAAGATCATTCACTTTATTATATGGGCATGAAACAAACAGTGCCTATAGACTAAAATCAGAAACAGATATGTCTGATTTTTAGAATTGCTAAGGAGTCTATAGCTCCTACTTTAGAAAAACACATGTTTTTCTAAGCCTCAGCTTAACTTCCATGACTGCTATTACATCATACTCTACTTTGATCAAACGTCCCGATTCTCATTTAGAAGACCAATATTCTCTGAGAGGTACAATACAAAAATCTGTAAGATCAAGAATAGAGAAGAGTTGGCATGACTTTGGGTGGGGGTTTTGGGTGATTTTTTTTTTGTTTGTTTGGGGTTTTTTTCTTTTTCTTTTTTTTTTTTTTTTTTTTTTTGTGGCACCCTTTCATACTGTTTTTTGGGTCTTCAGACTATTTCCCATGCCAATAAAAGCAGCCACAGTAAATCACTTCTCTTATTAACTGGTTAAGAGGGTTCCATATGAATTTGAGTCCTGTACGTAAGCAGATGAAATAGATTTAACTGTGTTTTGCTTTACTTGCCCATCTAGTGATCCTTTTTCAAATGTGGTTCTTTTTCCAGGCTTTCATATATACATAACAATATAATTTTAGAGGCTATTTTCAGAATGTGTATTTCTTATTCCACTTACGTATGGTGTTTGATCAACTGCCTAATTACAAAAAAATAACAAAACTGCAGCAGAGAAGGTTTCAGTCTTGCAACGTCACAGAAAAAGCAGGTAATAGAACACAGCATTGATATTCTAATAAAATTTTATCATAAATAAATGTCCACAGTACATAAATCCTCTGAATACCAAAAAATCAGAAATCAATTGAACTATTAATTCATGGAGACATTAAATATTTTGTAAGCACAGTTTCTGCAATTATATTAATACAGAACATGACGAAATCCTGAATCTCAGCACTGCAAGAAAGTGTTGCTCCGATATAGATGAGCCACTGTCTAATGACAGTCTTCCAGCATTATGTAAAATTAATTTGATTACCTAAACAGTAATGCAAGTAGGTGCTAACAAGCACAACAAAAGACTAAGTAGTGTGAAATCAGTGATCCAGGTAACGGATATGGTTTTTACAGGTGCCCAATGGTTTATGGCTCATGGTTTAGCAAGTCCTTCGACATTCCCCTGGCATCTAGTTACTTAATATTTTAATTTACTTTGTTTAATGTCATTACCCACTTTCAGAGATCTGTTCCCAGAAAATTCTTAGTGAACTGTTGAAAACATCAAGGGTAGTTCTCAAAGAACTGCTTAAAACAAGGTATATATTTTACCTATGGTTTGAAATTGCAAGGTCAGAAATCAGACCACTACAGAGTTGTCTATTATAATGAAACGCCGCTCCCTTGTGAAAGTATAACACATTCTTGTTTTCAATAGTCTACTCTTGATTTGAAAGCTTGGATTTTGAAGACACAAGAAATCATTGTCTTTCCTTACTCTAGAAAAAAAAAACTAGCAGCAGTTTAAGCTTATAATGTTCAACCTGGATTCCATCTTAAGAATTCTTCTGACTAGTTGCGGGACGGGACTGGAGAAATCAGGAACGACTCAATGTGAGTTATCCGGAAAGCTCGTTTTATTGCGCAGATACATTTACTTATATATCATTCTTCTGTCAAATCACCACGACTAAGCATATCTTATTATCTTTTTCTTAAGTTTTCATTAGACCACTTCTACATCAATCATTAACTTTTAACCTATGCTTCAGCTTCTAATTATCATATTCTCCGCCTTGCCTGTTAGTTCCCTATCTTATGTAACTTAGTTTCTTGTACTACTCTGCAAGGACAGTACGTCCTTGAGGCCTAATCTTGGCCGCTAGCGCCTGCACAGTAGCCTGTTCGTGCACCTGCTCTAACACTCCATGTCCGTTACTCACAAGCCAAACTCCCACAACTAGTCATACCTATAATGCAGAGCTTTATAGCCCAGTATATGTCTGGAAATCTCACTTAGCATTCTCCATAATAATAATACAAACAAACATAGTAGAACAAGCCTACTTCTCTCTGAACTCAATTCCAGATGGAAATTAATGAAAACCATTTAAAAACTGGAAAAAAACCCCCACCTTAAATATGTCTTTGTATCAATGTCCCGGTTTGAAAGACAGGTGTCTGCTAAGGAAGGCAGTGTTATAGATGAATTCGCAACAAAAGAACTGAATGCAGTTGCTTAAATCCAATTACAAATTTATTAATTACAGCAAGCGTAGCAAAAGGCAAGCAGCGCTGGGCGACAGGGGAAACGTTGTTCCGCCAACTGCCGCAACAAGTTGAGTCCAGGTCCCTCCTTTTATTTGGTCCGGGTTTCTGTGTACGTGACTGCTGGTAATTTTCCACAGATCTTCTGCGCATGTTCACCCTTATCGCTGGGGTCCGGGTCCGGGTTTCTGTGTACGTGACTGCCGGCATGTTCACCCTTGTTGCTGGGACCCGATAGATTTCTGCCAGGTTGGGGGATTCATGCCTACTAGTTTCCTGGAACATATTGCTTAAGAATACACGTTATGCAAAGCTATGCAGTTCACCCTCTTCTCTTATTTGATTGTTTAAACACATCACTAACAAGATTAGGTTGAAAGAATAAACACATCACTAACAAGATTAGGTTTAAAGAATAAACACATCACTAACAATGCTAGGGTTAATTGAACAAACACATCACTGACAATGCTAGGGTTAATGAACAAACACATCACTAACAATACCCCCCTTTTTCTCTTTATGATGTTTTGTGTTGTTCATTAAACCGCTTTAGTTCTTGCTTACTCCATTCTAACTCATCTCCCATTTCCTCATCTTTATTTTTAAAGTTTTCATATTGTGCCCTTACTAACAGCAAGTGGGCTGCTTCTAAGCGTCCTTTAACTATTTCAATTATCTTGTTAAATATACAAGGGCCAAAGGTCAATCCCAGAAATAATAGGACTAACGGTCCCGCTATAGTTGACAGTAATGTATTTAACCACGGGGAATGATTAAACCAGCTTTCATACCAGCTTCTATTAGATTCCCTTTCTTTTCTCCTTTTTTCTAATCCCTCTCGTAGTTTTGTCATGGTATCTCTAACTACTCCCGTGTGGTCAGCATAAAAGCAACATTCTTCCCCTAAGGCTGCACACAACCCCCCTTGTTGTAAGAAGAGGAGATCCATTCCTCTTCTATTTTGTAGTACTACCTCTGATAGTGAAGTCAGAGATTTTTCTAATGCTGTCATAGATTTTTCTATTCTTTCCAAATCTTCATCTACTGCAGCTCTTAGGGCGTTAATTCCCTGGTTTTGTTGTACGAGAGAGGTAATTCCTGTTCCTGCTCCTACTGCTCCAACCCCTAATAAAGTAGCTATTGTAATAGCAGTTATAGGTTCTCTTTTTACTCTGTGTTGGGTTTCTGTGTCCCAGTAGTCATAAAGGACATTTTCCTGGTGATATAGCACTCTTGGGACAATAGTGACCTGTACGCAATATTCTCGAGAAGCATTAAACACATTTAGGGAGATACAGGGAGTAAGCCCGGTTTTTGAGCAAATCCATCGAGCCTCCCTTTGAGGGATAATCCATTTTTCTGTGATTCTGTTAAAGTTGGTTTTGATAGTACCACAAAGTGATTGCTTAGTTTTTGGTACTTTACCTATACACGTTCCGACTCCACTAACATGTTGCATAGTTATTCCCTTTGTTTTTTCATTCCAGGAGCATTCGGGGGGCCTAACTTCAGAGCTTAAATAATACGTATTGTTTACTCCAATTGCTTCATAGAAAGGCGGATTAACATCATAGCAAAGCCAGCAGCCTGATGTTAGGTTCGGCTGAGAATAGTTTAAAGTTTGATAAGTGGCTCGTATAATTTTCCACAGGGGATCGGGTTGATTCTTTTCTTCAGGGATTTCTTTTGTTGTATTTTCCCTATTTGTTATTGGATCATTTTGTTTTGCTTTGTTTGTTATTGTATTGTTTTGGGGAAGTTTTACTTTAGGTCTTTTGAGTACAGAGTTAGGACCCACTGCTTGCATAGATCTGATATTTTCTCTTTTTATGAATATGAGTATGCCCCTGTCTGTCCCAGGTTCCCAAAATCTTACACCCCAGGTTTTTCCTACTGACCATCCAGGGTCTTGGGGCTGTAGTACTTTAAGTTCTAAGGACTTGCAAGTACCTGCCTTATTAACGTCACCATCGTGGCTATAAGTAGGCTTTTGGCAACCTTGGGGGAGCCAGCTAACTTTGAGGTATTTATCAGGGGTAGCTACAGTCCAGGCGGTGGCAATAGATTCACACCCCCAGTACGCGCAATAGTAGTGTCCTGGGTAGTTACAATACCCTTTTCCTGGGTTTGAACTAGGGCACCAATAGGTAGATTTGCTGTTTATCGCCCCCCAGGTATATTGTCTTTGGGGGTGGCACCCATGGGTGGTAGTACTTCCACCATATCCTATCAGTATTCCCAACAAATCGCAATTAGTTACGTTGAAGGAAGGCGATCCGGCAGTGTCATTAATTGCTATAACCTTAGAATCTTCCCATCTGGCTAGGGTCCATTTATAAGGCTTGTGTGCATTGCATTTTGCTTTATGTATCCACAAACTTAATAACAAAAGTAATAATTGTACACAAGTAGTTTTCTCATTGCTCCCGGGGCCTCTTATATTTCTGTGTTTTCCTTTCCTAATTTCCTCACCAGTCCTTGGGCATTTTATTTCCCATGACTTCCTGGTCCCACCCGGTCTGGGCCATCGTCCTCCACCGCTTTTTATCCCTCTGCCTCGCCTGTCGACTCGGTTGCTTCGAGCCACAGGGGGTTTCATCTTCTCGGCAGCAAGGATATTCTTCAGGAGGGGATAGTTGCCCTTTCTTTGATATTTTATGAACCTAGGTGGCCCAGTCTTGGTCATTTATATTAGGAGTGTCACACCTTAAGCCTGTCACCTGGTGGTGACACACTTTAACCCTTGTGCCACAAAGGAACTGGCTTGTTAGAATGACAACAATACAATTTGGGATTGATTTTTCCTGTAATGAATGTCCCACCCCTTTTTAGAGTTTATTTTTGTTATCTACCCCCTTTTGACTTTAAACTCAATTAGGTTGTATTTCCCAGCAGGGGTGAGAAATATCCCTGAAGGGGGCCTCCCTTTGTGGCAATGAGTCCAACACTTGTTGTTATAAATTAAACAGTGGTACTATAAAAAGGGATAAGGATAACAATTCTCATTATCGTAGGAGTCAATGCATTTAACAGAAATATAATCAACAGATATTTTCTTTAAAGTCTGCTTTAGTCTCTAATTGACATTTTATTCTAAGAATTTGATATTCTCTTATTTATAATGTCCACGAGTAAGTTTTAATTTTAGGTCCCCCGGTGAGCTGGCTACCTTCCACTTAGGCTCGGGTACTGGTCCTTTAATTCGACTGGCATGAGTCCATCCTCGTTCTGCAGTTCGTACTGCTGAGTTGGTTGTAAGAAGGACTAAGTAAGGTCCGTCCCAGTGAGGTTGTAGGGTGATTTCTTTCCAGGTGCGGATTAAAACCCAATCTCCAGGCTGTACCTGGTGTAAGGTAATGTTTAAAGGAGGTCTTTGTACCATTTGCCCTTTTTCCCAAAGCTTTTTCCTAAATGCCATTATTTCTGATATGTATATTTTCATTTGTTTATCTATTACTTTGGGGTGATCCCTGGGCATACCCGCATCATATGGCATTCCATATAGCATTTCAAAAGGAGATATTCCTATATCTGTTCGGGGTAAGGTTCTAAGGTTTAACAGAGCCAAGGGGAGACATTTTATCCAATTAAGTTTAGTTTCCAGAGTTAACTTTGTTAATTGCTTTTTTAGTTCTCCATTAATCCGTTCCACTAATCCTGAGCTTTGAGGGTGCCATGGAGTATGCTCTTCCCATCTTATACCAAGTGCTTCTGATAACGCTTTAATTACCCTTGACACAAAATGTGGGCCTTGATCAGAATCTATACTTTCAGCTACACCATACCGAGGCACGATTTGTTCTAGCAATATTTTAGCTACAGTGTTTGCCGTGGCTCGTGCTGTCGGGAAAGCCTCAACAAAATGAGTTAGGTGATCTACCATCACCAATACATATTTGTATCTTCCAATTTTTGGAAGCTCAGTAAAATCAATTTGTATTTTAGAGAAAGGTTTTACAGCGGTTGGTCTCCCTCCCTTTGGGATTTTTCTTTGTGTGGACCTATTTACTCTTAAACACACATCACATTGCTGAGTGATTGCTTTTGCTAAGTCATGTATACCGATACTCATATATTTTAGGGCAAATTGATCAACTAGGGCTTGGCTTCCCCAATGAGTTTTTTGGTGTATGTTAGAAAGTAACTGGAAGGCTAATGCCTTTGGAATAACCTCCCTTCCATCCGGTAACTTCCATTTTCCTTCCCTATCTTGTTGGATGCCCATGTCCTTTAGTTTAATTTCTTCTTTGGATGTGAATTTAGTAGGGTACGGTGGGGGGGTTTCAGTTATTGCTTTAGGGGACTTTTGTTTCAATAATTCTATTTTGAGAGCAGCCTTTTTGGCCTCGGTGTCGGCCCGATTGTTTCCTCTGGTCCTTCGATCCATCCCAGATTGATGTCCCCTGAGATGAACCACTGCTATTTGTATTGGATCTCTTAGGGCTTGTAATACTTCCTTAATCAATTCTTGATGTATGAGACTTTTTCCTTGGGAATTTACTAAACCTCTTTCCTCCCATATTTTGCCAAATGTATGAACTACTCCAAAACCATATTTAGAGTCCGTAAAAATAGTTCCCCTTTTTCCTTTTAGTCTTTTTAAGGCTCTTAGAATTGCATACAACTCGCAAGCCTGGGCTGACCATGATGGATCCAGAGGTCCCGCCTCTAGTACCTCAAATGTTTTCCCTTCTATTAACGCATATCCAGATTTTCGCCTTCCTTCTACTACTCGGGAAGAACCATCCACAAAGATGGTTTCTCCCTCAGGAAGCTCTTCTTCTTCCAAATCAGGTCTTATTTTGGTTTGTTCTTCAATAGTTTGGAGGCAGTCATGTGCTAAGGTTTCAAGGGGTTTCGGTTCCCCAAACAGAAATTGTGCAGGATTTTGCAATGATGTAGTTTCTAATGTTAAATTGGGAGCCTCTAATAGGATCCCTTCGTATTTTAAAAGCCTTGAATCAGAAATCCATTTTTCAGCTTTTTGTTGTAAAACATTTCTAACATTATGGGGAGAGAACACTTTAATAGAACTGTTAAAAGTTATTTTTCGTGTTTCTTCTGTCATTAAGGCACATCCCACAATAGCCTGTAGGCATGTGGGCCATCCTCTGCTCACCGGGTCCAGTAATTTAGACAGATATCCGATGGGTTTCTTTTTCCCAGCCCACTCCTGTGTTAATACTCCATACACGGTCCCGTTGTCTATATTGACAAATAGGTAAAAAGGCTTATTTAGATCTGGTAAACTTAGTACCGGAGCATTTGCCAAATCCTTTTTTAGTGTCCAAAGTTGATCCTCATCTGACTGATTCCAATCCACCCGATTAGATGCTGTTAGTTTATTATATAGAAATTTAACTTTACTGCTATAATTTCCTATCCATAAGCGGCAATACCCTAATAGCCCTAGTAGTTGTCTAACCTGCTTTTTGCTTGTGGGGGCAGATAGGGATAAAATGCCTTGCACCCGTTCAGGATCTATGGTCTTTTCTCCCTTTTCGATATAATGTCCCAGATATTTTACTTTTTCTTCTACAAATTGTAACTTGGTTCTGGAGACCTTAAGTCCTTTTAATCCTAAAAAATTTAAGAGCCTAATGCTCTCCTCTCTAACTTGTTGTTCTTCTTTCCCTGCAACTAATAAATCATCTACATATTGAATCAAAGTTACTTCAGGATTTGGAATAAAATCTTGGAGAATTTGTTCTAGGGCTTGCCCAAATAGGTTGGGGCTTTCCGTAAATCCTTGCGGAAGCACTGTCCACCTCAATTGCTGTTTTCGACCCGTTTCTGGGTCTTCCCATTCAAAAGCAAAATAATCCCTGCAGCTTTTGTCCAGGGGGCAAGCCCAAAAGGCATCTTTTAGGTCTATGACACTATACCATAAATTTTCCGGTCCCAGTTTACTTAGCAGAGTATAAGGGTTTGCCACTACAGGGAATCTAGACACAATTCGCTTATTAATTTCTCTTAAATCATGTACTAATCGATAATCGCCATTAGGTTTTTTGATAGGTAAAATAGGGGTGTTGAATGGGGACATACAAGGTTCCAGAAGTCCTTGAGATATTAATCTCTCGATTTCAGGCTTCAATCCCTTTTTTCCTTCTATAGAGATGGGGTACTGTCGGATTTGGATGGGGTTTTCCGGGTTCTTAAGAGTCACTTTGAATGGGGGAATATTTAACTTCCCCACGGTTTCAGGCGTGTACCATACTTCTGAATTAATTTTCTGTTCATCCTCTACTCGGAGGACACACAATTTTATTCCTAGTTCTTTTCCTTTTACTTCCAATCCAATTCCTAATTCTATCATTAAATCCCTTCCCAAAAGATTAAAATCTGCCTCTGGGACCAGGAGAAAATCTCCCATTCCTATTTTTGATTCTGATTCTACCAATACTTGCTGCAAAATTTCTACTTGAAAAGGTTCCCCTTTAGCTCCAATTACTTGGGCAGTTTCCCTAGATAATTTACACCCGAGAGGTATTTGCTGCAGGGTAGATCTCTCTGCCCCAGAGTCTACCAGAAACATCACCTCCTGGGCATGGGGACCTACTTTCAATTTTATCAAGGGCTCTGAGTTATTACGGGTCCCCAATACATAGAGCCCCTGACCCCTCTAATCTTCTTTAAACGCTGCTTCATCCTTTAGTCTCTGTCTACAGTCTCTTTTCATATGTCCTTTCTTGCCACAATAATAACAGGTAGGGGCTTCTCTCTGTACTCCTGTCCTTGGTACCCCCGGCGGTTTTTGTGGTCTTTTATCGACTTGCCCTCCCTCACGTACTGCTGCCACCATTATTTTTGCCTGTCTTCTGTAGCTTTCTTCTTCCCTCCTAACGTATACTTTCTGGGCCTCCCGCAACAGTTCATCTATTCCCCTTTCTTGCCAATTATCTAATTTCTCAAGCTTCTTTCTAATATCGTCCCATGCCTTAGCTACAAACTGTGTCTTAAGCAAAGCTTGTCCCACAGGGGCTTCAGGATCTATACCGGAATACAATTGCAAATTCTTTCTTAACCTTTCAAGCCACTCGGTTGGGGACTCGTCCTTCTTTTGCCTTTCGTTAAATGCTTTATTAATATTTTGTCCTCTTGGGACTGCTTCTCGAATGCCTTGAACAATTATTGTTCGCAAATCTTGCATGTGTCCTCTATGTACTGGGTCTTGATGGTTCCAATTTGGATTTTGCTGTGGCCACTTAAGGTCAGCCTGTGGCCCTTGGGCATGTTGGGCGTCCCAGATACGCATTCCTGCCCGTCTAATCATATTCTTTTCCTCAGATGTAAAGAGGATACTTAATATTGATTGTAACTCGTCCCAAGTATAAATGTTGGGACCTAGAAATTGGTCTACTTTTTCAGATACTCCTAGGGGATCTTCCAATAAGTTCCCCATTTCCTTTTTGAAATCCCTTACGTCTCCTGAACTTAATGGGACCGAAATGAATCCTATTCCCGCTTGAGGTCCTCCCATGGGCATTTCCCTTAAGGGATAGAGGTTTTGCTGTCTAGCCCTTTGTCGAGTTATAGGACCTCGAGGTAGGGACTCATCCTGTTCTTGGATATCTTCGCTCTCCGGAGGCGGGGGAGCTTGTGGTGGAGGTGGTACATAAGGGGGAGGAATTACTGGGACCTCCTCCTCCCGCTTTCCTTTTTTCTTCTCCTCACCCAAATCGGGTTTTTCTTTTAAATTAAATATGAGGAGTCCAGGGCTCTCAACCCATATATTAGCATAATCACTCTCTTCCCGGCTAAAGGGGGTCTTAGTATTTACCCACAAATTAAGTTTTTGTCTTACCCAATCCTCAGTTGATCCAAATATTGGCCAGAAAACATTTCTTGCAATTTCCTTCCCACCCCATACTTCCACACAATAGTGTATCATCTTGGCCTTATCCATGTTCTTAGTCCCTGGATAATGCTTCCACTCGGCCAACATATACCCTAGCGGACTATCTTTAGGTACAGGTGGGAGTTTTATGGGTGAAGGGCGCTTGCTTTTTCCCTGTCCCATCTTCTGGAATACCTTCTTTCACTCGTGTATGCGTACAGTCGCTTCCCCTCGTTTGTGGCCCAGTCCCTCGCGGGCGATGGGAAACGCACTACTAGAGGGTCCACACTCGCTTGGAGAATCTGGCTGCCAGTCCTCCTCTCACACACACACACACTTGTTCGTATTCCAGGATACCCAACCCAGCCCGAACGGATCCCCTGCCCAGCGGGCAGTAACTTACGCGTCCTGCGTCCCGCGTCTTCGTCCGGACCTCGAGTGCACCGAGCTTATAGGGTTTTCCTTGCCTTTTTACTACAAATTTAGGTTCGTCGGTAGGAGAAGTGTTTCAGTTTCCAATCCGGAGGCCGCCAAAATAGGATAGGCGGGGCGCCTCCCCCGGCTCGGTCAGTGAACCGATTTTCCTATCCGAGTCACGGCACCAAAATTGTTATAGATGAATTCGCAACAAAAGAACTGAATGCAGTTGCTTAAATCCAATTACAAATTTATTAATTACAGCAAGCGTAGCAAAAGGCAAGCAGCGCTGGGCGACAGGGGAAACGTTGTTCCGCCAACTGCCGCAACAAGTTGAGTCCAGGTCCCTCCTTTTATTTGGTCCGGGTTTCTGTGTACGTGACTGCTGGTAATTTTCCACAGATCTTCTGCGCATGTTCACCCTTATCGCTGGGGTCCGGGTCCGGGTTTCTGTGTACGTGACTGCCGGCATGTTCACCCTTGTTGCTGGGACCCGATAGATTTCTGCCAGGTTGGGGGATTCATGCCTACTAGTTTCCTGGAACATATTGCTTAAGAATACACGTTATGCAAAGCTATGCAGTTCACCCTCTTCTCTTATTTGATTGTTTAAACACATCACTAACAAGATTCGGTTGAAAGAATAAACACATCACTAACAAGATTAGGTTTAAAGAATAAACACATCACTAACAATGCTAGGGTTAATTGAACAAACACATCACTGACAATGCTAGGGTTAATGAACAAACACATCACTAACAGGCAGGAGCCCCCCTTGGAACAGAAAAATACAACCCCCTTCCCTCCAAATTGTTATAGAATTGAAATTAAGGGGCTTTCAGGCAAAGATATGAGGAAAATGGGAATAACAGTTTTTACTAATGTATACAACAAAACTATAATACAGAGAAACTGGTTACAGGCCTGACAGAGTCAGGGATACAACCTGGCCCCCTGCCGGGCAGGGTGCTGGTACCAGTCCGACCCAGTGGCAGCTGCAGTTCTCTTTGAAATGGTCCTGATGAAGCGGCGGTCTGTAGAAGAAAAAGTCTGAGCAATCCGATTTCGGTGGCAGCTGCAGTTCTCTTTTAAGTGGTCCCGTTGAAGCGGTGATCTTGTAGAAAAGGAAAACTGGTCCTCCTCCGAAAGTCCGGCGGCGGTGCAGTCCTTGTCCTCTGGGATCCCAGCGGGTAAGGCCCCTCGCGCTGCTCCAAACCGCCAAATTATCTCCGGCGGGAATGCTTGGCTCCACCCCTCCCCCCCTGGCCGGAGCATCTCGCAAAGGGATGGTGAGTCCTGGGGCAAGGCCCTGATGGGCGCATTAACAGAAGAATAGTCCCGGGGGGTGGGGGCAAGGAACACCGGCACCAGGCTTCAACGGCTCATGGTAATAGAATACATTGCAACCCAGGACAATCAACCCACAACTTTGACAGGTCTATGTCAGCAGACATATTGCTATGCCTCTCTTCCAGCTTATTTCTAATTACAGTCTCTTCAGGCAATTGATTGCAAGTGATTATATCATAATAGTAACATTAAAATAGATCCGTGGTACTACATCTCTCTTACTGTATAAGTAGCATATGCTATTCAGAAGGTAATGTATGACACCAGGAAGCTACAACTTTACTACTGAAATTACTGAAGCTTTCCATACACTTCAGACTATGAAGTTGTGGGCAAGAAGACATCAGCCTGTCAGACATCGGCCAGCCAGCCCTGCGCAGCCCCTGGGCCAGCAGCGAGGCTTTGGTCGGAAGCAGGCCCTGGAAGTGAAACAAGAACCTGCTGAGTTGTGCCAGAAGGACCAGTGAGGCAGGAAGCCGACCTGACCGGAAGAGTAGTGGACAATAACAACGCGGACCAGTGGGGGGGGACTGTTGCAAGGACTGCGAGTGCTCAGAAAGTTAATTGGTTGGCAAGGCATGAGATTTGAGCTGTTCGATGCTAATAGGTGAAGAAGTAGCCGTGCCTTACGACGCCACAAATGGCACCCTGCAACAGGGACTTGAAGACGGCAACACAGAACAAGAAGTAAGTTGCAACTGGTGGCGTGGCTCGGCCGGACGTGAGTTGAAAGAAAACTCTGGTGCACTGACAAGGACCCTTCTGCAGGGTAAGCAGCCTAGAATGTGATGGGGAATTCTATTACAGTTGAGCAGAAAAATGTGCTCGAGGTATTAAGGCATATTTTGACCAAAGAGAGACAGACTTTGACCGATGCTGACTTAAAGCGATTACTACTTTGGGCTCAGGAGAACAAGCCGAATTTAAATACTCATACCATATATGACCCTGAACTGTGGGACCATGTCGGGGTCCGACTGTGGGATAAAGCTACCAGAAATGACAAAGAAGCGACTGGTTTGCTGGGTCCGTGGCGAGTGCTTTTTGAGGCACTCGGGGCTTATGTCAGTTCTAAGGGCCTGACCGGGAGTTGAACCGCGGTATCCCGCGCAGTGGGCAGGGGTTCTGCCGTGAAGCCACCAACTTGCCACGTGCCTGGCAAGGAAAAGCGGCCAGAGACCGAGTCCTGAGGGACACCGCTTGTGACCGGTCTCCATCTGGATTTAACTCCATTCACCAGAACTCTCTGGGCTCGGCCATCCAGCCAGTTTTTAACCCAGTGAAGAGTCCACCTGTCTAAGCAATGAGCCGCCAGCTTCTCCAGCAGAATGCTGTGGGAAGCAGTGTCAAATGCCTTCCTGAAGCCCAGGTAGACCACATCCACCGCTTTTCCCTCATCCACTAGGTGGGTCACCTGATCATAGAAGGAGATCAGGTTGGTTAAACAGGACTTGCCCTTTGTGAACCCATGCTGGATGGACCTGATCCCCCCATCTTGACACAGGGGACGCCCTGAAGCTGCATGACCTGCCACCCCTCCATCAGAGCACCATGTAAAAATTATAACCTGCTGATATTTCTTTAAGTCAAATTCTTAACCTTGTGTGTCCGTAGTGTCACAGAACAATGCAGGCAGTAGCATTTAGTGCCTTCAGTTTTTGTTTTGTCTTGTTTGGTTTGTTTGGTTTATTGTTATAGGCGCCTGAGAATGCGGTGATAAGTGTGCGTGTGCGCTTCGGCCGAGGCAGTGGTGCGTTCAAGTTTTGTTTTTGGTAAGAGTGTGTGTGCGTTTGTTTGGTATAACACAAGTATGTTTAAGAGTCTTTGGGTTGAGAAGCTAGTGACTGTGGCTGCTGTATTGCTTTTAGACTTTCTTGGAATTCTTATATGTATACCATGTTTTTCGAAGCTTGTACAAACCTTGATTGATAAAGCTTTGAAACAAGTCTTGCAGGTGCAACTACAAAACAAAGAAGGGGGAGATGTGGGAAGAGGGCAGACATCGGCCTGCCAGCCCTGCACAGCCCCTGGGCCAGCGGCAAGGCTTTGATCGGAAGCAGGCCCTGGAAGTGAAACAAGAACCTGCTGAGTTGTCTGGGCGTGAGATTTGAGCTGTTCAATGCTAATAGGTGAAGAAGTAGAAAAACTTAGTGTTGTCTGATGCTGATAGGTAAAGAAGTAGAAAACTGTGTGTTGTCTAGTGCTGATAGGTGAAAAGTAGATAACTGTTTAGTTACCGATTTGCTAACTATGAAGTAATTGCCTTTAACCACTGCATAAATATGCACTGTTGTAACATAAAATGTTTTTTCTTCGCACTTCACAGAGAGACCATGCCTTACGACACCACATGAAGTATCTTCAGGCTTCTTTATAAAATAAACTCGCAGAATATTAAATTTTAAAAGTCCTATTTTTTCTGATTTATAAGGTCATCAAAATTACTTCCTTTATTGCACCATTCCATAATATAAATGCTAACCCTGAAGGGAGGAATAAACTCTGAAACTGGAGAAAGTGAGTCTTTAGGGCCTAGCAGACTGTTTCAGAGAAGCAGAAATAAAACAAAATCAAATACATTTAATTGTAGAAGGAAGGAAAGGTGGATAGAAGCACAATACTAGAAGTGTACTTGGGGTTTATCCCACATATACTGAGTTATTTTTCTGTATAAACAAGAGCTATGTCATTAAATTCTCTGTATGTAAAAACAGATGTAACTCCCCATGGACTACCGAACTCCAGATTAAACATTCATGAAAGATATGTTTGGGTTTTTTTACAATTAATAAGAGCCATAAACATTCATTTTAAGAGCTTCTGAGGGGTTGAATACGTCAATGCAGGTGCTGCTGGGCCACTCCTCCCCTGCTTTCTAAAATTGATACATGAAAAAAGTTCCTTCCATCTCTGAGTCATGAATATTTCATACGATAAATTTGTATCAGTGTAATTTGCATTAATAGTGAAATAACTGAACAATGCTCACAATAATTAAGTGGTAAGCTGCATTAATTGGGAAAGAATTCAAACAGTGCAAACACAAAGGATAATACTTCTTTTAAAAAAATGAGATTGAACAAAATCTTCCAACTACTTGAACAAAACCTACAGAGAACTAAGCTCTAAGGCAAATTCAATAGCTACAATCAATAAAAATTTTGCAAAATATTTTTATTTATTAAGATTTCACCCCCAAAATGTGGTTTATAAACTGTTTATATTCCAAAGTGTCATAAAATATACCATCTCTTTTCTGATGGCTTCTACACCATGTTATGTAGGATAATAACAGACCACACATGTAACAAACAATTATTTTGATGATCAGGAAAGTGTACTTTGCAGTGCAATTAATCCTCTGTAAAAAGGATTTTTTTTAAAATCCCTGTGATTAGAGTCTCTTTAGAAATAATTTTTTCCCCCAGTTTTCTACATTCTGTTGATCATATCGATCTGAATCTCACTCTGCAAATGTCCTGCTTATCAGAAAAGATGCTTAATGCGTTGTGATTAGTCCATTGGATGGAGATTTATAATTTACATTTTGTGAAAGAGGTTCACACGGTTCTGAACAGTTATCTCCTTTATTATATTTCCAGAATATGCTAATAACATGAGAGAGCGCTTGCATATTTATTCTTATCACTGAATAAAAGCATCACATTGGTTCATGAAATGTGATAATGTGGGTAGCCTTAAGCAGAGGTATATAAACCAGTCAAAACTGGATCAAAAATAGACAAGCAAAAGCCTGACAAAAAGCCTGCATAATGGATAGGTTTGTATAGATAGGTTAGTATAGATTGCTGAACCTCACCAGGAGTTCTGCTTTAATTGAAACCACACTTTATTTTCAGCCTTGTATGTAGAACTTGTATTAAATATATGCAAGGGCCTTTCTTCTCTTTTTGAAAAAAATTATTCCCTTGCTCCTTCCACTGGAAAAGCTAAGCGATATGGTTCTTCCTCTATATGACTAATAAAAAAATATTTTTTTTTAACTTTACAGGTATTAAATGTGTTCATTTTATTTTCTCTTCCCATCAGGTTCCAAAGCATTTTGTTCTTCCTATACAGCTTTCTCTTCAGACTTCACAAAAGGAGTGGCACAACATAAAAGTTTCAGGGAAACTCATCTGGAAAACTTTTACTACTATACTTGCCTTGGGCAAAAATAATGTGTTGCTGGGCTGTTTTCTAGAAATGGTTTAATTATTATCTCATAAAATAAATAAGAACCTCACTAGATTCGTCTAGCCCAGTACCCTGCCTCTGTCAGTAGCCTACTGTGAGCACCCAGGGGAAATGTAGAGGACATAGAGCAAGTATGAGGTGTTTCTTTGCTCTGGGTGCCTCACAACTTCCAGTAATTCACTTTTTGTCTCATAATCTCTCTCATATTGTGCAAATTTTTGAAGACCTTGTGAAAAATTTGAAGGAAATAAACCGTACCTCGAGTACTGTGTTCAGTTTTGGGCACCTCACTACAAAAAGGACATTGAAATACTTGAGCATGTACAAGGAAGAGCAATGAAGCTGGTGAAGGGTCTGGAGGAGAGGCTGAGGGAACTGGGGTTGTTCAGACTAGAGAAGAGGAGGCTGAGGGGAGACCTCATTGCTCTATACAGCCACCTGAAAGGAGGTATCTTCTCCCAGGTAACTAGTGATAGGATGAGGGGTAATGGCCTCAAGTTGTGCCAGGGGAGGTTTAGATTAGAAAAAATTATTAGGAAAAAATTTCATTGGAAGGGTTATCAGGCATTGGAATAGGCTGCCCAGGGCAGTGGTGGAGTCCCCATCCCTGAAGGCATTTAAGAATCGTGTAGATAAGGTGCTAAGGGACATGGTTTAGTGGGGAATTGGCAGTGTTAGGTTAATGGTTGGACTTGATGATCTTAGAGGTCTCTTCCAACCAAGGCTATTCTGTGATTCTGTGATTCTGCCTGGGATGGGTACTCACATTTATTTTCTATACAAGATACTTACTGGGAAAAGAAGGGAGTTTGTACATGCTTGCATCTCACTT
Organism: Podargus strigoides; assembly: GCA_028020825.1. Classification (NCBI taxonomy): domain Eukaryota; kingdom Metazoa; phylum Chordata; class Aves; order Caprimulgiformes; family Podargidae; genus Podargus; species Podargus strigoides. Next base: position 44,009,316 of record CM051662.1, read on the forward strand.
CAGGATAAAACTAGGATGTAATTAGGGAGTTCATCCAGACCCAGGCACTTGGAAGAGCTCATGAGTTCTCCAATCTAAACTGTAAACTGGTCTTTGGAATCACCCGGTCTGTTGAAAGCAGTAGTTCTTGCTTCTGCTTTGAAATGATGTGAAACTTTGAGCACAACTATAACCTTGAAAGATAAGACCAGTTGGAAAATGATGGGAAGCAAAAAAAAAATGAGGAAGATGCTTGATAAAATTATTCCTGGCCATCTGTGATATGAAAGTCTGAGCAGGTACAAAAGCTTCTCATTGGCGGATTTCAATTTATCATCTGAGCATTGGATTAATTTTTGGTAATTCTGACTGGTTCTAATACGTACAAGTCTGGATTCCTTGCTTTGTTCAGCTGTTTAAATTTTGATATGCCTGTGCAACAGGGCAAAAATAAAATGCAAATGTCCCCTGAAACTCTTAGTCTGAGTAAAATATCAGAATTAGATAAGTACTAGCAATCCTTGGGGGTTAGGACTGAGCTGTTCAGTTTTGGTTGGGGGATTTTGTTCCGTTTCATTTTGTTTTTAAAGTAGAATACAAGTTTTTTCATTAGTAATTTAATGATTCAGAATAACAGTAAATGGGAAGTCCTCCTGGAGGTATATTTTGAAAACTCTTAAGAAAGTGAGTTTTCATGCAGACTCAGGAATAAAATGTCATCAAGAAGAATTTAGATGTTAGACATCTGTCTCTATGCTGTGACAGCCATAACTGTTATTTACTATTTCCTTATCTGTTTTGTTTCTTAAAAATGAAAAATAGAATCAATGTCAGGAGTTTAATGGAATAAGTTTCATATTCTGTGCTTTTCTCTCTTGGTTTTCTATCCTTTTTTCTTTTTAAAAAAATACTATTATCAGTCTAACATTCACATTCCCAAGGCCCATTTTCCTTATCAGCCTGAAAATTATCTTCCTGAAAAGCACCAGAGAGAAAAAAATGCCACTGTAAAGTATTTCACTTCCAAGCTGAGGAGCAAGTAAAATGCCAGCAGCTAAAGTGCAGATGCAATTTTGCTGCAAACAATGAATTTGTTTTCCAATTTATTTCTCAAAGCTTTCCTCCAGAGATTCTCACCTAAATTTCCTTACTCCTCACTAGCTGGGGAATAATTTTAATGGCAGGAAATCTGTTTCGCTAATGTTAATTCCAGTATATATATATTGTGATGTTCCTTTTCAATGACACTGCTAGGGAAAAAATAAACGTGCCTCGAATGCTCTGTGACAAACTGAGTGTCCTTTTATAACAATGCAGGAATTAAAGGTACAGAACTATTAAGTTAGCCTATGCCCTGCATCAAACTGCTTCCATAAAGAAAAAAAGACGTGTCATTGTCATAGGTGATTCCCTTCTAAAGAGAACAGAAGGCCCAATATGCAGACTGGATCCACTTCTTAGAGAAGTCTACTGCCTCCCTGGAGCTTGGGTTAAAAGTGTGAAGAGAAAGCTTCCTACCCTGGTATGACCCTCAGATTATTATCCGTTATTGATCTTTCAGGTAGGCAGTGATGAAATTGCAACAGGAAGCCTGAGGGCATTCAAGAGAGACTTCAGGGCCCTGGAATGACTGATTAAGGGATCAGGAGCACGAGTAATGTTCTCCCCTATCCCTCCAGTTGCAGGGAATAATGAGGGAAGATATAGGAAGAGCCATTAGATCAATATATGGCTCCAAGCCAGGTGTCACCAGCAGGACTTTGGTTTTTTTGATCATGGGTCAGTCTACATGATACCAGGTCTGCTGGCAACAGATGGGGTACACCTGTCTCAAAGGGGGAAAAGGACAGAAGTTACCAGGGTTCATTGAAAGGGCTTTAAATGGCCTCAAGTTGCACCAGGGGAGGTTTAGACTGGATATTAGGAAACATCACTGAAAGGATTATCAGGCATTGGAAAAGGCTGCCCAGGGAAGTGGCTGAGTCACCATCCCTGGAGGTATTTAAAATACATGCAGATGTGGTGCTGAGGGACATGGTTTAGTGGTGAGTTGGCAGTGCTAGGTTAATGGTTGCACTTGATCTTAAAGGTCGTTTCCAGCCAAAACTGTTTTATGGTTCTGTTGTTACCAATCTGATCAGATTTTGATGATTTTATGATTTTAGTTTAGCTAAAATCAAGTTAGGCCTAATCGAATCATATGAGGGAGTGGCTCTGTTTTACTTTAGTAACCACAGAAAGCACACAGAACAAACAGGTGGTACCAGCAGCTAAAGCACATGAAGCGAACAGGTAGTACAAGCAGCTGAGGCCCAGCATTGTCTGTAACTAGAAACCGTATAGTCAAGAAAGTAAGATATTATGTTTAAGCAACCACCGTGGAAATAATACAATATTTAATCATATAGTGGCTAAAGTCACAGTGACCAGTTGCTTGAAGATCCCATTACCCTCCTCCCCATCCTAATCTGAATATTAGAGGGTACAATCAATAGCACGACTATGGCGTGACTATAGGTGACCAATGATTGTTATTAGAAATGAATATACATGAAGTGATGTAATCTGACAGATCATTAGGGGCCAATCAAGGTTAATCTTAATGAGCAATTGAAAGCGAGCAGTACATGCAGTTTTATGTTAAACATCTTATACAATGGAACTCAAATGTATAAAAACCTTGCTAAAGGTGATGTAACCTAGGATACGCTAGGTGGAGTTATCCCCCGTATCCTCAGCGCGTCAATAAAGAAGTGCCTGCTTATCTAACATCACATCAGTGTTGATAAGTTCTTTGTCCTGTTTGGTGACACTATGAGGTGATATTTATAGCTTTTGGTCCCGAAAATTCACTAACAGAAGAGTACTGCATGGCATAGAGCATGTATGACTCCTGTCATGAGATAAGTTGACCACTGAAATAAAGATGAACAGTTTGATTTTTTTTCCCATTAAGAATAAAACACTGGAAATAAAGAATATTACCAAGACTATTCTGTGATTCTGTGATCTGTATTAACTATGCATTCTGATTAGCACTTCCCACAATTGTTTGCAATCCTATGAGCAGCCATGTTGCTCAGGTTGCTTAAAATATTTGTGTAGCCACAAAACCTTGGAATAAATCTGTGTCCTTGGTTTTAAATATTGATGCAGTCAAAACTAATGTCCAGTTATCTCCATTACAGTATATTAAAGACAGAAAATATAGCTGAGTTTCAGAAAAACAATATCAAGAGTGGAAGACTGGAATAATCTTGCTAGAGAAGTCATATCATTTTGGAGCATTGTAACTATACTGAGGCAAAGTTTGCTTAATATATAATACAGAGTAAATCTGACTGGTAAAAATTTGATCAAAAATGAGGCTCTGATTCAGAAATAATTTCCTGGCACACTGTGATAACAGAGAAAGAGGCCTCTGTCACATCTGACTACACATTTCTGTTCTTTTATGATCTGAAGCATCTATATATACACACACACTTCTAAAACATTTATAGATTTCCTAATACACCAGATACATGGCTTCGGTTTTCTGTTGCATCGAAGGACGAAGTAGGAGGACTTCCTGAAGAGAAAAACACATCAGCCAGACTAAATCCATTTAGTAAAATGATCATGTGAAGTGATTGGAGTATATGCTATTCACTCAAGCATAGCAATAACTCTCTGGAGGGAGAAAAACAGGAGTGAAAATTGGATATGTTGTGATACCATAAGGGCATAATACAAAAGAAGTTGTTAACCACAGATTTTAAAACCCCTAGGGATGAAAAACATTACCTCTTCACTGCCTTTGCAGAGAAAGTCAAAACACATCGGAAATCCTTGCTACATAAGTAATTTGGAAATTACTCTAATCACTCTAGGAGAGAGGTGACCTTTCAAAAGGTGTGTTGATTCACAGACATATAGAAAAAGATCATAATCTTAATGAAAGTAAACAATCTGAAGAATATTTTATTTGTATACGTGGATTTATATATAGAAACTGCCGATACACAACAATCTGTATTCCAGGTCCAGTTCTGCTATAGATTCATTTATTTCGGCCATGTAAGAAAGTCTACATGATGACAACTTGCTGCCACAGTTTAGGAATAAATAATTATTTTGAGCACCACAGAAAGAGGAAGGGAAGGGAAGGGACAGTGGCAGGGGTGGGAAGAGAAAAGATTTCATTCTCTTATTGAACTATCACAATTTTTTTCAGAAAAAAATTGGCAGTGACTACAATTTTCAAGGAGTTTACTTCTTCTTAGAAACTGAGAACAAGAACAGTAATAACACATTTCCAGTAGCTATCCACTTGGAAATTAAGTGTCAGAATGAGAAAAGCAAAATAATATATATGGAAGGCAGTTTCATGATAAAAGAACATTCAAAGAAAGCAAAGAAGTATTAAAAAGAAAAACTAAGAAAGAGGCACTGAGATAAACCCCAGTGATTCAATGATCTCTTTTTAAACTTTCCATACTTGAGTTATAACTACATTTTAGATAATTGAAGTCACCATTTTCAGATCTAAAAACTACATGATCTAGTAAACAAAAAGGCAAAAGATTGACATTATAAAGGAAAACACATTATTACAGAAAGTCTATTGGGTGCATTAAAACACTTGACTTGCTTAAGCCACAGGATATTTATAAACAAAGAGAAGTTATTGTCTTCCTCCATAGGAAATATTTAGAAAGACTGTCTTGAAACATATTAAACCAAACAAAACAAGAGAGTGTAAGGCATCAAATAATCAGAAAATTGAGGTGATTTAGTCTTTCAGAATTAGAGGGTGACATAGTCCCTCTAAAGTTAATGCAGCTAAAGTAATAGCTGAAGATCTGTTCTTGAATGCCAAAATAATGTAGCAATATAGGCAGAGTTCTTCTACTGATTCCATCATGATTATTCAATTAGTGAGCCAAAGAATAAACTTTATCAATTCATCAAATGGAGGGCACACCCCTCCCTAAGCTTAGCTGTTAATTATGTTCTGAAATATGAGATTTGATTATACTGCTTTTAGGTTATTGCGGCAAACAATTAGCCAAACATATGAACCCCTATATGAATCTAAATTCAGTGATAGAAATGTGAAAAAGAAAAATTGAATGTTAGCAAGGAGTGAGATTTTAACACTATCACAGAACTTTTCAGGGCCAATAATCCATGCACACAGACCCACAGCTGGTGCTTCCTCTCATAAGAAAGGAGTACACTCTAAAACAGAGCAGAAAGATTAGATTAGCACTACAGGTACCATAACTGATGAAAATCGATGCTCAGATTTCATTTAACTCCCTTTCCCACACAAAAATAAGCCACAAACAATTTAATATATAAAAGTCTGAAATAAAAGCTATATAGACTGGGATCATTTTTGGATAGCTACATTTCTAAGGATGGACTAGGAGCTGATTCAAGTAGTGTTGGTGTTATCATGTAAGTCTGGACTAGCTGTTAAACAAGTGACAGATGCTCTCTCTTAACCCCTCCCTTCTTCAGCAGGGAAAGAGAAAGAGAATAAGGGAGAGAGACTTTAGGGTTGGAAATTAGACTACAACAGCTTTAATGAAACAATAATGAAAAAAGAAAATAATAAAAATTATTCAAATATATATGAAACCAATATCACAATTTTCCCTCCTGATGATGCTCATGTAACCACTAAGGCTGTAGGGCAAGCCCTAGGAAAATCCCCGACTGGATTCTTGGACTCAGCAGCAGACAGGAGCTGGGTTCAGAAACACACAGTTTGGGACTGAAGACAGAAGAACATATGGAGTCCTCCTAGGATGCTGGCCACTGACCGAGAAAGCTTGACCCCTCCTATCCCTCAGATTTGACATGTATGGAATGTTAGTTAGTTTGGGTCACCTGTCCTACAGCAAGAACAGCTCTGCTGATTGGACTCAGAGAAAAATGTATTTCATATCATTTGAGTGTCAAAGATAGGAGGTTTCAAATGAATGCTGATATCGGCTGTTCCTTCTAATGAAGTAACATTTGCAGAGTTCATTACTGTGTTATGCATTTCTTCTAGTCCACAGTGAAGGACAGTCCTATCAGTAATTCACTTTTGTACTATATGAAATGCTTTCTGCCATTTTAATACATTGCAATGTTGTTCCCTTTGTGTGCTGTCCTGCAGTCAGTTTTCACTCCACGGGAGTGGAAGTGAAGTGGGCATTCTGAAAATATGCTTTCCACAAAGAGGACTGAGAATCATTTCACTAAACTTGTCAGTGTAGATATTCGTGTTGGACCTAGTTATCCAGATTTGCTTTAGTGTTACTAGAGAAGATGGCTTGTCTGAACTACTTCAAATATCTACGTGAGAACCTGATAAATCACTCTCAAGCAGTGCCTATTTCTCTCACTCAGCTATAAAGGGAGTTCAGTTGTTCAGTACGCTGCCCCCCACCCCCAGATGACCAATGCCATGGAGGTATTCTGAAGCATCTCACCCCATCCCCCTCCAGAAGACCACAGGCTGAGTGCCCAGTCAGGCCTGTCCCAGACAGCCTAGGACATCTCACATGCTTTTGTGCCGTCATGGTTAGGCAAAGCAGTTGTGATCCAACTAACTAGCTCAAAGGCAGGTACCTGGAATGGGATGCAGTTCAAGATTAGTATCTTTCAATGTATATTTACTATGTATATGTGACCTTTTTTCTAGGCACCCCTTATAGTCAAAGGTGATCTATGGCTTCATATACCTCCTAAATAGAGGCAGCTAGTGCCTTTTGAGATATCCTTAGGAATTTGGGAACTCTGCAAATGGCTGGCAGATTGTCCTGGGTTACAATGTATTCTATTACCATGAGTTGTTGAAACCAGATATGCCGATGTTCCTTGCCTCCTCCCTCGGGACTAGCTTCTGTTAATAGGCCCATCAGTGCCTTGCCCCATGACTCACCATCCCTTTGTGAGATGCTCCGGCCAGGGGGGAGGGAGCCAAGCATTCCCACCGGGGATAAAATCTGGGGTTTGGAACAGCACGAGCAGCCTTACACGCTGGGATCCCAGAGGACAAGGACTACACCACCACAGGGTTTTCGGAGGAGGACCAGACTTCTTTTCTACAAGATCACCGCTTCAACAGGACCATTTCAAAGAGAACTGGAGCTACCACTACATCGGACTGCTACCAGCACCCTGCCCGGCAGGGTGCCAGGTTGTATCCCTGACTCTGTCAGGCTTTAAACCAGTTTCTCTGTATTATTGTTTTGTTATATATATCCCTGACTCTATCAGGCTTTAAACCAATTTCTCTGTATTATTGTTTTGTTATATATATATTAGTAAAAACTGTTATTCCCATTTCCTCATATCTTTGCCTGAAAGCCCCTTGATTTCAATTTTATAATAATTCGGAGGGAAGGGGGTTGTATTTTCCCTTCCAAGGGTGTCACCAAACAGGACAAAGAACTTATCAACACCAATGTGATGTAGATAAGCAGACACTTCTTTATTGACGCGCGGAGGATACGGGGGATAACTCCTCTGAGCGTATCCTGGGTTACATCACCTTTAGCGGGGTTTTTATATATTTGAGTTTCATTGTATAAGATGTTTAACATAAAACTGCATACACTGCTCCCTTTCAGTTGCTCATTAAAATTAACCTTTAACTTGATTGGCCCCTAATGATCTGTCGGATTACATCACTTCATGTATATTCATTTCTAATAACAATCATTGGTCACCTATAGTTACGCCATAGTCGTGCTACTGATTGTACCCTCTCATATTCAGATTAGGATGGGGAGGGGGATAAGGGGATCTTTAAACAGCATAAACTGGTCACTGTGACTTTAGCCACTATATGATTAATTATTGTATTGTTTCCACGGTGGTTGCTTAAACATAATATTTCACTTTCTTGGCTACATGGTTTCTAGTTACAGACAATGCTGGGCCTTAGCTGCTTGTACCACCTGTTCACTTCATGTACTTTAGCTGCTGGTACCACCTGTTTGTTCTGTGTGCTTTCTGTGGTTACTAAAACAAAACACAGTCACTCCCTCATATGATTCGATTAGGCCTAACTTGATTTTAGCTAAACTAAAATCATAAAATCATCAAAATCATCAGAATCTGATCAGATTGGTAACAAGGGGAGCTCCTGCCTTCCTTAGCAGACACCCGTCTTTCAAACCAAGACAGATTTTGGCGCCCAACGTGGGGCTCGAAGGCATTGAGGAAAAAGGGTGAAAAAGGAATAACAGTTGCTGGGTAACCTGATTTTTTTGTGTGTGTGTGTGCTGAACATAGGAACTTTGTTAGGCAGCACCATGTGGTCTAGTTTACCTTGGTTCGGGTGGCACGTGGTCGTGGCTATACTTTTCCCCTTTGCAGCCCCTTATCTGAACGTGGGTCCTCTGACTAAGGCTACTGTGGCTGTTATCCAGCTTGCACTGTGGGTTGATAAGGTGAGGAATTCATGGGTTTTTAATTTCCTGTGGAATGTGGGCACATGGATAAAGGGCTATCACACGCTCAGCGTATGTTTCTGGGATTACATTAAAAATGGTACCTTCTGTGAGGAAATAACACCAGGGGGAGTTTTCTCCCAACCATTCAACCAGTTCTTTGGATCTGCTCCACCAGCTTTCAAAGGGTTTAGATTTCCCCTAGATACTATCCATGTGTTGCTAATAGGCCTACTCAGCCATCAGAGATAAGGTGAGATTGACTTGGATAACTACCTGGGCACCCACCCCAGAGACTAGGAATGCTGCCCCAGAACCTGACACGGCTCCAGAGACTAGAGATCCTGCTCCAGAGACTAGAGATCCTGCCCCGCAGCCTGACCCTGTCCCACGACCTGACATTGCCCAACAGCCCACCTCAGAAATGGACCAGCCGAATTGGGTGGGGGTATTGGTGAAGGAAATACGCGAGATGCTGAGGGAATACACCTCCCAAACTAGTGGGAAACCTTGTCCTGAAGAGGGAGGGTCTGATGGTGCAGCAGTGGAACCCACAGATGTTACAACCATGCAGGGTCCAGCTGAACCACAAGGACAGTCACAGCCAGCGGCAGTCGCCCCTGTGCAGAGGAGGAAGTGCAAGGCCAAATCAGTACGCCCAGTTAATGATAATGGGGAACCAGGGTCCTCACAACCAGCAGGGGAGTCACAGCCTGAAATTATCATCGAATCCCTGTCGTTCGACAGTCTCCGTAATATGCGAAAAGACATTGCGCGACGGGGGCGTGAGCCTTATACAACCTGGTTACTTCGGGTTTGGGACCTTATGGGTAAAGGCGTACAACTGGATAGTGGTGAAGCCAGGTATTTGGTATCCTTGGCCCAAAACCCAGGGGTGGACCAGATATTCGTGAGGGAGCCGGGGCCCCTTTCTCTCTGGGAGCGGCTTTTAATGAGTGTGAGGGAAAGGTTTGTCCACAGAGAGAGAATGCAGGAGTACCATCATAGAATGCAATGGAAGACCCTTGAGGAAGCAACCCAACAGCTGAGAGAAGTGGCAGTGTACTCTTTGGGAGGGATGGACAGCATGATAATGACCCCGACAAGGTCAAATGTACAGGGCAGATGCTGTGGAACCTGGCAAAGCTGGGGCCACAGCAATATGCCACGTTCATTGCAACAATTAATGCTGATGACAACCAAGAGACAGTGGGTTCTGTTGCCAACAGGTTCAGGTATTATGAGAGTTTAGTCAATGGCCCAATGAAAGCTCATGTCACTGCTGTGGCTAGGGACCTCAAAGAAGAGATTAGGGAGGAGGTGATGGCGGAGGTGAGGAGGAGCAGCTCTCATGTGGCACCAGTGCAGGTCATAAACCCCAGAGTCAGAGCCCGACGTCCCTCAGCTAGAGAGAGAGGGTACACCCCACGATCTGAGCTGTGGTTCTTCCTGCGTGACTGTGGGGAAGACATGAGAAGGTGGGATGGGAAACCCACTTGTGTCCTGGCAGCACGGGTTCGTGAACTCAAAAGGGAAAACACTAACCGAGGGGGTTCCACTAAAGCGAAAGTAGCCTCAGCCTCCCGTGACTGAGCTGCCAGGTATTATAGAAGGGAGGATGATATGTTGGATCCCCTTGAAGAAACATCTAGCAGGTATGCCCAGGGAATGGATGATAACCAGGCCTAGAGGGGCCCTGCCTGTAGCCAGGAAGAGGCATGGGAGAATCGGGTCTTTTCGACAGTGTGGATTCGATGGCCTGGCACATCAGAGCCACAGAAATATGAAGCGTTGGTTGATACTGGAGCACAATGTACCCTAATGCCATCGGGACATGTGGGGGCAGAATCTGTGTCGATCGCTGGGGTGATAGGGGGGTCGCAGCAGTTGACCCTGTTGGAAGCCGAGGTGAGCCTGACTGGGAAGGAGTGGCAGAAACATCCGATTGTGACTGGCCCGGAGGCCCCATGTATCCTGGGCATAGACTTTCTCCGAAATGGCTATTACAGAGACCCGAAAGGACTTAAGTGGGCTTTTGGGATAGCTGCTGTGGAGGTAGAAGGCATTAGGCAATTGAACACCTTGCCTGGACTATCAGAAAATCCTTCTGCAGTTGGGCCAATTGCCACTTCGACGGTGCACTGCCGGCAGTATCGGACGAATCGAGATGCCGTGATCCCCATCCACAAGATGATCCGTGAGCTGGAGGGCCAAGGGGTGGTCAGCAAGACCCACTCACCCTTCAACAGCCCCATCTGGCCTGTGCGCAAGTCTGACGGAGAATGGAGATTGACTCTGGACTATCGTGCTTTGAATGAAATGACTCCACCATTGAGTGCTGCTGTGCCGGACATCCTGGAGCTCCAGTATGAGCTGGAGTCCAAAGCAGCAAAGTGGTACGCCATTATTGACATTGCTAATGCATTTTTCTCCATTCCTCTGTCACCAGAGTGCAGGCCTCAGTTTGCCTTCACCTGGAGGGGCGTGCAGTACACCTGGAACCAACTGCCCCAGGGGTGGAAGCACAGTCCCACCATCTGCCATGGGCTGATCCAGACTGCGCTGGAAAAGAGTGAGGCTCCAGAACATCTGCAGTACGTCGATGATATCATCGTATGGGGCAACACGGCAGTGGAAGTATTTGAGAAAGGAGAGAAGATCATCCAGATTCTCCTGGAGGCCGGCTTTGCCATCAAGAAACGTAAAGTCAAGGGACCTGCCCGAGAGATCCAGTTCCTGGGGGTAAAGTGGCAAGACGGACGGCGTCAGATTCCCACCGAGGTCATCAATAAGATCACTGCGATGTCTCCACCGACCAACAAGAAGGAAACGCAAGCTTTCCTAGGTGTCATAGGCTTTTGGAGAATGCACATTCCCAAGTACAGCCAGATCATGAGCCCTCTCTACCTGGTTACCCGCAAGAAGAACCATTTCCACTGGGGCCCTGAACAACAACAAGCCTTCACTCAGATCAAGCAGGAAATCGCTCATGTGGTAGCCCTTGGCCCAGTCAGGACAGGACCAGAGGTGAAAAATGTGCTCTACTCTGCAGCCGGGAGCAAGGGTCTGTCCTGGAGCCTTTGGCAGAAGGTGCCTGATGAGACTCGGGGCCGACCACTGGGATTCTGGAGCCGAAGCTACAGAGGGTCCGAAGCCAACTACACTGCAACAGAGAAAGAAATCTTGGCCGCCTATGCGGGAGTTCAAGCTGCCTCAGAAGTAATCGGCACAGAGGCACAACTCCTCCTGGCACCCCGACTACCGGTGCTGGGGTGGATGTTCAAGGGAAAGGTTCCCTCCACGCATCATGCCACCGACGCTACTTGGAGCAAATGGATTGCCCTCATCACACAGCGCGCCCGCATTGGAAACCAAAATTGCCCTGGGATCTTGGAAATAATTACGAACTGGCCAGAAGGTGAGGCTTTTGGATTATCTTCTGAAGAAGAGGAAGAGCAAGTGACACGTGCTGAGGAAGCCCCTCCATATAACGAGCTACCAGAGAGTGACAGACGATATGCCCTCTTCACCGATGGTTCCTGCCGAATTGTAGGTGCTAGCCGGAAATGGAAAGCTGCTGTATGGAGCCCCACATGACAAGTTGCACAAGCTACCGAGGGAGAGGGTGGATCGAGCCATTTTGCTGAACTCAAAGCCATCCAATTAGCCCTGGACATTGCTGAAAGAGAGAAGTGGCCAAAGCTCTACCTCTACATTGATTCATGGGTGGTAGCCAATGCCCTGTGGGGTTGGCTGGAAAGGTGGAAAAAGGCCAACTGGCAGAGTAGGGGAAAACCAGTCCGGGCTGCTGATGAGTGGAAGGACATTGCCACTCGGGTAAAGGAGCTACCTGTGAAAGTCCGTCATGTAGATGCTCATGTCCCCAAGAGTCGGGCTAATGAAGAACATCGCAACAACGAGAAGGCAGATCAGGCTGCAAAAATAGAGGTGTCCCAGATAGATTTGGATTGGCAGCATAAAGGAGAGTTGTTCTTAGCTCGGTGGGCCCATGATGCCTCAGGCCATCAAGTCAGAGATGCCACCTATAAGTGGGCACGAGACCGAGGGGTGGATCTAACCATGGACAGTATCTCCCAGGTTACCCATGACTGTGAGATGTGCGCGGCGATCAAACAGGCCAAGCGGGTGAAGCCCCTGTGGTATGGTGGGCGGTGGTCCAACTACAAGTATGGGGAGGCCTGGCAAATTGTCTACATCACACTGTCTCTAACCCGCCAAGGCAAGCGCTACGTGCTCACAATGGTGGAAGCCACCACTGGATGGCTGGAGACCTACCCTGTGCCTCACGCTACTGCCCGGAACACCATCCTGGGCCTTGAAAAGCAAGTCCTCTGGAGGCATGGCACCCCTGAGAGAATTGAGTCTGACAACGGGACTCATTTCAAGAACAACCTTATCAACACCTGGGCTAGGGAACATGGCATTGAGTGGCATTACTTACCATGCACCAGCAGCTGGGAAAGTTGAATGGTGCAACGGACTGCTTAAAACCACCTTGAAGGCACTGGGTGGAGGAACTTTCAAAAACTGGGAGATGCATTTAGCAAAAGCCACCTGGTTAGTTAACACCCGAGGCTCCACGAACCGAGCAGGCCCCGCTCAGTCTGAATCCTTACAAACAACAGACGGGGATAAGGTTCCTGTGGTGCACATGAGAAGTATGCTTGGGAAAACTGTTTGGGTTAATTCTGCCTCGGGCAAAGACAAACCCATCCGTGGGGTTGTCTTTGCTCAGGGACCAGGTTATACTTGGTGGGTAATGCACAAAGATGGGGTAACCCGGTGTGTACCACAAGGGGACCTTATTTTAAGTGAGAACTGTGTGTGGAGTTTCATTGTATATGTATGTATAGATATATATGTGTGTGTGTTTGTGCAGAGTTTAAGAAAGGTATTGATTTGGAATGATGCCAATGGTAATAGAATAAGGGGTGGGTAATGTCCTGAGTTACAATGTATTCTATTACCATGAGCTGTTGAAACCAGGTGCCAATATTCCTTGCCTCCTCCCTCAGGACTAGCTTCTGTTAATAGGCCCAACAATGCCTTGCTGCATGACCCATAGGTGGCCTGCACCTGGACTATTCTTCTGTTAATGCGCCCATCAGTGCCTTGCCCCATGACTCACCATCCCATTGTGAGATGCTCTGGCCAGGGGGGAGGGAGCCAAGCATTCCCACCGGGGATAAAATCTGGGGTTTGGAACAGCACGAGCAGCCTTACACGCTGGGATCCCAGAGGACAAGGACTACACCACCACAGGGTTTTCGGAGGAGGACCAGACTTCTTTTCTACAAGATCACTGCTTCAACAGGACCATTTCAAAGAGAACTGGAGCTACCACTACATCGGACTGCTACCAGCACCCTGCCCGGCAGGGTGCCAGGTTGTATCCCTGACTCTGTCAGGCTTTAAACCAGTTTCTCTGTATTATTGTTTTGTTGTATATATTAGTAAAAACTGTTATTCCCATTTCCTCATATCTTTGCCTGAAAGCCCCTTAATTTCAATTTTATAGTAATTCGGAGGGAAGGGGGTTGTATTTTCCATTCTAAGGGGGGCTCCTGTCTTCCTTAGCAGACACCTGTCTTTCAAACCAAGACACAGATAGGATAAATGACTCCCATGTGTCCCTCTGGACTGGCAGGTAAAGGCCAGCTGGACAGAGACAGTCCAGGACACGTCAGGCATCCTCAGACACCCAACTAACTTGTACTGTTACTTAGTTAAAATAATGCATCCTTGCAGAGAATCTCCTCAAACTGTGGTAGACACCCAGTGTCTGTTCAGTTGAATAACTTCCTAGGCTTAATTGAATAAAGGCTCATTATTTTGACTAAACATAGCTGTATAGTGTCATTTGAGATGCCCTAGTATTCCTTGTCCAAGTGTACCCATAATATTCCCATTCACTACCACCCGCCAACAAGCCTCAAAATGAACATCTTCCTTTGTGTGAAATATTCAGCCTTATTTTCTGAACTGTGAAGGTAAAAATTGTAAAAGTCCCTTAACAGTTCTTTGCCATTAATTTAATCTGCTTTAATTATTACGTTTTCTCTAATAATTCTTTTACCATTGCACATTCATAAGAAACCTTTAGATTTACTTATAAGAAATACTTATTTTCCTGTAAATGAACTAACTGCATGTTCTTGTTAATAGCCTACTTTTTAATTCCTGTTACATTATTTTCCTCTTTCCTTCAATCTCTCAGCAGTCCTTTTTGATGTCACGTTTTGCCAACATTCTTCCCTACTGTGAAATACCACAGAACTAGGACTGTTTTAATGAGCTGCCTACTATATTAAATAGTTATAACTGTTTAATACCTCACTATACTGGAGAGACATTACTTAAATTTAAGTATGTGGAAGTATAACATTGACCTCAAATAGCTATTTCTATTTTTATTTCTTAACTTCAAGTTTTACAGCTCTCTGATATATTTTCAGCTGAGTCTTGTTTCAGTCAATCTGACAGACTTCTTACACAATGAGTTTACTCTTGACTCCCTCCTTTTACAGACTCAGTATAATCAAACAGTATCGAGGTTAAAGCAGAGATTATAGGCATTTCTATTGAAAATTACCAAATGGATGAAAAAGGTATTTCCCATAACCTAATAGCTCATTTGTTAGAGTGCCTCTAAAAAGAAAAAGGCTTTATAGTCAAGTGATGAGGATCTAGAAAAGGAAAAGCCTCTGGTCAAGGATACCTGAGCCTTAACACGCAATAGAAAGATGAGAAATATGATTGCTCAGCTGAGTGATGTCAGTGGATGTAAGAGGAGGTAGCAGCAACAGGGAACAGGGTTTACCTGATGCTTCTTTCAGCAATTTATTTTTTTGGGGGAAAAAAAAAAGCTCTCCAGCTCAGTACCTCAGCCAAAACTTGATATATTCCATCAGAATAATCTGCATTAGTCACATAATAGAGTAGCATTAGCCATTTTTAATCCATAAAAGAACACAGAAACCTCCAGAATCACCCAAAAACTTCAAATTCAGTAAAAGCAGAAAGAAATTACTTTTTTTTTTTTTGTAACAGAGGTTTCTAAATGTTTTTCAAACATCTAAGTATTTCAATACATGCTGAAGTGATCAATATACAGTATAGCACCATATGAGCATGTTAACCTGAACAAAAGCTGTTTTTTTGTAGAAAATTTGTTCACCTGAACCACTGACATCAATTCCTTGAAGATGAGCTAAAATGCCTTTTTAGAGATGATGTTATTTGATCTTCTATTTAGTTGATGGTATCTAATCTTAGTTTCATCAGTAATGTATTGAAGTCCATTTTTTGTAGAGGTGATTAGCTTTTGTTTCTAGAAGGCAGCTATGTTCTACTTCATTATTTTTTTTCTCCCATTGAAATACTATTTCTCGATGGACAAGTGTTTAAAGACTTTTTCCTCATCAGTTGGGCAATCTGTGGATTCCCTCTGACTCCACTCAACTGTTGTATTAGTTCATCTCATACAGGCTTAGTTGAGTGATGCTGAAAACATTTAAACATATGCCTAAAAAATTGTCTTATAGTGTCTACTACTGGCCAAGCAGCACAATTACGTAAGGAAGAAGAAATAACTACATATTGCATTCACCCACAATTATAAATCTGGAGAAAGGTGTATTGCCAATCTCTGGAAATTTTTGAAATGTCAGATAATATTTCAAAGAAGAAAATAAGTATGTACTTAGTTTTTCTTTGGAGTTTTGTAGAACTATTTGTTATTATGACCATATGATTTCTATGGAAATACAATTTTAAAAAAACAACAAAACATGGAAGATGAAAATTTTTACTTAATTGAAATAATCAGGACTTAACTGCTTTGAATAGTTCATTCACTGTTGCACTTTTTTACTCAGAAATTAACCTCTGAAATATATACATTCTAAGTATTCATGAATAATGAATTCATTCCTATATGGAAAGGTCTCTTCTTGAAGTCCCATTTCTATGTTGAAAATCTGAAGTTTCTCTAATATTTACCTTCACTGAGTCTTCCTAGGAATCACATGAGCGAAAATTTGCAGAATCGAACCTGCAAATACACTCTAACATGTCAGCCTCTCTCCTTTTCCTTAGCTTTCTACAATGTTTTCCAACCCCGTCTCTCCTTGTCCTCTTGATCAAACCTTCCTTTTCATGTAGTGTTTCATTACTTGTCCGCTCTTCTCCAAATCACCATACAAGGAGTTTTCCACTACATTTAGCCCTGACCTGAAGAATTTTCCATGGTTCATGCCCACATTTGAGAATTTTCCTGCTGCATCCCAATGTGAGCTTTCCACTCAGTCTGCTTCTCCTTTGAAGAGAAAATTGAGGAGACAGCTCAGCAGCAGAAGGAAGAAAAGTAGTGTCTGAAAGCCACAGTGACCACAAATGGAGTTAAAATAGCTAACTACAAAAAGCTTGCCCGCATCATCTCATAAAGGTAAAGACAGTAACTGCATAATGAAATTTAAGTTCATGCTCACTAAGCATAATGCTGAACTGAGTCTGCTGTAGATAATAAGGGTGAATGCACAAACCTTCCTACAGCCTTTCCTTGGAACAAGCTTCAGTTTAGCATGTTTTCGTTGTAGAAATAATAAATTAATGATAATCAAATTTCATATCACAGGATATCTGTCTTTTCACTGTGACTTTTCACTGATAGGATATTTCTGGTTACAGAGAATATTAAAAACTTAGTGCTATTTATTGCACAATCTTCTTGGCATAGTTCATCTTTGATGTTAACACCATTGTTCAACTTCAATCATTTTTGTATTAACTCTTCTTAATACAGGCATTTATCTCATAATTGAAATTATGCTGCTTTAATGTAAAGGCAATTTAAACATTAATTATATTTTTAAAGGGAAAGGAGGAAAATTCAACACAACAACGCTTTCTTCCTAAAATGTTCCAAAGAAGGATAATTAAAGTAATTGAACCTTATGATTTTCCATAAGTAATGCATTTTAAGTCATTCTCCTATTAATCTTTTTGAGATGTATTAAAAATTTAGGGGTGGGTTTGCAGAAAAATACAGATGTTGGTCAGATGCATTTTCCTGTGTATCTGATACTGTGTCAATATAAGAACTGATTCACCCAAACACAAATCCAGTTATGTAAATACTCCAGAAGTTTATAAAGCTGCAGTGAATAAAACTTTTAGGTTTGATTCTTTTTCAGATGCATATGTAAGTGACATTTGAAACCCAGCATATTTAAACTGGTATTTTCAGCTCATCACACAAATTTCATCCAGGATAAAATTGCGTAAGCTATTTAACATTCCTATTCCTCTTTTTTCTTCTGCAAAATCTTTCAATTACGTATATTTATAAAAAGAGGTAACAAGGTAGAAGAACTCTATTAGGTCAGATGATATATAAAAGTATTTAGGAAGGAATAACTAGTAGTGTTGTGCATTTTGGGTCCTGTGACGCTCTCCTAACAAATTTTAGACAAATGCAAATTAATGCAATTTAACAAAATGCAATGAAAAAGGTGTAAAATAATGTCATAGGTATTGAGACCTACTTCCCTTAAAAAAAGTAAGCAAATGAGAGCAAAAACGGTTACACAAAAGACATGGGTGAGCAGTATGAGAAACTCAATGGCTTTAAACAGCACAGAGGAAAAAAATCCACAAAGTGACCTCAAGGTACGTATTATTTTGTAACAGCTACCACACTTTATGGACTAATTTGAATTTATCTCAGAGTTAACTATCATGATAGACTGAGATTAGATAAACTGTCTCTTACAAAAGTTTCCCAAAGCTAGAACAGTAATTACTTCAACAATATCCTCAAATGAAAAAAGACTAGATAAAAAAATAAAAGGCTACAAAACAATAGAGCTTAAAAGGAAGGATATGTTTTATTAAGTTTTGGTGTATGTGACTATAGTATCAAACAGTATGTAACCAGTAGTAAAATAACAGCATGCAGTATCTTCGCATCAGTCCCAAATGAGTAATATTTAGCATTCATATAAAGGTCAAAGTTTTCGAAGTGCTGCATCCACATTAATGAATTTATTTTTACTGCACCCCTGTTTGGTAAGTAAATAGCTACTATATCTGCTGGAAAGTAGTGTGAGAGCCAGAGATATTAAGACTTTCAAGCTGTGATATGTTTATAAATAGTATGTTTCCTCATTGTAGTGACAAAGTTAAACGAATGTATGTTCCCTTAGCTACTCTGAGGTCTGGATGAAATTAAACACCTCATTGAAGATAGTAAGTAAACAGAATTACTTTTGAAATTGTCTGCATTTAATGAATTCCCTGTTTAAGTAAGGTAAACCAAAGAACATTTAATAATTATAATTCAATCTTCAAGTGAAAAGTTTGAAAAGAAGGTTACTTCTGGGAGAAAAAAGCATTGTTAGTTAAAAAACACTGCTTTGAAAATATTTCTTAATGGCTTGATTTTTTTTTTTTAAGTATTCATCATACAACATTGAAATAAAACTTGAACAATACATGACTGGTAAAAGGCTTAGAGGAATAAGAGACAAAACTTCTTTAACTGTCAGTATTGCACATATTCTAAAGTGCCTAAGTCGAAAGACCAACCCTTCATTTTCAGGTATTAGGAAAAATTTGGTTCAGTTAATATTGCTGAAGCTTGCCACTTGAAAAGGGAGAATTCCCCATTCAGCCTCCTTTCTGAAGAAACGCACCTTTGGCAAAACAGAGGGAGAGTGTTTAATTTCTGAATGAGTTCAGAGTTTACTGTCTATAGATAGTGATGTCTATACGCCATCTGTTTTCTCTCTCAACTGCTAGACTACCAGACTTACCAGACTATTAGACTTCATACTAGATAGGAAGAGAAATTTCCAGCTGGAGGACATCTTTGTAATTTGCTTCAGATTTTCTGATGGTCTTGCCCTTCTGCTATCCTAGCATTACTGATCTAAATTGACAGATCAGTCAGGTTACAGAAGTGCACAGTCGCATTGCCCTGACCCGCAGTGAGCCAGGGCCATGCACTGCCCTGTGTGACCTGCCTGTTCCCTCCCTCACTGAGGTGGGAGTCCCAGCCAGAGTCAGCACGTGAGGCTCACCAGTTCATGCCTTTTGAGCAGATGTTGTCTACCTGGATTTCTCCAAGGCTTTTGATATGGTTTCCCACAGCCTCCTCCTGGAGAAACTGATGTGTTACAGTCTAGATAAGTGGTCTGTGTGGTGGATGGGGAGCTGCACCCAGAGTGTAGTGGTAAATAGCTCCTTTTCAAACTGGCAAACTGTCACAAGTGGGGTCCCCAGAGATCCATATTGGGCCCAACACTTTAATATCTTCATAAGTGATCTGGATGATGGGATCAAGTGTACTCTAATGAAGTTTGTCAATGATACCAAACTGAGTGGGGAAGCGGACACTTAAGAAGAAAAAGCCACCCTCCAGGAAGACCTGGATAGGCTGGAAGACTGGGCTAACAAGAACCTTACGAAGTCCAACAAAGATAAGTGTACGGTCTTACACCTGGGAAAACGTAATCCAGGAGTGAAGCACAGGCTGGGATCTACCCAGCTGGGGAGCAGCTCTGTGGAAAGGTAGCTGGGGGTGCTGCTGGAAAACAAGCTCAATATGAGTGAAGTGTGCTGCAGTGGCAAAGAAAGCCATGAGGATGCTAGGTTGCATCAACAAGGGCATCACCAGTAGATATAAATAAGTTGTTATCTCACTTTAGTCATCGCTTGTCAGACCACACCGGGAATACTCTGGAATACTGTGCACAGTTTTGGTCCCCACTATACAAAAAAGATGTGGACAGGCTGGAGAGGGTCTAGAGAAGGACCATGAAGATGATCAAAGGACTGGGCAGCCTGCTGTATGAAGAAAGGCTGAGAGAACTGGGTTTGTTCAGCCTTGAGAAAAAGCAGCTTAGGGGAGACCTCATCACCATGTTTCAGTATTTAAAGGGTGGCTACAAAGAAGATGGAGACTCCCTTTTCACAATGAGTTACATGGAAAAGACAAGGGGTAATGGGTACAAGTTACTCCTGGGGAGATTCTGATTGAACATGAAAGGAACATTTTTCAGAATGAGAACAATCAGCAATTGGAATAATCTCCCCAGGGAATCCCCTAACATTGGACACTTTTAAGATTCAGCTGAACAGGGTGCTGGGCCACCTTATCTAGACTGTGCTCTTGCTTAGAAAGATTGGACCAGATGATCCTTGAGTTCCCTTCCAACCTGGCATTCTATGATTCTATGAACAGTTATTGCAGACAGTCCCATTAAAGAAGAAGCGCAGACTGGTATGGGTATGCAAAATACGTACATGTCTGCATGTCAAATCAAAAGATATTAGAAGTGACATGGTAAATAGAAGTGGCTGGTGTTATCATGTTACGTGCAAAATTGTTCAGATTAAATTTTACCTTGTTCTCTGAACTAAAAATAAATAAAGTAATCTCAGAATCTAAATCATTTCCTCAAATATTTTAAAGTACTTCCTGGGCTAGGTTTATGCATTTGAATTTAGTTCATTTTCCATATTGGTGCATGGTCCAGTGCAGACCGCTCCCAGCTTTTCTCACATTGTTATTCTACTCTGGATGTTGTTATAGCTGATCTAAAAACCCTGTGCACATTAATATTTTGGGTTTATATTAAAGCTGTTTTGAGATTCACTGCAGCAAACTGACACCTCTTAATTCCTAATGCAATTTTCAATTAGCAGATACTCTCTCTGGAATGAGAAGAGGGAGCAGAGTAAATCATATCAAATCAGAAGGTCAGGTTTCTCCATCCAAAGTAGACAACAAAGAATGAGGAACCCTCTACACATAGACACAAAAATGTTTTAAAAAATGCTTTATGAATGATAGAAAACACAAGAAACAGCCAAGGTTAAATAAAAAATATCTTTATTTCCTATATATTTAAACTGTTACCTCCTCTGTCTATGTATCCTGATGGCCATCAAACAGTAGTACTGAATGCTCAGTACTGAATTTGATTCTGCTAAATCCAGTTCTAAAAATGTATCATGATATCTGAAATGAAAATATCTTTTTGTTGTCTAGTGATGTTTAATATTCTTGCTTCTGTATTTCAGAAAAATGACACTACATCTCATTGTTCAAATATATTAGGTATATTTAAGTATTTCAGAACCAGCAGACTGTATTGTCCCCTGGCTATACAAACATATCCAGAGATAAAAAAATATATTGATTGATTTATATGTAGCTTTCAGGTCTAAACCCTTCAAGTCTTTCAACTTAAGGGACATTTCTGATAGCTTTTTTTCTTTAATACCTTATCAGCCCATTCTCAAATCAAGATTTGCAGTGTATAGAGATCTGTGATATTCACAAAAGTGTCTGCAATTAGATTTTTGCTAACAACCATCTTCTTCTCCAGACAGACAAAGGCTTATACCTCTGTAAATATGACTCACATTCACTTAGCAACAGAATACAAATATTTTAAATTTTTGTGCTGAACCCTTTACTGTTCTAATGCACTGCTGAAACTTCCATTCCTAAAAAGTTCAACTTCAGATTTTATCACACAGCTGAGTAACAAGCCCAAATTTTTCCATGTTTAGACTGCTGTGATGAAAAGAACTGAGATTTTACTCATGAGACTTCACTGAAAGACCTATATAATGGATTATGATTTTTAAGACACATAATTGTTTTCTACAAAAATTATCTTAGTTCATATTTGTGTACAGAATCAGATTAGACACGTCTCAGTATTTACACATTCACCGGTGCTAAGGGAATTCATTCTTGTTAGGATCAGCAAAGACAAACTAGACAGATTCTGTGGACTGAGTCCCCAAGGAACTGTTCCCAGCCAGCATAAGAATGCTATCAGCAATTATCAAAGACAATGTCAAGAAAACATGAACTGCAGCTTTTTACATCTGGAGTGATCATGAGATGCATTTGGATATGGGAGAGAAATAAAAGACTAAGTACTTTTTTAAAATCATGGATTAATACATTCATAAAAATTATGTGCATACTTGAATATTTGTAGTATTAGTATTTTAAAAATATTTAAAGATATTATAAATAGGGTAGAAAATATCAATTGTGTTACAATGCTACAATACTACTCAGGAAAATTTAAGGTAGATCATAGTTTGTCTTTCATTTTTTCACACACAGTAACCAAAGTCAAGGTTTACTGCTTTTCACTCAGAACAAAGCAATACATTTTTCATAAAGAATTAAAATAAAACTGAATTCTGTGATTTGCAGGTATCATAAAGGAAAATAATGGTCCTTTTCTTTGACATTTGTCAAGTAAAGTCCAGAAACTTGGGTATCACAAGTTCATCGGCAGCTTGGTACAGTAACCTTTTGAGAGCATAGCAGAACAAGGGTCTTGTCATGTTTCCAACAATTGCATTTTACAAAAGCTTTTTGAAAATATTCTGACAGATCATTGTTTCCTTCTTTTGTTCATGAAATGCTGATAAACTAAAATAATTTTTTCTTATTAAGATTGCATTGTTTTTTTCCCAGTTGAATGGGACATGACTGAATAATTTATTTCCATCAGTTGAAATACTGCATATTTTTATAATAAAATATATTTTTAAGATATGACCTATCAAACCTAAATATTCCAGTAAAGTCAATACACTTTGATTCTATTATATTGAATTATGATTATTGATTTATAGTCCAAACAGAAAAGTTAAAAATTATTAGTTTCAGTCTTATCAAGATTAAGTTAGATTCTAATATTTCTTAGAGCTGCACTATAAGATAAGATTTCTACTATTTGAAATTATTTAGGTTCAGAAGTTAATCTGAATTCCAGAATTTCCCACAGGTTATCCCACTAAGCAGAGGTATGTTTTAATGACAAATTATAGGAAGCACCACTGGGTTGAATATTTTTATCTTAAGATTTGGGAGAGCATGTCTCAGTTTTGGAAAAGGCAGGTCAGAAAGATAAAGTCAATCCTATTTGAAGTGATAGATATATCCAGATGTCTTAGAATGCTCTTGAAAAGCAGAACTTAAAATCTTTACAGGAAAAATAAATTCCTGATTGTGTAAGGGAAATGTGGCTTATTAAAATAATCTTATTTTCTTGATCAGAAATATATATTTTTTTACCCATAATGGAAGCACTAGCCATAAATCACCATGCCACTTTATCCATCCCTCTTTGACACCTTATAGCCTTAGAATCTCCTCTAACAGAAGCTTGGACCAAACAGACAGACTCTCAGCAGCTGTGAGAGAGAGATGATGTGAAAAGGAACATGGTAGTCACTCTTGCTACATTTGTAGTAAAAGACATCACTGGAAATTAGACCTGTACCAGACAATTGCCTCCCCAGCCCCCCTACTTTGATTTTTTTTCCTTAGTTTATGTGTGAAGAGGGTAAAAGGTATTAGACTACGGAAAGCATTATTTCCTCTCCTGGATATTTTTTCACAGTGAACAGTCATTGCAGTTAAAGGACACCAGCACCTCTGTTACACTGAGCACCTCTAAAGAAACAAAAGCATACCTAATAATGTAACTTAAAGTTTTCAGTGCTTTAGATAGCCTTATTAATTAGGTCTAATATATTAGATACCTGAGTTGCTTATAAAGCAGATCTTTCCCCCAGAAGCATTTTAATTTATTCTCTTTGTAAATAATTTGTTCAGGAACCAGGAAGGAATTATGCTTCTGACATAATGGATTAATAAGACAATTTTCAACCAACAAAAGAAATTGAATAGAGAAATTAGTAACCAAGGATGAAACAAATTTCAAAAAATTCAAAAAATACTTTCAAAAAATACATAAACTATTTCTCTGGATTTCTACTTAGAAAAGTGCATAAAATTTCACTGACTCCATGTGATAAACTAGGACTTTCTTAAATAATGTAGGAGACTTTCTGTTGAACAAAGATGAACTTATGTTATATATATATAAACATTTACTGAATATATATATATACATATTTACTGGAGTATAAGAGTTGCTATACTGATTCTTATAAGGAAATTTTTGCATATAAGGTTATTTTGGCATGTGTGTAATGCATGTATTTTTCAGTCTGGAAATTTTGTATAATTAGGCCCTTTTAAGTGTGTCTTTTACATAGGTTAATGTCTTGATTCACCTAGAGAAGAAATAGAAAAAAAACCCTTGCTATCTCACAGAATCACACATAAGCCTTGGTTGAAAGAGACCTCCAAGATCAAGTCCAAAATTTAAATTAGATTCTTGTGCTTTGGACAAACTGGGAAAAGACAGAAACATAAAGCAGCTGAATTTTAAGTTTAAAAAATAAAATAAATCACATATACAGTGAGGTTCAAGCTGTTGAGTTCATTTGTAATCTGTGACACTCCTGCTTGGAGAATAGCAGATCCAGATTTCATGAAACACAATTTCCCAGAGATGAAGGATGTTTTCAGCTTTATCCCTCTGTAAATATGTATACAAACCCACAAATATACGTGCAATTATCTGTCCATCTACCTATCTAGAAAGCTGCGGATGGCACCTTTGCAGAAAAAGATGTGCTGATCAGTAAGTAGAAGGTGAGCCACTAGGGAGCCTGGCAGCAGAGAAGATGGCTGCCTGCAACCTGGGCTGTTTTGGCAAGCACCACACCAGCAGGTCCAGGGAGGCGAACCTTTCCCTCTCTTTGGCACTCGTGAGACCACATCTGGAGGACCGTGACCAGTTTAATGCACAGTTAGAATCTAACCTAATTTTATGTGTGTATATATATGTATAGATATCTATAATATATGTATGCATCTACAGGAATCAGGTCTTTATGGATAATGCACATACAGCATCAAGAGATAATTTTGACAATATTACAAGATAACATTGCCAGTGTTGGCAAGATTTGCTTTAGCCAGACAAAAGATTGTGTGCACCATATATTTAAATAAATAGCTATCTTTATTTTTAACGTGCAGAAAGCACTCCAGGGTTTTTAGGGATTCTGCTGTAATTTCTTTTATATGAAGATAAAATTATTGATAGGAAAATGTGTAACAATATTTAGATGAGATTCATTCAACAAGGTCAGATAGTTTAGCATTCAGGACTCTTCAGTTTCAAAAGTACTGTTTTCTTACAGAAGTGAAGGACAGAACTCTGTTTTTCTTAATTTGATAGGCAGACAACACTGGGAACATCTCCTGGTTCCTGTAGGTTAAC
Source organism: Podargus strigoides (assembly GCA_028020825.1). NCBI lineage: Eukaryota > Metazoa > Chordata > Aves > Caprimulgiformes > Podargidae > Podargus > Podargus strigoides. The sequence continues at coordinate 44,034,934 of CM051662.1, forward strand.
TCAGAACCTCAGGAAACAGCAGCTGCAGATGTGAATCATCTGAGTCTATAGTGAAGATGATTTTCTTGACCCAGGAAACCTTTTCCCATCTCTGACATGGAACAGGATTAGAAAAAACAAAACAAAACAAAACACCACATCTTTTGATAAGAGATTGTTTTGAGAGAGTTTTATGAGTAACATCCTGTTTACATGCAAAACAAATGAGTGATGGAAGGAACACAAAGTAGTTGGAGACATTAGACTTTCCTTGTAGCAGGGAAGGAGTCTACCTGGTTTAATTCTGCAGAAAGAAAAGTATGTATAAATGAAAATGTTGGAGTTAGTTTGCTGCATTCTCTGCATCTTTGCCTGGTTTTATTGTTTTGCTTTTTCAAGTGCTGGAGTAGAGGATGAACAGTCATGCAATAATGGGAGCACTGATAAATCTCTCTTTTCGATTCTGTTCTAAATGAGTTGGTGACAAAAAATCAGTCGTTTATTCTGAGATTGGAGAGGAAGATTCATTTCTAATTAGTATTGAAAAATGTCTGCTGGTTTCCAGCTCCCATGAGCTTTTGCAATAGAGTGACAGTTAATTGTCATTAATTCTAACAAAATGTTTCATCTCTAACTTACCAGCTTATTGTAATAATCAGAAATAATTAAAATTACTTTTACATTAAAACTTTTATAAATATGTAGAAACCTGTTAATTGATTCATAATGAAATAAATGAGGAAACAGAGTCTCTTTCTGTTCTGTGTAATAGAGAACGAAGCTCATTTGGAGTCTATCACTGGACTCCTGGGCACTATCACAACACAAGAAATAAATTATAACAGCAGAGCAGTGCAAATTCTACAGCTACAAGCCTGTGCTGTAATTTTTAATGATGTGTGTGAAGATGCTGCACTGTTCATAATAAATATTCGTACACAGTCTTATGCACATATACTCATCCTGTTTACAGTGTCTCTTTTCCTCCTGAGATTATTTTTTTAAAATCATTGTCAGTCTGCTGCAATCCCATTCCATTTTCTGAAGTTATGAAAATCAGTTTAAAACCATTAGTTACAGATCAATAAATCAAGCGCATTTTGTATTTGGGAAAGGGAGGGTTAGCCATATTTCTTGACCAGTTTGCACATTTGAATAACTCACAATGGGTTTCTCAGTCATTAGTCTGAATGAGTGAGGTTTTCTGATAATAATAAAATAGCAACATGGTCTGCTAATCAAGACAGCTCTACTGTCTTTATACTATGAAAATGCAAGAAGGCAATAATATTTCTTCCTCTTTGGTCTCAGGAGGACTCTAGTAAGAATTCAAAAGGTCACAGATGACCTTCAAAGTCACAAAAGACAAAGAAATGTTGATGAAAACAAGGACTAGAAGAGTGGATTTCTGCTCGTTCTTGAAGAATCAGTGCTCCCTCCAATGTCTCTGGCTGATATGTTTAGAATAAAGAGAAAGTCCCACTGTATCAGCTAAGTTGATCATCAAAATCTCTCTTTTATTTCCATTGTGGGTTTTTTTTTTTTTAGAAAGAGAAAAAAAACACCTCATAAACCATTTTCTAACAAGTATTACAAAAAAGTAAATCTTAAATTCACAAATGCCCCACAACTGAAGTCAAAGTTGGAAAATATGGGCTTGGTCCTGCAGAAAATTGCCAACATTCTGGACAATCAGGAAAAGCAAGTAACCAGAATTAATTTGGCCAGAATTTCGGAGACAGACTTTCACTCTTACCTCCCACTTTTGTGATGTCAATTTGTATGTAACATTACTGAAGAGTAATACCAATATTTACTATATAGAACTTCTTATACCTTTCAGAACACTATTTAGTCCTTGAAACATTCACATAAAACAAGAATATTATCTCCAGTTTATACAAAAAGAAACTCAGTCCTGGGTAGGTCACACACAAAGTTCACTCAACTACCAAATTATATAACTGATTATTGAACTAACTAAAACTAGAGTGGAAACTCCAGCTCTCCTGAGTAAGGCCGTTGCTACTGGAAGTTGATGCTGGGACCCATGAAAGACATAGTTACTTTAATTCAAAGAAAACATGCATTCCTATGACATTTTACTACAAAGATGGTTCTATAAACATGACACATTGAAAACCAGTTTCCAAAATTCTTAAGTCAAATAACTGTGCCATTTTTCTGTCTCAAAAACCAGAATGAAGATTCCTTCTTACTTCCTCCCCACCACCAAAGTCTTCACTAAAGCAGCTTCTACACAGGCTATTGAGGCTGTAGAATCCAAGATCCCTTCTGATACATTCAATTAACTGTTCTCTTCTGTTAATTACAAAATTACTATATTTAGAATAACAAACATGCTTGATTGCATTACTGTCCCAAAGTCCAAAACAGCAACAGCATTATCACATGTAAATGCAATATAACATTTTGTCCCTATTATGTGAAAGCCACAGAAGTCATTACCTCTGATTATTGGATCTAGACAGAATTTGACACTAGCTTTAAAAATAATTTTCCTTGCCACTGTGTAGAGTAGGATATCAAACTGGTCACAACCTGTCTACAGTTAACAGTAATAAAAATAAGGGATGACAAGAAAAATAATACTGTATGCAGATACTCTAGAACAAAAAATACCGGATTTACTTTTTCAAATTCAAGGAATTTGCTGTAAATGGAAGAATGACTGATTGCATATTTTACTAGCATTCAGAAGAGAGGTTTATTGCCAGTGAAATGTGAGGATAAAAAAACTCATATCACGGCAGGGGGAGTGCTTTGTTCCGTACAGTCCTGTTACAAGTATTACCATATATGCATTGCAGGCAGCATTCATTTAGGTACAATGTGAGCAAGGTTCTTTGTGCCATGAAGCATCTATAACTGCCTGCAGGAGTATGCTTAGAACAGCAGCAAGAAAGAGCCTGCACTGTCATATTCTGGCATTCCTACAAATTTTGGGTGGGTGACTGCTATAACAAAAGACTCTTTTAAGTTTCCTGCATGAAGCTTAAACACAAGAACTTTTTTTAGACAATGTAGAACAGAATTGTAGATTTATAGACTCTTATACATGTATGAGTATATATGAATATCAAGTGGCTATAAAGTTAGAATCAAAGAATCATAGAATTATGTAGGTTATAAGGGACTTCTAGCAGTTATTTGGCCCAGTATTTTGCTGAAAGGAAGGGTCAACTACAGCAAGTTGCTCAAAGTCATGACCAGCTGAGTTTTGAATAGGATAGGGACTCTACAGCCTCTCTGGGCAACCTCGCCAAGCATGTGATCACTCTCATGATATTTTTTTTCCTTGCATCTAGTTGACATTCCCCATCTTCTAGCTTGTCCCCATTGCTGCCTCTCACTCCATCTCCCTCTGGGAGATATCTGGCTCCGTCATATAGCAGATCAGGTAGCAACACAGCCTCCCCTGAGACTTTCCTTCTTCAGACTAACCAGATGCAGCTCTCACCCTTGCATGCCAGGTGCTACAGCCCCCTAACCATCTCAGTGACCTTCTCTACTCACTCTGGTCTGATACTGGGGGGCCCCATACTGGTCACGGTCCTCTAGATGCACTCTCAAATGTCAAAGGGAGGGGAAGGCTCACCTCCCTGGACCTGCTGCTGTGGTGCTTGCCAAAACAGCCCAGGTCATGGAGGAAACACAGCACCCAGAAAAAAGTACTCTTGTCATCTGTGCATCTGATACAACTACTCTTCATATCCTAAACAAAGGTAAATATGCTAATTCAACTACCAATATCTACATCTATCCACACACTCTACATTAACCTACTACTTTTTATTTTGTGGTAGCATTTTCGATCAGTAAAATTATCTTGGTTAATACTGGTAAAATGTTTTGTGGAGCTGTTCCAGACTTCAAATTTTGTAACCATTACATGAAAAAATCTGTAGCCCTGGGCATTCCCTTTTTCATGATTGTTTATAATTATTGGACTAAAAGTTGTTTGATATGTGGCTAAAAGGCAACTTAAGAGTACTTCTATGGGCTCAGAATCATACGATAAAAATGTCCTGGTCCTTTGAGTAGTAGCTACATGAACTTGCCTTTTACTTTAGAAGATGAAAGGAGTAACCCTCTTAGCTGAACACATGCATTGCGTATTTGAGCAGTACTCTGCCATACCATATGCTGAGAATTAAGTTCACTGCTTTGGTCAGGATCTTGGGTTTTGTTCAGGGATCTGTTTTCATGCATTGATTTTATGGTGCTGCTGCATCTCCACTATCTGCCATTGCTCAGCATTTTTTTAATCTACTAAGAAGCTGAATTTATTAAGAATTAATTCTTAATTTCATAATTTTCCATTTTGTAAGCATGATTGTGTTCACCTGGTCTTGTACCCAGTGAAAGTCTGTAAACCGTCTCCCAGTTGTTCAGCTGCTTGAGATCCAAGGATTAGTTTAGTGCAGCATAGCTGAACTACTGTAGTTTAGTTTTACAGAGAAAATCATTACTAAGATGAGTGACAGCACATGGAGCAGCAGCAGCCTCACCTCTCTCGGGCTGTTGGATCTGGCATGACACATTTTCTCCTAACAAATTCAAGATTTCAGCCCTTCTGTGAAGAGTTTCCCTTTCATATTACACTGTATTACATAACGCTGCACCCCACAACTTGCTCATAAATGAAAGACCCACTCATAAAGAAAAAGTAAATGAACCTCTTAAGTCTGTCAGTCTATTTACTGCACTTATTTCCTTCCTTTTTGCATACTTAGATTATGTCTTATTGGCAAGGACAAAGAAAACAATATAATTATATGAACAGAGATCAAAAGTTATATGTCATGACAATATATTAACATGCATAGGAAAAAAACCTCAAAACAATAGAATCAGTTTAGAAGCAGAGTCCTTTTTTTCCCCAGTACTTTTAACCAGGTCAGAAAAGAAGGACAATGAGGAGCTTTCAACTGACAAAATCCTATGTCTTCATGCACTTATGGAAATGAAGGTATGCAGCTTGAAAATAAGAAAATTAATTTCAGAAAATAAAAAAAAAAAAACCTCAGATCTACAAACAATAAAACTGACCGAAAGTACAAACTGATTATGTGGAACTTGTCTCAATAGGCCGAGCCGGGCTGGGATGATGTCAGGCATGTCGGCCAGGCGTGCTTCCCTCACATGGAACCCTGCCTTAACTCTGAACTGCCAGCCACCAATTGAAATCTGTCTCTCTAGTCATTATATACACACACTTGAGGGATTTTTTCTTTTTTCTCTTTTTTTTTTTCCCAACATTTGTCATTCATCAGAGTACTACAAAGCTACAATGCTACTTGATTTCCTACACAGCCAGCGTGCCTATATGCCTGTATTCCTGTGGTTGCACAGCATCCCAGATTCAACTGGCTGGGTGAGAAGACCCCTGTCTCCCTCTGTGTCTGCTGGTCAGTGTTTGTGATACGATCCTGCAAAGACAACAGCATAGGTTTCAAATCCTTAAGACTGAGGATTGCCTAGAACTCAAGTGTTTAACGTATGATTTAATTCCAAGATTCCTGTCATCTTGTTTAATACAGAAATAGAGATGCTTAAAAGCTTTGACCTCAAATGTAGTATAGTCCCTGGAGCATACTGTAGAGCATACTATATGTGACAAAAAAAGGATCAATCCTTTATTGGAAATGGAAAGCTTAATAAAAAGCCGCATTAAAAGTAAGTTTGCTAATGCAACCAAATAACTGAAAATGAGTAAGGCTGTCCTGAAAGGAAGTGTGATTCGAGTGCAAATGCACAGATTTTTAGTCTCTGAATGCATCTGGAGGCATGGAGCAGGTGGGACCTAGTCAATTAATTCCTATTATCCATATGATTAAGTATGGTTATTCATATCAATGCTATTATAATTGTCTGTCACAGTCCTTGGCGATCCTTGAATTTCTGAAACTCTTAGCAAAGTCAGTCTAGCCATTTATTTTAGTGTAGCTCTCCTGAAGCTCAGAGAGCCTACTGCAGTGCCAATGTGAAACACTGTGAGGCACAGGAGGGAATTCACTACAAGTGTGCAAGAAACTGATACCTCCTCTCTCTGTCATAGGAAGGAAGTTAACCAGCCCACTGAGGATTTGGGTCTGCTTATTCTCTTGTCTACTTCTAACTCAGAAGCAACCTAAAGGTCTCTGTCAGATACCAGGAAGAAACAATTACCCAACTGGGAATGAAACATTTACCCTTTAGAAATTTTTGGTTAAACCAAACAAAGAAAGAGAGAACTACAGCCTTCAGAAGTTTTACCTGTTCTGGAAAGATTTCAATGAATTACTGTTACTTCTAAGAACCCATAGACAATTATTTGATAGAAAGGATAATTCAATGTCTTACTAAATCCTATTCATGTAAGTTAAATTAGTATATAGGAAAAATTAACTGTAAAATTTGGTGTGATATACTAGAGCTATAATTGCATATGAAATGCATAGTGTGTTTCTGGACATATTTTACAGATTTATAACACAAAGTCATTAAATGTATCACCTCTGTGGTTCATTCTATACTGCTGTTCCAAAACCTGCAAATTTCCAGATACTTCCCAGCACCCCCATGGAAGAGGACTGATCCATTTTCCAGTGACACAATCACCTGATGAAAGTTCTCAGAGCTCTAGTGACATAGTTGTAGTGTCCATACATTTGAACATAATCTCACTGTTTGTTTTCTTGAGAAAACCTCACATAGAATCACAGAATGTTAGGGATTGGAAGGGACCTCAAAAGATCATCTAGTCCAATCCCCCTGCCAGAGCAGGAACACCTAGGTCAGGTCACATAGGAACATGTCCAGGCGGGTTTTGAATGTCTCCAGAGAAGGAGACTCCACAACCTCTCTGGGCAGCCTGTTCCAGTGTTCTGTTACCCTCACTGTGAAGAAATTCTTCCTCACATTTATGTGGAACCTCCTATGTTCCAGCTTGCACCCATTGCCCCTTGTCCTATCATTGGATGTCACTGAGAAGAGCCTGGCTCCATCCTCATGACACTCACCCTTGACATATTTATAAACATTAATAAGGTCACCCCTCAGTCTCCTCTTCGCCAAGCTAAAGAGACCCAGCTCCCTCAGCCTTTCCTCATAAGGCAGATGTTCCACTCCCTTAATCATCTTTGTGGCTCTGCGCTGGACTCTCTCAAATAGTTCCCTGTCCTTCTTGAACTGGGGGGCCCAGAATTAGACATGATACTCCAGATGTGGCCTCAACAAGGCAGAATAGAGGGGAAGGAGAACCTCTCTTGACCTACTAACCACCCCCTTTCTAATATACTCCAGGATGCCATTGGCCTTCTTGGCCACAAGGGCACATTGCTGGCTCATGGTCATCCTGCTGTCCACCAGGACCCCCAGGTCCCTTTCCCCTACACTGCTCTCCAGCAGGTCAGCCCCCAACCTGTACTGGTACATGGGGTTGTTCTTCCCCAGATGCAAAACTCTACACTTGCCCTTGTTGAATTTCATTAAGTTTTTTCCCGCCCAACTCTCCAGCCTATCAAGGTCTCGTTGAATGGCAGCACAACCCTCTGGTGTGTCAGCCACTCCTCCCAGTTTGGTGTCGTCAGCAAACTTGCTGAGGATACATTCTGTACCCTCATCCAGGTCGTTGATGAAGATATTGAACAACACCGGTCCCAGTATCCACCCCTGAGGGACTCCACTAGTCACAGGCCTTCAACTAGACTCCATCCCATTGACCACAACTCTCTGGCTTCTTTCCTTCAGCCAGTTCACAATCCACCTCACTACCTGATCAACAAACCCATACTTTATCAGCTTATCTACAAGGATGCTGTGGGAGACAGTGTCAAATGCTTTACTGAAATCAAGATAAACCACATCTACCGCTCTACCATCATCTATCCACCTAGTTATTTCCTCATAGAAGGCAATAAGGTTGGTCAAACATGACTTACCCTTGGTAAAACCATGTTGACTGCTCTTAATGACCCCCTCATCCTTGATGTGCCTAGAGATAGTGCCAAGAACAAGCTGTTCCATCACCTTTCCAGGGATGGAGGTGAGGCTGACCGGTCTATAGTTACCCGGGTCCTCCTTCTTGCCCTTCTTATAGATTGGAGTGACATTTTTTAGTTCAACTTTACTTTCTTGAGATGTCATTAAGCCTCCTTTTATTTTGCCATATGACTGCAACTGACTTTCTAGAAACCAGATCAAAATAATCCAGAATGAATATCGATAAAAAAATCCACATACGTTAAAAAAAAAACAAAACCAAAAACAACTATTAAGATCTTTCACCAGTGAAAGTCATGACCTCTTCCTGATGTTATTTTCTGTCTAGTTACTGATATGTAGGATCCAGATGTCTGTTCTGCCTTTACAACTGAAAACAAGAGTAACAGAGAATGACTTCAACACACCCCTTGTCTGTGCTACAGATCATTAGCAATACTATAAATAGCATGATCAAATCCCAGACTGCAGATTCAGTCATAAAAGTGTCTTCATTTCATGCTGATTCAGAGGGGCAGCAGCATTAACTGCAATCATCAAGGAATGTGACATCTCCACCGAATTTTCCACAGCTCACTGGTCTGGTGGCAGGACGATTGTTAAAAATTAATGAGGACCATCCGATGTGGATAAGTACAGCTTGGCAACTATGAAAGCCATTACATTACCACTTGCAAATGGGAAGTATATTATTCTATGATAGATTGTAATAGATTATTTAGATTATGTTTCATTCAGGAAGTAGTAAGTCTTCTTACTCTTTTAAAATTTGACTACAATGTTTTATTTGTTACATTTATAAGCCAGGGAATAGGAGAAGTATTTTCACATTGTTTTCTATTTTTCCTCTGTTGAAAGTACACTTCTGCCTTCTGTTTTTCCATTACAACCATTCACTTCTCAATCAGTCTAAGAAAGTTGAGATTCTAAAATCTAAAGTTTTTGAAGAGATTGATTCTGACAGTTAATAAGCAAAATATCCATGTGTTTTATCCAGTAATTTCAATCTTCATGTCTGGATTTATACGGAATAGCACAACTATCTTATGTGTCTGTATTTTTTAATTGCAACAAACTATTTCACCCAAAATCATGGGCCTGATGAAGGATTTGCTGGATTAAATTCTCTGGGCTGTTTTATGCATAGGGACAGAGTAACTCTCATACTATTCAGAAGATTGCTTAAGAACTCCTGCATAGAGGCTGATGCAAAAGGATGGACTGACAACTATAAGAGTAGGCTGACTGCCCTATGTTCTCGTTTACCATTATGGACACTGACCATTTGTCTTGAAATTATAGATACTAGACACCTGATGCTGCTGTCAAAGAATGAGACTAGACAAGTGACATTTCTTTATCCATACTCAATACTCTGAGAATGTCTGAGTAGTTCAGGGACTTGAAGACTGGCAGGAGAACCAATGTGTGTGCTATCTCTGCCTTTTAGGGAGAAAAATCCAATCAAATTTAGCCAAGTTGTAATACTTTGAAAATATGCAGCGGATATGACCAATACCTAGAGTCTGCAGTGATTCTGGGAGCAGGTAAACAAATGGTCTGGCATAGAAATAAGAAGAGTTTTAAGTATGGGAGACAATGCTTGAATGAATCTAAGAGATGGAGCATGCTTCACCCTATTAACCCATTAATCCATTAACCCAGCACTGCCAAGTCACCACTAAACCATGTCCCTCAGCACCTCATCTACATGTCTCTTAAATACCTCCAGGGATGGGGACTCCACCACTGCCCTGGGCAGCCTGTTCCAGTGCTTGACAACCCTTTCAGTGAAAATAGTTTTTCTAATATCCAGTCTAACGCTCCCCTGGCACAACTTGAGGCCATTATCCCTTGTATATATCTGCCTTTTGCTAGCAAAAAGGCAACAAACCATAATGAACGTTTCACCTTAACAAAAATACGTTGCCCTAACCCCATCCATATCATACACATGGCATTTAATAGAAGCTTGAGATTGTTTGGGCACATTAATATCCAGAGCTGAATTAACAATAGTAAATACTAGGAACTGCACAGACAGGACTGGACTAGTAAAAAGTACAGAAGTGTAATACAGTTGAGAAACCCTACTGTCTTAAGTGGCATTTGAGCCAAAAATAACTATTAGCCTTCTTATAGTGATTAGAGCAGACCTAGTCATAGCTAGATTGAATGACAATATATCTCAGTTTTACAAGCACTTGTAATACTCACTGCATATATCATTATTTAAAACTTTGTACTGTGTAATCACAGATTACTGAAATAAATACAGAGAGCTTTTAATAAATACATCAAGCTTTTAAATTAACTGGAGCCTGCTATTAATTATTTCCTATTAGGTACACGACTTGACTAGTTAAACTGGTTATTGGATTCTTCATACAGTAGCCCCTGAACTCCTTCAGTCAATTAAATCCTTTATTGCATCTGATCTGCCAATGTCAGCGTCACTTCTAATCTCTTAAATCCACACTGGTTCAGCAGCTTTAAATGTACTTAGTCTGTTGCAAAATTAGGAAGTTATGCAGACAGAATCCTTTCCCTCACCCTCCTCCCTCTGTGCAAACCACAAAGCTGCTAACAATGTAAAAGATATAAACACTTATACTTCAGCCTCTATGTATACACTCATATAGCTACAGAATGAGAAATTTTTTAATATGAGCTACAGAATGTGAAGGGGAAAAACATACAAACACAAAACCTACGTCAGGTTGTTTCCTACCGGCATATTGTACATTGAACACTTTGAATCTTTGACTCAGTTTCTTATCACTTTAAATTATGGAAATTAGCAGAACAAAGTAACTATAATTCCAGAACTGCAAATTTGAACATCTTGGTATTAATCATCACCATTTTTGATTTATATCTCAGAAGTGTTCCAGAACATTTTTTTAAGTTGGTACAAGATTACATTCCCTCTTCTTAAATCTCCCCATTTCTTTGTTCATCAACAAAACCTAGACTTCAAAGGAAAAATACAGGTGTTAAAGGAAGAGAAAGAAAAATAGAGGTATTAAATTATTGAATTATTGTTCTGTGCAATGGTATTGTCAGCCTAATGACTCTTTAGTTCACCTGAAGAGCAGCATAAACATGCAGGTTATTTATTTCCATATTGCAGAGTTTGCCAGACACAGACTTGTTTTGCCTTTAAAACATTCCCTTCCTAAAGGATCTCCTTTTTGCCAGTAAAAGCTACTCTTCACGTATTATAGCCATTGTAATAAGTGTGCATAATAAATTTGTTGATCAAACCGAACCATTAAACCTTTTAGCTCTGTGGGAAATGATAAGCCTTGAAACTGGCCTAAACACGCTTTTTGCAAAACCTGCTTGGATCATGCTTGCCTTGCAGAACCTGCTTGCCCTGCAAGACCTGTTTTCTTAAGTTATAACCACAGTATCCGGCTAAAATGTTTGTCTGATAAGGAAATATGTTGAGTCTTTTCGCAATGAAGGCGCATATCTCAAGAAACCAGGACATGACTTACGGCGCAGAGGAAGACTACAGCCTTCATCCCACGACCACCTACGACCATCAGAGGGCAGAAAACGACCGCCTAACAACAACACATGCAGCCGTAGAAGATACCGAGTTGGGAAAGCCACGCCCGGGAACCATGGACTATAAATAGGGGACTGGCGGGGAGGGGGGTGTGCGCCATCGGTGGAGCGGAGACTCCCGTGGCCGCCCAGTGCTGTTTTGCCTGTTTACCTTCTTCAGTAAAATTACCTTATAATTGGAGAAATCTTTGGTCTTAATTTATAACAAATTTTGGTGCCGTGACTCGGATAAAGGTTAACTCGATTTGGATTCCAAACTCCAGGGAGGTGCCCCGTCCCATTTTTGGACAGCCCTGAAGTGGACGAAAGCCTCTTCGAGACCTTTACCTCCGAACCCCAAATTCGGTAAACAGGCAAAAGAAAAGAAAACTGCAGTACCCCGTAATTTTTGTGCACAAAGAGCCGGATGAAGACCCCAGGGAGAGGGTAAGTATTTTGCGTGATTCCGTTTGGTCGGGGTGGGTTTCCTGAAGTGCGCATGAACGAGACGCTCCCCCGAGGGGCGAAGTGAGTGTGGACCCTCTTGTAGTGCGGTTCTCATTGCCCGCGAGGGCGTGAGCCACGAACGAGGGGCGCGTGTGTGTGTGTGAAAGAAGGCACTTCGGAAGATGAAGCAGAAGAAGAGCAAGCCTTCTGACTCCAGGGGGAGCCCCAAGGGTGGGTTACCTGAGATACCACTAGACAGTCCCCTAGGGTTAATGATTGCCCATTGGGATAGTTGTCTGTCTAGGCGAGGAAAAAGCAGAGACAAAATGGTTCATTACCATTATGGTAGTTTGGGGAGGTAAAGAAATAAGAAGAGATCATTTGTTTTGGCCGATTTTTGGATCATTCGAAGACTGGATATGCCAGGCTTTAAACATTTATGTAAATTCCAAGGAACCTTTTAGTGTAGAGGAAAGTGAATATGCTCAGTTGTGGTTAACAGCGGACCCGAGAACTCACTTATTAGCATTAAGTGAAAAGAAACCTAAGGAAAAAAAAAAAAAAAAAGTAAACAACCTGAAGACCTTCCCACACCTCCACCTCCTTACACCTCCCCCGCTCCCGTTCCTAACCCGTCCCCTCCTTCACCTCCCCCTCTCCCCATAGCACCGAACCCCGAGTCAGACTCAGACTCTGCTAGTTCCCCAGAGGAGACCCGCAGGGTTACACGAAGTCAAACCAGAAAACAGAAGCAATTAGGAGAGGGGCTATATCCTCTAAGGGAAATAGCAATGGGGGGTCCCCGGCCCGGAACGGGTTTTGTGTCGGTGCCCCTGGGTTCCGGAAATGTGGGGGAGGTGATTCGAGGAGCGGGGGTGGGAGTCTGGGATCGGCGGCGCCGACGAGGTCCCGGCGCGGATATAGGATGGCCACTGCAGCAGCCTGCCTGGGACGGCCAGGGCGCGGAGCATAGAGCCCGTGTGGCGAATCTGCGCACAGTAGTTATCCGGGGGATCGGAGGGTCTGTTCCCAGGGGACAAAATATTAGTGGAGCGTTTGGTGAACATCAGGGGAGGGATGAGGCCCCCACTGGGTGGTTGGAAAGGTTGCGGAGAGGTTTGCAGCTTTGTTCGGGGCTGGACCCGGCTGCTCGGGTGGGGCAGGCCTTGTTGGGGACCCGGTTTGTGGCGAGGTCTTGGACAGATATTGGAAAGAGACTGGAGGGGTTGGAGGATTGGCAAGAGAGAGGGTTGGATGAACTATTAAGAGAAGCTCAGAAAGTGTATGTTAGACGGGAAGAAAAAACTCAGAAAAGGCAGACAAGGATTCTTGTAGCAGCAATCCAAAAAAGACAGAAAGTGGCACCCCCTAAGGAGAGGCCACCCCGGGCAGGGGGCTTTGGGAATTCGTGGCCGAAAAACAGACCTCCGGGAAAACCAGCTGGTCCGAGAGACTTGAGAGAAGTTGAATGTTTTTTATTGTCAGAAGAAAGGACATCTGAGGAGGAATTGTAGAAGGTGCATGCAAGATGAGAAAGTGTTTAATGCAGAATAGGGGTGTCAGGGGCTCTATTTGCTGGGGACCTCAAAAGGAACAGAGCCCTTGATAAAATTGAAGCTGGGTCCCCAGCACCAAGAGATAGAGTTCCTTGTGGACTCTGGGGCAGAAAGATCTACTGTCCAAGTTGTACCCTGGGGATGTACACCCTCCTCAGAGAAACTACGAGTAATAGGAGCAAAGGGGGAACCCTTCCAAGTACCAGTAATCAAAGAAGTAGAAATAGAAGCTCCGTCCCGGTTTGGGATGGGGTCCTTTTTACTAGTGCCTGAAGCAGAATATAATCTGTTGGGTAGGGATTTAATGATTGAATTGGGAATCAGTTTAGAAGCAAAAGATAAGGAAATAGCAGTAAAATTATATGTTCTGACAACGGAGGATGAAGCCAAAATTAACCCTGAGGTATGGTATACTCCAGAGTCAGTGGCGAAATTAGATATTGCTCCTTTTGAAGTTACCATTACTAATCCAGAAATACCCATTAGAGTTAAGCAGTACCCCATATCACAAGACGGCCGACAGGGACTGCAGCCGGTGATTGACCGACTGCTGCAGCAAGGGTTACTAGAACCTTGCATGTTTCCACATAATACCCCTATCTTACCCATAAAGAAACCAGACGGGTCCTATCGATTGGTACAAGATTTAAGAGAAGTGAATAAAAGAACCATTGCTAGATTCCCAGTAGTAGCCAACCCTTATACCCTGTTAAGTCAGCTCTCCCCGGAACTGCAATGGTATAGTGTGATAGATTTAAAAGATGCATTTTGGGCTTGCCCTCTAAAAAAAGAGTGTAGGGACTATTTTGCCTTTGAGTGGGAAAACCCTGAGACCCATCGGAAACAGCAGTACCGATGGACTGTGCTCTCGCAAGGGTTCACAGAATCACCAAATCTATTTGGGCAGGCCCTAGAGCAAGTACTTGAGACTTTTGAATTAAACCCAGAAGTGACTTTAGTACAGTATGTAGACGATCTGTTATTGGCAAAGACCAAGAAGCTGTTAGAAGTGAAAGTATTAAATTACTAAACTTTTTGAGTTTAAAGGGGCTAAAGGTTTTGAAATCTAAATTGCAGTTTACTGAAGAAGAAATAAAATATCTGGGACACTGGCTAAGCAAGGTGACTAAGAGATTAGACCCCGAGCAAGTAAATGGTATTTTATCCCTCCAAGCCCCTAAAAATAAGAGACAAATACGGCAGTTACTAGGTCTCTTAGGTTACTGCCGACAGTGGATTGAGAGTTATAGTAATAAAACAAAATTCCTATATCAAAAATTAGTAGGGGAAGGATTAATAAAGTGGAGCAAGGAGGACGAGGAATGCTTAGAGAATTTAAAAACCGATTTGATGAATGCTCCAGTATTAAGCCTACCCAATATCCGGAGACCCTTCTATTTGTTTGTAAATACAGAAAAAGGAACGGCATTTGGAGTACTAACCCAAGAATGGGCTAGGAAAAAGAAACCTATAGGCTATTTTTCAAAACTGTTAGACCCAGTTAGTAGAGGGTGGCCTACCTGCTTGCAAACCATCGTGGCTACAGCTCTCTTAGTCGAAGAAGCTAGAAAAGTAACCTTGGGGGGGGAGTTAAAGGTATATACGCCTCATAATATACGTGGGGTATTGCAGCAAAAAGCTGATAAATAGATTACAGATGCAAGGTTATTGAAATATGAAGGTATTTTAATTCAGTCCCCCAAACTAGAACTCGAAACAACTAGTTTGCAAAATCCAGCTCAGTTCCTATATGGGGAACCGAGTGAATGTTTAACCCATGATTGTGTCCAACTAATAGAATATCAAGCTAAGATTAGAGAAGACTTAGAAGAGGAAGAACTACAGAGTGGGGAAAAATTATATGTGGATGGGGCATCACGAATGGTGGAGGGGAAGCGAAAATCTGGATATGCCATCATAGATGGATACACTTTAACGATAAAAGAATCTGGCCCCCTTAATGCAACCTAGTCAGCTCAAGCCTGTCAATTATATGCAGTATTACGAGCTTTACAAATGTTAAAAGATAAAGTGGGTACTATATTTACGGATTCCAAATACGCCTTCGGAGTAGTCCATACCTTTGGAAAAATCTGGGAAGAGCGAGGGCTAATAAACTCCCAAGGGAAGAGCTTAGTGCATGAGGCCCTAATAAAGCAAACTTTAAAGGCTTTGAGGGGGCCCAAACAAATTGCAGTGGTACATGTAAAAGGCCAAAGAGGTGTATCGACTCAAATACGGGGAAATAATCTAGCAGCTGAAGAAGCTAAAAGGGCCGCCTTACTAATACTAAAAGAGACTGATCCAACAACCAACAAATCAGACCACACTATGAGCTTTACCTCTCAAGAGAAAACGAAACTCAGGGAATTAGGAGTCACAGAAAAAGAGGGAAAATGGTTGCTCCCTGATGGGAGAGAAGTACTCCCAAAGGGGGTGGCATGGAGGATACTAAGAGAATTTCACAGGCAAACCCACTGGGGAGTACAAGCATTAGTAGACCAGTTTGCAAATAAATATATGTGTATAGGAATATATAATAGAGCCAAGAAAATTATTGGGGAGTGCTTAACTTGTCAGAAAGTAAATAAACAACAACTTAGAGAAAAAGTACCTGGAGGGTGTGAATTGGCCAAGAGACCATTTGAGAAATTACAAATTGATTTTACTGAACTTCCCAAGGAAGGCAGATATAAATACCTCTTAGTGCTAGTAGATCATTTAACCCACTTTGTTGAGGCTTTTCCAGTGGCCTGAGCCACTGCAAAAACAGTAGTTAAAATACTGTTAGAAAACATTATACCACGATACAGAAACATAGCGATAATTGATTCAGATCGGGGACCTCATTTCATTTCTAAAACTATTAGAGAAACTCTAAACCCCTTGGGAACAAAATGGGAGTATCATACCCTGTGGCACCCACAGAGTTCGGGGAAAGTTGAAAGAATGAATGGTGAAATTAAGAAGCACCTGACCAAATTGATGATTGAAACTAAAATGAGCTGGGTGAAATGTCTGCCATTAGCCCTCTTAAATGTGAGGACGCAACCCAGAGCAGACACTGGAATTTCTCCTTTTGAAATGTTATATGGGATGCCTTATAACTTAGAGAAACCGATCAAACACCCAAAAGTAGAGGAAAAACTTTTGCAGGAATATATTGTAGAACTAATGAAAAGAAGGCAAGAGCTAATAAAACGAGGACTGATAGTATGAAGACCACCTCTGGACATCGCGATACATAAAATTAAACCGGGAGACAAGGTGCTTATCAAAACTTGGAAAGAATCATCTTTAACTCCCCGTTGGGAGGGACCTTTTCTTGTCTTGCTCACCACAGATACTGCAATCCAGACTGCTGAGAGAGGGTGGACTCATGCAAGCAGAATAAAAGGACCAATTCAAAGCTCTCACTGGGAAGCCACTGGAGATCCGGACACCTTGAAAGTGACTTTTCGGAGAAAAACGGATGAGTATCTCTAGAAGTGGCGACAGCTTTGATTTTGACAAATTATTTTGTACAACTCCTAATTGTATATGTTACCCCTTTGTATGTTTTCAGTGTAAACGGTGCAGAGAAAAGTGGTGGGTTCACTGCCGGGACGGTGTTCCTCCTAATCCTATTTGTGACCAATGTTATAACCAAGAACGAAAACTAACTGAGCAAGCCCTTAGGGTAGGAGTAATTACGGGAAAAATTGTCAAAAATTCTCATGAGTGGTGGAAAATTTTTTACCAGAGAAATAAATCCCAAGGTATATTGTTTCCACTCTAACGAGCCCAAAATAATAGAAGCTGAAATTGCCTAAATAATCTGTAGAGGGACTGTGTTTAAAATACCGTGTGGAGTTACAGAAGTAAAGAATAAAAACTGGGAGGCATACAAGTCAAGGTGAGCTAAAAATGAAAGAGGTTCCCCTGAAGAATACGACTGCTGCCGAGAAGATGGGATGCCCTGCTGCTCTAAGCAACAGAGTAGGCAGAGGAAAAGGCAGAGGCGTACTGCGGTGGGGATTGAGGTTAATGAACCGCCTCTGGAATAAGCAAAAAAGGCCCTTTGACTTAAAACCCCCAGACCAAAAGACCCCTGGACTCCTCCAAAATACTCTACCCCTCTCAGAAAATAAGATAAAACACCAAAATAAATATCTAAAAACTCAGACCAAAAATAGAAATAGACCACCTTCCTCGAACCTAAAGATAAATCTGTGGATAATATGCTTATTAGAAATGGCTTTAGGAATTGCCCAAGGAAAGGAAGACTCCCACCAACCCTATAACTGGACCCTAATCAGACGGGAAGACTCTAAGGTTCTAGCATTTAATGTAACCGCAGGATCGCCTTCCTTTAATGTAGTTAATAATAACTTATTCGACATAGTAATGGGAAAGATGTGGGAAAAGGAAGTATTTACCAAAGCTACCTACTGGTGTCCTAGATCAAATCCAGGAAAGAGATACTGTGACAATCCAGAACACTATTTTTGCCCTTCTTGGGGTTGTGAAACAATCGCCACTGCCTGGACTGTAAAGACTCCAGACAAATACCTTCAAGTTAATTGGATCCCCACAGGCTGTCGAAAGACTACTTATCACTGGGATAGCATAGTTCGTGATGGAGGTACTTGCAAGTCCTTAGAACTTAAAGTACTACAGCCCCAAGACCCTGGATGATTAACAGGAAAAACCTGGGGTGTAAAACTCTGGGAATATGGGACGGGCAGGGGAATGCTAATATTAATAATAAAAAAAGAAGTTAAATCTATACAAGTAGCAGTAGGTCCCAACTCTATAGTCAAGGGCCCTAAAATAAAAACTACCTCAAATAATACAATGATAAATAAAGAAAATATGACCAAGAAGACCCTGAGAGGAAGGAGCCAACCCAATCCTCTGTGGGAAATCATACAAGCCACTTATAAAACTTTAAACTATTCTAAGCCAAATCTGACATCAGGCTGTTGGCTTTGCTACGATGTTAATCCACCTTTCTATGAAGCAATCGGAGTGAATAACACATATCATTTAAGCTCCGAAATTATGCCTCCTGAATGCTCCTGGGGAGATAGGAAAACGGGAATAACTATGCAACACGTTACGGGAATAGGAACATGTATAGGTAAAATACCAAAAGCTATGCAATCAGTCTGTGGCACTATTAAAAACAACATTAACAAAGCCAAAAGTAAATGGATTATTCCTCAAAGGGAAGCTCGATGGATTTGCTCAAAAACCGGGCTTACTCCCTGTATATCTCTAAATGTGTTTAATCCTTCTCAAGAATATTGTATACAAGTTGCTATTATCCCAAAGGTACTATATCACCAAAAACATGTCCTTTATGACTATTGGAACACAAAAACACAACATAGAGCAAAAAGAGAACCTATAACTGCTATTACAATAGCTACTCTATTGGGCCTTGGAGCAGTAAGAGCAGGGACAGGAGTCGCTTCCCTCATCCAACAAAACCGAGAATTTAGCGCCCTAAGAGCTGCAGTAGATGAAGACTTAGAAAGAATAGAGAGATCTATGACAGCATTAGAAAAATCTCTAACTTCATTATCGGAGGTAGTACTGCAAAATAGAAGAGGAATGGATCTTCTCTTCTTGCAACAAGGGGGACTGTGTGCAGCCTTAAGGAAAGAATGTTGCTTTTCTGCTGACCACACGGGAATAGTCAGAGATAACATGGCAAAACTACGAGAGGAATTAGAGAAAAGAAAGAAAGAAAGAGAAGCCCAACAGAGTTGGTATGAATCATGGTTTACCTAATCCCCATGGTTAACTACCTTATTGTCTACCATAGTAGGACCACTAACAGTATTAATGCTTATTTTAACCTTTGGGCCTTGCATATTAAACCGAATTACCAAGTTAATTAAAGATCGCTTGGAAGCCGCAAACCTTATGTTACTGAAGCAAAACTTAGAAGATAGCACTATAGAACAAGAAGCTATCGATATTTCATTAGCTCAGAAAATAGTTGCTCAGTTTGATCAACAAAATGGTAAAAACAAACAAAAAAAAAATGTAATAAGTGTGCATAATAAATTTGTTGATCAAACCGAACCATTAAACCTTTTAGCTCTGTGGGAAATGATAAGCCTTGAAACTGGCCTAGACACGCTTTTTGTAAAACCTGCTTGGATCATGCTTGCCTTGCAGAACCTGCTTGCCCTGCAAGACCTGTTTTCTTAAGTTATAACCACAGTATCCGGCTAAAATGTTTGTCTGAGAAGGAAATATGTTGAGTCTTTTCGCAATGAAGGCGCATATCTCAAGAAACCAGGACATGACTTACGGCGCAGAGGAAGACTACGGCCTTCATCCCACGACCACCTACGACCATCAGAGGGCAGAAAACGACCGCCTAACAACAACACATGCAGCCGTAGAAGATACCGAGTTGGGAAAGCCACGCCCGGGAACCATGGACTATAAATAGGGGACTGGCGGGGAGGGGGGTGCGCCATCGGTGGAGCGGAGACTCCCGTGGCCGCCCAGCGCTGTTTTGCCTGTTTACCTTCTTCAGTAAAATTACCTTATAATTGGAGAAATCTTTGGTCTTAATTTATAACAGCCATATAAGCCTCTAAACTACGAAAAAAATTCCCCTCACAGGTTAGGCACGTCACCTTTATTCGGAAAGAGAAGGCAAACCAGACCAGACTCTTACCAGCCACAGGGAAAACAATTGCTCCAGCTCGATCCAGCAGTGCTGTGTGAGAGCAGGCAGCGTGAGCAGTCCTCGGGCCTCACACAAAAGCGAGATAATTGGCGCTGTACACATCCATCCCGGCGGCGTTAGCGCGGCGGCGCTGCCCCGGCCGAGTCGGGCTGGGATGATGTCAGGCACGTCGGCCAGGCGTGCTCTCATTGGCTTCCCTCACCTGGAACCCTGCCTTAACCCTGAACTGCCAGACACCAATTGAAATCTGTCTCTCTAGTCATTATATACACACAGTTGAGGGATTTTTTCCTTTTTCTCTTTTTTTTTTTCCCCTTTGTTTTTTTTTATCGGTTTTTTTTGGCTTAGGGAAAATGAGTCTGTACAAGAAGCTTCTGCTCTGGGGACCAGCAGTGGCAGGTGCTTGTTGCTTAGCCACTGAATGTAGCAATTAAAAAAAAAAATAATTCTAAAAACTAATTTGCCTAAATTATTAAACAAGACCCTCAGATAACTGCATTCTCATAATCTGTTTACTAAATGACAATAATCATCAAAATATTGTACAGAAGGAAAAGGAAAGGTTAATGCATGCGGCACCTGCCAAACTCACTTTTTTTAATGATTTTGCATTTCCTTCGCTTAAACCATGAGATTAATAAAGGTGCGCACTGGAAAGAGGGTGTAAATTCAAGAACATTGCACTGTTGCAATGTCAGGTTAATTACTATGTCTTTTTAAGTACTTAAAACTAACAGCAAAAGTAAAGATATGCACAAACGTACATGCACACTTATTCTTTGAATGCTGAGTAGCAGCCTAGACATTCTGTAGTAAATGAGGCATGAAACACACTGCCAAATGTATGATGTCCTAAATATGGTGGCTCTAAGTATTTTACTATATTATAGACAATATCATAAATTACATGAACTTTTAAATGAGTCCAAATTGGTGCTTAAAGAATTTATTTTTCTATAAATGGATATTTTAATTTCTCACCTTTAGGTGACAAAAAATCCTATTGCTTTAGGGAGAAATGCAAAAAATCTTATCAAGCACATGTATTTGTATCTTTTGTTCTACAACAACTTTTTCTTTCATCTATGAAAAATATTTTTTTCTTTCAATGGATAGGAACCTGATTCAATATTTATTTACAGCAAATTATGTATTACACTAGTTTATTTATGGTCTGCTATCCCTCATGACCAAAAAAAAAAAGCATTCTTTTTTAAAAATGATCTTACACAATTTGTTCTCTGTGGAATAAAGCAAAACCAAAGAACCAACAACACCAAGCCAAACAAACAGGAAAACCAAAATACAATCAGACACGGTTTAGCTTAATATATAAGATGTGAAACATAAGATTTCTACAATAAACTTGATAAACATCTCTGCCATTTCCTTTTGGTTCTTTCACAAAGTTAGAGACTCAGGAGATTAAATTCTGGGGATTTAATAAATGGCAGTCCTGTGTGGGGATCTGGAGGCTAACCTATTAGTCAAAACATACTTTAGACCAAAATGAAAGCCTCTGTTCACTTATTTCTGCTCAGAAAACATGGGAGTTCACATGGAAATGTGTATAAAAATAAGATTCATTGCCATGCAAAATGACAAAACTGAATTACAGATCAGAAAAGATGAATTTGGACAATGGGAATGACAGCTTTGCTTTTGTATGATTAATGACAAAGGTAAGACATAGCAATTGCTAAGAAGATATGAGTCATGAGTAAAAGAATCATTGATGAGATAAAATATGCTTAGACATATCATATATACAAGTTATATCCCCTGAAAATAGTGCTATAAATAGTCTAGACCAAACAGACACATTGTTGACAAAATTTGTTTAGGTGGGTTGATTTGGCCTGAAAAATACACCAATTTCCCATATCTAGTTAATCGTACCCTGATGAATCAAAGTTCAATGCTTTTTTTATTCTTACATAGACTACACTTTATCCCTTAACAGAGCGTATCACTCAGATGACCTGCTAGACAGTCTTTAATGGTAGACTGCCGTACTCTTACAAAGTCTTCAGCGTTCATAAAGTGTGTTATCTACAGTGATAATACATGCTTTACGAACTAAGTAGTAACTAAATAGAAAATTTGCTTAGAATGGGTAGCACAAATGCTAGTTCGGAATTTTAGTGGAAGATACTTCTTAACAAATGGCCTGTAAATTTTGACATATTTCCTTTAGAAACAGTATTTTTTCTGTAGTAAAATATGATACATGCATATTTTTGAATGGAATGACTTATGAATATTAGTGATAAATTATCAGTTTGTACATGCTTCTTGTTTTAAGAACAAAAATTATCTATCATCAGTGTTTTTAAAAACATGGTTGACTTTGGAGATTCAGGCTGAACAAAGGTAACAGCTGTAGATAGCAGAGCAGTTCCATGATCCTAATCAAGTCACACAGCATTTTTCACACTCAACATGCTGTCACACATGGGTTATAGCCAGTTTCAATTTAGTATTACTTATATTGCAAATAGAAAAAAGGGATAGGATTTTAATGATGTTTTACATATGTGTCATGCCTTTTACAGTAGTAGCAAGCCAATTCAACAAAAAAAGACATAAGGGCATTTCTTTAAATGAAACATCATTTAAATAAAATAGAATAGGTTACAAGAGCTCAAAGAAGGGTGTGCATGACTGTGTGAAATCCAGGAACACACAATTCATATATTCCTATCACTGTGCCATGATTTGTTTATCTGCAGAGGCTAGCTCATTAACTCTCACACCTGGCACAGACAATGGGGGTACTGTTGCTGGTGATATTTTTTGGCACAAATCACATGGAAGAAGAAAGAAGGAAAGTCCAAGAGAATGAAAGAGAAGTGACTGATGATTTCCAGTAACTAATTATATAATTTATTTCTACAACATAATATTAACTGATATATGAATAATGCTGAAGAATGTAACAAGAGTGGCTATTTTAGTTCTCAAGCCAAATGAAACTCAGGTATATTAGTAGATATTTTCCATGAGTTGAAATCATTACTGCATTTAATTGCTTGACAATTATTTCTATCACATCAATTCAATCGTTAAACCAATTATTTATATTACAAAACATAGCTTTGCTCCAGACACTAATTGAAAAACACAAACAGTTCTTCAGTGTTGCTTAACCTATACATTATTAATATTGGAAGGGCTAGATCTAAAGATTTTGGGTGAAATCAGAACTCAGTCAGGTGATAAGAGGTTTTAGAGACTGAATGTGTAAACTCAAAATTACAGCTCTCATAATCCTGTATATGAGCTGAATACCAAGTCAGGAAGAGCTGATAACTATTATAAACGTTTTTTTTCCTCTGCATTCTGGCAATGTGAGCCACCTGTTCTTAGGATGTTTTTATCCACAAGATGGCAGCTCTGTTTGCATGGTCACTACTTCTTGCAATATTCAACTTGAAAATCATAACATGGTCATTTTTTTCATTTAATAGCAGATATGCTTTTCTCTGTCTTGAAGAATTTAAAAGAAATCCCCAAACAGTCCCAATAGTTAAGCATTAATTAACCACAATGTTGAAGTAAAATTTGCCAAATTTTTACTGAAATGTTGACAGATCATAAGAAGAGTTTTTAACTGCAGAAAAACTTTATTTTTAGAGTTTTGAAAGAAATCTCTATTGAAATCAATGTTTCCCATGCTTCAATTTCTAGGCCATCAAACCCAGCAAAACCTTTGACAAATTCAATCTAAAGAGTATAAAAAGTTCTACTGATACTAAAAGAAACGCTTATATGCCTATATAAGTAACAGGCTGTAGCTCTTTTCAAGGGGATCATTCACGGCTGAAATGATTAGCTAGAATCTTAATTTCAGATTTGGCCTGAAGGTATATAATATGTGAAAGTACTTTCTTTGTCAATGAAACCCAGTAAACTAAAATGAAGCTTTAATAAAACAGTGCATAATTTAACATAGAAATAGTTTGCCCATGGAATGGCCATTTCAAAGGAAATAATTTGGTAACTGTCTGTGTGCAGTCTTTGATTACAATTCTGGAGTAGAATCTTTGATCCCTCAGAGAGGAGTAAGGAACTCTGAGACCCTTCACACATATCATTATAAATCAGTAGACGAGAGCATGTAAACTATAGTAAATGCAAAATAGACTGATGTGAATTAACTCTTCATGAAAAAGAGAGAAACTTTTTTAAGTAGTGTGGGGCAGGAGTGCATATGTAAATGGTTATCATGGATCAGCTAATGGGCTGATAACTTGTTAACATGTCAGCAAGACAGTGATTTGTGGCTTAGGGGCACATACCTGCTCTTACAGCATTTTCCATCATGAAAAGTACAATTTTTGGATGTGAAATTCCAGAGGACGAGAGCATGGTTAGTAACCTAGATCACATCAGCATTGGCTAAGTTGAGATGTGCAGCAGAAGTAGATAAAAGGGTCTAAAGAAAAAAGGTGATATGATAGAAGGATCAAGGTAATTTGAGTTAGTTTAGACTTCTGTGAAGATAGGGTAAGCCACCCAGTGCATGACATGAGCCTGAACTCAGTCAGTTATCTCAGAGCAGATGATTCACTACAAATTACAGTCCCACAGTGACTTGTTCATATAGCCACACTGTAACAGCATACCACTGGTCTTGTCTCAGAACTGTGCTGGTCTTTCATCAGACAATGTCAAAATACATTAATGTCATGAAGTTATATTTCCATTCCATAAACTAAGCTGTGAAAAGAGTGTCAGGAGAAAAGAGTTTCAAGGTTTCTCTGCATGTATGTGTGTATGGAGCTCTATGTTGGGGTTTCCTAACAGTGGATAAGTTGACTGTTGTATTCTGGTCTACCATGTGAGGGTCTATTTTAATACACTTTTTAAAAATAGGCAATTTAATATGGATTAGAATACTTCAGTAAAGGCACCTGGACTGACAATTTGCAACATTCTCAATACAAAAGACGTGAAGATTAACTTTTTGCAACACTGAAGATAAGAATTTTCAAAAAAGTCTACATAGTTTAGGAGGCTAAATCACTTTTTCACAAGTGACTTTCAGCTCTAAGTTGTGCATATCTAAGACTTAGATTTCTTACTAATTTCAGAGATTACTGAGCTAGCTGAGAATGCACCAGAATCTTCTTACAGGAAAGGGTGGAACCATGAAGGTGTACTCATTGGGCCTCAGACCTGCCACAGAAAGCAAGTGGAGTGCCTTTTCTGTATGCTCAGTTAAGAGCAATACCATGTTTGTTCAAAACAGAGCCTGTTTGAGCTGCTGTTGCAAATCAGGAACGGTGTCAGCTGACTGACCTTCATTTGAGCGTGACACAGATATCATCTAGAAAGATTATAAAGAGGATTAAGATAACAGAAATAGAGAAATATCTTCTACTTCTCTGATGATCACATTACTTCAGTACTTTTACCTAAAAAGCTCTGCTCACAGGCAACTCCATTTTGAATGGCTACAATTTTTCCATAACTGGAACCTTCAAAGAATCATTTTACAGGTTCTGATTCCAGAGCTGGATGGCATTCATACACAAACTGTGAAAATCTTTCATTATTGAATCTCAGGGAAAAAAATTCTAAGACAAAAATGATAAAAACAAAGTCACACAAAGTTTATGCATAAAATGGGGACCAAATAGCCTTTTTGTACTTTTGCAAATCATCCCTCTAGCACCTGGCTTCCATAATTGCTTTGGAAATTCTTTATTTATTAATCAATTGTGTTTTGACTAATAAATGACTTCATTATTGACTCCTATATAAGCCATTTAAACTTTAAAAGTTAAAATGCAATTCAGTAAGTACAAACATAAGAGAAAAGTCTCATAATAACTTCACACACAGGAGTCAGAACATATCCTAAATTAAAAAAAATATGAGCTTCACAACTTTTTTTTATTTTATTCCTGTTTTAATAACACTGTCCTTATGTGTAAGCTTGAGCCCAAACAGAAGGATCAAAAGCACTGCTGGAACTCATGGCTGCTGTGTTATATAGTTTTCCCAAAGTAAGGATCATAGGGGTAAAAGAACAAGTGGAACTGCCTGAAAATAGGTTTTTGAATATTAAATGTTCATTTCAGTATCTTTACCTGTAAAATAGTTGACTATTCTGGAGTAGCATTTTCAGACACTACTGCAGTGAAAGGAGCTCCATTAACATTCAAATCAGTAGGCAAAGTGCAATTTTTGCAGGCCCAAGTCTGAAATACTGGTTTTTGAGAACACTTGTCATGATCACTACAAAATATGATACAAGCATGCTCCTTATTAAGTCAAGCTTTCCACTGTTGGGTGTGCCAGATGTGAATTTACGGGAGATGCTAAAGGTACTACATATCAATGCCAACTTGAGAAGGACATATATTTCATGATAAATGTATCACATGACATATCAGTCATATTAAAGCTGGTTGAACCATTCTGCACAAGATAAAAGAGTCGGCTGAATTTTGGGGAGACTTTTCAATTAATTAGCCTACTAGATTAAATCTGTCTTGGTTTAAATCTGTCTGGATGACTTAAAATAGCAATGTTTTGCTGTATGTGGGGCTCAGTTTTAGATTATCACAAATTCAAATGTCTATGTGTGAGCTAGGTATCTTATCTCACTTTATAATCAAGGCAGAGCCAATCAATGCAATCACTGGGCCTAGAAATAAGTTCAGCTTTCTTTAAACTAGGTACCTATGCAGAGATATAGTTGTCTAAATACAGAGGTTGTTTAATGTTATTTTAGATGACCAAGAGTATCTGAAACATCAACATGTCAATGTAGCTGATGTCTCCTTTCTGAGAAGTGACAGGTGGACACAGAAGTTACAGGAGACCTGCACCCCCCTTGTCCAAGGTCTGCAGGCCAGGTAGGTTACCCAAAGCATCACAGATAGCAGAACAGTTCTATGTTCAAACAATTGAATAATCCCTTTAGTGATTCTTCAGACCAGTGGGAAAACTTCAGTTGTTTAAAAATAGTCATGTGTACTTGGTGTTTGCTATTTGAGACTCATCTGACTCAGGCCCAGAGGGCAGAGGTCTCCACTGACCTTATGGTCTCCGATATCCTAGGCCATCATCTCAAGTGACACTACATGTTTTGGCAATTGATTTGAATCCTGTATACTGAGGTGAAATAGCACCTTTTTGATGTTACCCAGGATTAGTTGTTTCTTAGATGTTACTTTCTAAAACAAGCACTTCTTTAGTCCATCCTACACTTTGAGCAGAAATCTTGTTCCCTCCACTATGTATACCTCAATATATGTTTTCCATTCACTATCCATTCCAAACACAGAATGAAACAATGTAAGACAATGTGATTATGTGATGAACCTCAACTAAGTAAGTGAGCCTTAACCCTATTTCTAGGGACCCCAGATTTTGTCTGATGTTCTAAAAATAAGGAAAATAAGCATGAGTCATACTTCAACAACATCTGTATACACTGTTGGAAAAATAGTCCAGGGAAACTAGCTCTTAACAAACAATAGGACTGTGAACTATAGTCCCTATAACAACTTGCACTACGAAAGTACAACTTCAGCATTGTTGTTTAAATTTATTGAAAATGCACTATTATTCGTCAACCCAATAGAATTAATCATTTCATTTGGCAGACTGGCAGAGGGAAGGAAGGAGGTGAACATCAGCACTTTTTCATGCTGTCTGGATCTGTTACTTTATGTGCTACAGTCCTGTATACCATCTAAATAAAAAGCAACTTAAAAAAATCGCTTTGTAATGAATGTGCATTTTACTTCTTTTCACTTTTGACACATACTTGAAAACTAAACTGCAAACTAAAATAATCCTAATCATTGTAATTCTAGAGAGTGTGAGCATAAATTGCATATAGAGGTTGAACTTGTACATGAAGCACAGGAAGAAGAGTAATCAATA
The DNA here is from genome assembly GCA_028020825.1 of Podargus strigoides. Classification (NCBI taxonomy): domain Eukaryota; kingdom Metazoa; phylum Chordata; class Aves; order Caprimulgiformes; family Podargidae; genus Podargus; species Podargus strigoides. Next base: position 44,063,077 of record CM051662.1, read on the forward strand.
AAAAGTTTTATTGTCTCAATAATACTTAAGGTACAACAAGGGAGGAAAAAAAAAAAAAGGAAAGTATATAGTTATTTTCATTAGCAGGATTGTGAGAGTATGTGTGCTTTCTGAGATGGGACTTCTCCATGATGCGTTTACTTTTCAACTGCGAGTGTTTGAGGCTGAGATTGTGCTATATCTATGCTTCATTTTTGTGACACAAACTTTAATATATATTTTTTTTGCTGAAGCAAACATTGGAACATATAGAACAGAGTGTTTGTTGATTAAATCTGCATAAAATTCAAAGTTCAATGTCCTCAGAAGAAAAACCTGTAAGAAATACCAACATGACAACATAGGAGTTGAATCCTATGCTAGAGCTTTGCCATATGATTTTCTCTCATGTAGCTTATTTCTGAAAGCCACATCAAGAAATCATTTTTGTACATTAGTACCTATTAGCACAACATCTCACTGCAGTTGTGAATTTGTAACACTTTCCTTGGTTCTATGAAATTTTATAACCCACTATTTTAATATTATTTCTATTGTGTTACTCTTGCTTGTAATAAGTTTTATGAAATAGCTTTTCTTGTTTGTTTATTTAAAGCATATCTTTCTTAGACACAAAAAATTTTATACAGTCCCATAAGTATTGCTGGGTAGGTGAATTTTGTTCTCTTCAGGGAAATATCTTTCAGGGAAATTATATCTCACCTTTGTTAGTTATGCCATGGTGGCCCACACTTTGTTCCTATTCAAGCAACACAGTAGGGAAGATGCTTGAAATAATCTGGACAAAGACCACTGTATTGTCATTGTCTGTGCTACTTCACATGTAGATGCTCTCCTGCTCAATATTTACTAGACTTTTTCTCCTACACTGATAAAAGAAAAGATAGACTCACATTTTCCTCCTTACCTTGCTTTGATAAAATGGGTTCTGAAGCCTAAATTATGATATAATCTTACCTTGGCTTCAGTTAAGAATTAGTCATTATTTTAATTTTCTGCCTTACTTTAAGATACAAAATTAAATAAATATTATATATTGAGTTTCCTTATTGAAATTAATGAATCATATATTTCACTTCATCTGCTTTGGATGAAATTAATAAAGTTTGAATCCTATTTTACCTTTTCTGAAATTAATAACCTGTATGACCTCTATTATCTTTCTTTGACCTAAAAAAGTAATCTTCATGTCTATTTTTGCTTTCTGTGACCTGAATTGCTGAACCCAGCTTTGTCTCCTTCAATAAAATTAACAGTTTCCTTCAGTTTATCTTCATTTTTATTTAAATGAGAGAATTCTTTATGGAAATTTCCTTGCCATCATTCCTTGGTTTCAGTGAAGGTGTAAACCAGTAAACTGCTAAGAAATATATTACTTAAAAAAAATAATTCACTGTATAATGCATTAGTATGTAGTTTCTTCCACCCCAGTGTCCCCTTCCCATCCCATATGTCTTTGCAATTTTTAATAATTTTATATTTTCTTTGTTGGGGTTTTTTTTCATTTTTTTTTCTGTTTTGACTCAGAAAGGTGCATCCTGAGCCTCTAGCTACACAGCTCTCCTCCCACATGCTCTCCATGCACAATAAAATTTGCAATGTGGCTGTAATTCATCCCTGTGGAAAAAAGTAAGAACAAAGTCTATCAATCACTTTAAGTCCAACTGAAGTCTTTAAATAGACTTTATATTATCACTGTGCATACAAATGAATTTTGTCATTATAGAGTTTCCCCAGTTTATTTGTGTGCAACTGTTAAATATGTACAGTCCCAGAGAAGCCCCCTGAGGGAAAAAAAAACAACCCAAACAACTAAAGCCATCTAACTTTTATGAACTTCCAAAGTTGATATGAATTATTTGTTTAAAAAAAAAAAATAAACAAAAAAACTTCACAACACTTAGCAGTACCTTATCAACAAGACTGACTGTTTTTTCTTTGTATGTATTCATTTGGCATAGAATTATTTACACAAAATAAATTTAGCACTTGAAATAAAATGGCTTTTGTGGATACACTGAAAAGTACAGGTAAGTTCTAAGCCTCTATTCTGTGAGCTGATGGAAATGTTTGCTTACTTCATATGTCGGACCTTTGAGATGCCATTTCAGACCTTGGACAACCTCTAGCCCTAAGGTCTCTTTGCCAATCATACTGTCATTTGCCATGTGATCCCTGTTTGTAAGATATCCTTCTAAAATTGGTAGAAAATGTCATTGTTGGCATGAAAGAAAATCTGAACTGTGATTAAGATTTGTATTTTTGAAATCACATTTTTTCATAAAGTTACTTTTTGACTACATTACCTAGATGGCTCCTGACTAGAAAATAATATAAAATTCTATGTAATAAATGGGTGTTGTGAAAAAGAAGTTAGAAAAAAGCCCTACCAAATAAAAGCCTGGTCCTAAATCTATAAGAAGGGCAAGAAGGAGGACCCGGGTAACTATAGACCGGTCAGCCTCACCTCCATCCCTGGAAAGGTGATGAAACAGCTTGTTCTTGGTGCTGTCTCTAGGCACATCAAGGATGAGGGGGTCATTAAGAGCAGTCAACATGGTTTTACCAAGGGTAAGTCATGTTTGACCAACCTTATTGCCTTCTATGAGGAAATAACTAGGTGGATAGATGATGGTAGAGCGGTACGTGTGGTTTATCTTGATTTCAGTAAAGCATTTGACACTGTCTCCCACAGCATCCTCGTAGATAAGCTGATAAAGTATGGGTTTAGTGATCAGGTAGTGCGGGAAGTCATGGCAAGCAATCACATAGAGACTTAATAAATCTCGTGAAAGGCAGTTTAATGGCGTTACAACCCGGTTTATATAGACAGAGCACTAAGTCACAAGACTCTTCACGAGACTCTTCTAGCTACTAATTGGTTAACAGCACTATCGTGGCATAAATTGATTTGTGACTTTAAAGCATGCATTCACACCGTCACACCTTTCCCAGCTTCCCATCCTGCTTCAGCATCCGGGTCAGGCTCGAAGGTTGGATTGCTCACATGACCATTGCTTGCTAAAAACCCCCCAACAAATCCCCCTTCTTAATTTTGAGCAATCCAAACCCAATGATGGGAACAACGAGGAAATGATGATGGTGAGGTTCTTCATAATCTTTCTTAACTGCTATAGTTGCTTATGAATAGAGAAAGAGTGATTAAACAAATTCATACAACTTATTTCATCTAAATCTTATAACCTTAACCTAGGCTAATAACAGAGAAATTTTTAACAGCAATTCTTATTTTACCACACAGCATGCATAACATTATCTAAATATTCAGTTAATTCTAACTATCCCTTTTTAAACAGGTTTTCTATCCCTACGCGCGGCCACGCATTATCTAATTTGATAAAAGTCTCTAGCACGAGGCAAACATGCAAGTCAGTTCAGCTCTCGCTGTTTCTTGAGTTCTTCTCACGCAGCGTCCAATTGGTCACTCTTATCTGTTCGCTCCTGCAAGCTGTCACTGTTCTTTCTCATTTTTTCTTCCTCTGAAGTAACTTCTAGAATGCGGCTACGTGCCTAGGCCAACTTCTCGTATGGCTGGTTCACTATATGGTTATTCTCTTTTAAAATACATTGCGACAATTCCCCCTTTTTCTTCTTGAGCCAGCCATACGGTCTTCATGGTGTATGTAATCATGCTTGTTACCTTTTCGAAAACATAAAGTACAATCATTAATACAATAGCGAACCAATAATAGGTGGAATTCAATGATAGGTGAAATTAACAAAGAAACAAAGTCTCTCACAGAAGGAATGGGAGACAACCAAGTCAATAGGCTGATTATATAGAAGTAGTCCCATATGGTTTTCCCATGAAGCCCCCGTTTGCAAATGCCAAACCTGAGCGGGCCCAGTTGCATGGAGGGTCAGGAGGTCCTTCCCCAACAGGAAATTTCTGCAAGGTGCGTCCACCTCACAGACAGACACTCCACCCTTCTGCAAGTGGCCCCAGCCCCTGTCCCAAAAACAGGACACCTGGCACTCATTTACCCAATGTGGGGCACCTGGGGCTTGTTTATCCAAGGGCTCCTCCGCACAAGGCCGGCCGCACCTTGAAGGAAAGCCAAAAGGCAAACTTGTCCCCTCGTCCTTAAAGGACCATGGGAACCACCCATATGACAACCTAGGACATCTGCGGATCTGGCTCTGACATCAATGGTGTTAAAATAGCCTCTTATTATTACTTGACTTCTTATCTGGGGTGGGATCATTACCTAATAACTATCATTCAGTAACAAATTCAATATAAACTTATTTTATCTAAACCTCTTAGCCTATTTTAACAGATTCTAAGACTCTAATTAAACATGTTCAAAAAGGAAAGTCGCCAGACGCGGCCATTGATAAACAAAAAGATTATTTCCCAATTCGATTTGCCCACGTCACCTACGTGTTCTGTCTGAGATTAATAGTGTGGGGCTTCTAACAATTTATTTTGATGATACAGCCTTTACAGATGAGTCTTGGCACTGCGGCTCCTTCCATGGTTTTACCCATCTAGAAGGAATCCAACGGAGACCTTCACCTGTGAGCAAACACATATATCCTCTTCCAGTTAGTTTCACTTCAGCTGGTCCTTCCCAAAGTCCTGTGTTGAGATTTTTATACTGCACCAGAATTTTCTGTTGTTCATCTAACCCGCTTTTTAAAACTGCACTATGAATTACCATAGGTGGATCTTTTCTTTCTCCTGTGAGACGCAGGTAATTTAGCACATACACAGCTTTAGCTAATCTTTCTGCTGGGGTACTGGGTTCTCCCCCTTTTTGTTTTTGAAGCAAATCTTTCAGAGTTTGATGGGCTCGTTCGACCATCGCTTGACCTGTGGGGGAGTGAGGAATACCAGTGGTGTGCTGAATACCCCAAGCGAGACAAAATTGTTGAAATCTACGAGAGGTATATGCAGGGCCATTGTCAGTTTTGAGGGATAATGGGACTCCTAAAACTGCAAAACTGGAATATAGATGTTTTTCAACATGCTTAGCAGTCTCTCCAGTTTGAGCTGTTGCCCATACAGCCATAGAAAATGTATCAATTACAACATGGACATATTTCAATCTGCCAAACTCTACAATGTGTGTCACATCCATTTGCCACAATTGCAAGGGCCGTAGTCCTTTAGGGTTGACCCCGAGGCCAACTCCAAACCCTATTTTTTGACAAGCTGGACAGGACTTCACGATCCCTTGTGCATCTGTCAAGGGCAAATGAAATTGTCGTGCTAACATTTTTGCTGATTGGTGGAAAAATGCATGGGAATTTTTTGCTTGCTCAAAAATATTTACAGGTGGACCAGTCCAAGCTGGAGCTACCAATTGATCAGCCTTGTTGTTTCCAATGGCCAATCCTTCAGTCATTAAGTGACTGCGAATATGGGTGATGAAATATGATTGACGTCTGTCATTTAAGGTCAATAACAATTCTCGCAACAGCTCAGCAAGCAGCTTATTCGAGACCTCACAAAGCATAGCCCTTTCAATGCGCCACACTACTCCAACCACATAGAGAGAGTCTGATACAATATTCAGTGGTTGATCATTCCAATGTTGAAATGCCCATATTACAGCTCGGAGTTCTAACGTCTGCAAGGAGTCTATAGTCCCACCCTGGATGATGTGACTATCCCATTGACCAGGCTCCTTTTCCCAGGTGACTCCTGCCTTTTTAGTTTTCTTTCCTGCATCAGTGAAAACAGTGATACCGTTTACCGGTGTTTCAGACCAATACGGCTGTTCCTCAAAGGTCTGGTTTTGCAGCATAGGGATCATGCGGTGAGCAGGATAAACATTTGTGAGGAGACCCGTGAAATCTGCGCAGGCAATTTGCAAAGGAAGAGAATTTCTAATGAGCCATTCTAAATATTCCTGAACCAATGGCACAATAATTGATTGCGGATCTGCTCCTGCTATTTCCTGAATTCTAGATCGTCCTTTCATAATTAATTGCGCAAGTAGTTCAATTCGGGTCACAACGGTTTTTCTCTGCCTCATTGGAGAAAATATCCACTCTAAAATGCATAAAGGATTTGGCCCTTCCTGCACCCATTGGATGATGAGGGCAAGTGGCCAATCTCTACCTTGTTGTGAATTGACAATCATAAGGATAATAGGATACTGAGGATTAAACCGAGCTGCATGACATTGAGATATTTTTTCACTGATTGTGCTCAATGCACACTGCTGTTCAGGACCAAGCTCACGTTTCTTGTTAGCTTGAGTAGAGGTGCCTAACAACTGAATTAAAGGTTTTAAATCATCATTTGTTATGCCACAGATACCCCTTACCCATTGAATATCGCCAACCAGCTTCTGGATATCATTGAGCGTTTTGATGTCTGATTTGATTTCTAGTTTTTGCGGTCTGACACTACTTCCTGTGATGATCCAGCCCAAATATTTCCAAGGTGACTGCTGTTGAATTTTTTCAGGGGCAATTTTTAACCCCCTCTTCTCCAATTCTCTGGTCATCGCTATTAAAATGGTTTCTTTTTGCAAATGTTTCCCAGCAATTAATATATCATCCATGTAGTGATAAATGATCAGTTGTGGATATTTCTTTCGAATTGGTCCTAAGGCCCAGGCAACAAATGCCTGGCACATGATAGGTGAATTTTTCATGCCTTGAGGCAAGACCAGCCAATGATATCTTTCTGCCGGTTCGGCCTTGTTAACAGAGGGAACCGAAAAGGCAAACTTTTCTACATCATCTTTACACAGTGGAATTGTGAAGAAACAATCTTTCAAGTCAATAATCAGTAAATCCCAATCCTCGGGTAGCATAACAGGTGATGGCAAACCCGGCTGCAAGGATCCCATATTCTCCATAACTGCATTAACAGCCCGTAAATCATGCAACAATCTCCATTTCCCACCTTTTTTGGGAATAGTAAAAATCGGTGTGTTCCAGGGGCTGTTTGAAGGAACAATATGTCCTGCTTTTAATTGCTCCTCTACTAGTTCTCTGACTTTTAGCAGCCTTTCTTGTGTAAGCGGCCACTGATCTATCCATACTGGTTCTTCTGTTTTCCATTTCAATTTCAGGATTGGCTGCTCAGCAGCGGCCGCCACTAAAAAGGCTGAGTTACAATTTGAGCTCCCATTTGACTTAGTAAGTCTCTGCCAATTAGTGTAATAGGCACATTCATGATGTAGGGTCTGGTAGTAACTATTACACCGTCAGGAAACTGAAATGCAATCACCTCTTTGCTAATTTGGGTTGACTGTGTTCCGCCAATTCCATAAATACTGGATGGAGCAAAAACTGTAGGCCATGTATCAGGCCACTGTAATGTTGAGATGATTGTCACATCAGCCCCTGTGTCGATGAGCATTTTTGCCTGTTTTTTCTGGCCATTTTTTGCTATCATGATTATCACACATTCAGGTTTTGCTTTTGCTATGTCTAAAGACAAGTATACTTGCGGCGATCCTGTTGAGCCGAATCCCCCGTCTCCTCGTTCTGCTATACCCGGTCGAGGAACACAAGATTTAAAAGGAACCAGTTGAGCTATGCGGCTACCTTTTGGAATGAAAACAGGTGGTGTTAATGAGTAAACCATTATTTTTACAATCCCTACAAAGTCAGCATCAATTACTCCAGGCAAAACAAAAATACCCCGTCTAGAGGTTGAAGATCTCCCTAACAATAAGGCACTAAGACCATGACCTAATGGACCTTGAATATTGCTATCTATTAGATGCACTCCGGTGTCTTGTAGAGTGACGTCTACAGCTGATTCCACGTCCACTCCGGCACTTCCTGCCGTGGCGGAGGGAATGGTGTCGAGGCATCCCTTTGCTGTTGGGATGCTGCCCAAGCCCCCTGAATTTGTGTCGTCGCGCAAGAGGGCGAGGCGCTCTTGTTCCAGTTTCCCTTACGTTTAGTATTGCATTTTGATGTGTCATGAGTATTCTTTTGACAATGAACACACCATTTTGATTGTTTTGAAGCTTTACATTGACTTTTCCAGTGACCTAGTTTGCCGCAATTAAAACACCTCTTTTCTTTATTTTCTTTGCCCCTTTTTTGTTTTAACAAGGGTGCAATGGCTCCTTTCATGGCAGCAGCAACATAGGTCGCATTGTTCATCTGTGTGGTGCGTTCAGCCAATTCAATCATATCAGCTACCTCTGAATTTTTAGGTAGTGTCCCTAAGACTCGTCTGGTTTTTTCATTGGCATTATCAAAGGCCAACATTTTGAACATTTGCTCTTTCATGGCCTCATTCAGATCAGGGTGACTCTCAATGGCAGAATATAATTTGTCTACAAACTGTGTATAGCTCTCATTTGGCCCTTGCTTGACATGCGTGAACCCATAGGGCTTCCCTGGCTCATGCACTGAAAAAATGGCCTGCAGTGCTAGTTGTTGAGATAACTGCAGAACTTGTGTTGAAAATTGAGATTGCATTTGTACAGAGGCAAAAGGGCCCATACCCAATAGCATTTGGGTCTGAATTCCATATAATGGGTCAGTTTGTTGGCGTGGTTTAGCTTGCTCCGCATCACACAATCTCTGCCAAGTTCTTTGGAACATGAGCTGTTGTGATGGAGTAAGCAAAACATTTGCAACCTGTATACTATCAGCTGGAATCAACAAATCAGAAGTGAAAATATAGCGAATTATTTGTTGAGTGAGTTGTGACTGCAACCCATACTGCGCAATGGCAGACCGAGCTTTCTCTAGCATTTTCCAATCAAAAGACTCCCACTTTTGACCTGTTGGGGATAAAATAACAGGAAAAGCCTGTGGAAGAAAAGACCCCTCAACAATTGCATCTTTGATGATTCCTCTCCAGCGCTGAGTGGATTCCTGAGGATCTTTGGCTCCGTCGAAAAGATGCTCTGGAGGCGGCAGCGGCGGGGCAGGCGGTTGCAGAGCTGAGGCTTGTGGAGAAACGCCTTCTGGCGTGAAGGGGTTAAAAGTTTTAGATCTGTCCAGTGAAGCAGCAACCGCTGTTTTTTCAGCTAGGGTGTGATGCTGTAATTCTAGCTCGCTGAGGCGTGCCATCACATCTCTCATGCATTCGTCCACTGATGGGGAGGGCCGGTCGGGGTTGTCCTCGGGGCTGGTGTCGTCACCCGAGGGCGGGGATGACAGGGCCGGCGAAAAAGGGAGCGGTGGATAAGTACCCGCCCCTGATCTGCATAATGGACCACCCACTTCTGTTTTTTCCTCTGTTGTTACTTCCGCATTCGCCTCAGACTGTTTCAGGCTCAGAGGCGAGGCGCTGCCTGGCACAGCTCCGCCAGGTGAAGCAGGGGGCGGTGCAAGCGGCGCAGGCGGCGCCGGCGCAGACGGCGCAGGCGGCAGCGGCGCAGGCCGGGGGCGGGGCGGCGGCGGGGCAGAGGTGGAACGCCCAACTCGGGAGGTGAAGTCCCGAGGACCTGGAATCGCGAAATTCTGCGCGAAGGGATTAAAAGGAGACGAAACCGCCATGGGTGCAGGGTCAGCCCCCCCCTTTTTCTCCTCCCCGGGAGTCAAAGCCGCATGTGCAGCAGCAGCAGCAGCCCGTTCCCCTTTCATTGTGCTCAAAGTCTCTCTTATTTGTTTCCACAGCACAGAACGTTTATAGGCTTCCTTGCCACTCCTTCCTCCGTTACTAACTTCATTCCACAGACTCGTGCCTATGGCTTCCCAGGTAGACAGCTCAAACGCTGTATTCACCCCGGATATTAGACTTTTGTCCCGTGCCCACTGCAGCAGACCCTTCAGGGCTTGTGCGTCATAAGAAATTCCTCTCGCAGAGAGCATATCTTGGAGGAGCTTAACTACTGCTTCCTCTTCTCTGGTAAGCGTAGACCCCATCTCCTCCCCGACCGCTCACTAACCTTTTTTAGTGAGAATTCAGAACAGGACAGTTGTCCTTCGGTGCGCACCGTCTCCGTCCGCTGGGCACTGCGGAACGACTGTCGCCGGGGCAGCGACAACTTTCGGTCGGCTTTTCCACCCTCTCCGTCTGCTTTTCTTCACGCTGACAGCATCAGCTTCTAATAGCAGTTCTGAGGGTCCCTGTTCGGGTGCCACTTGCGGGAAGTCATGGCAAGCAATCACATAGAGACTTAATAAATCTCGTGAAAGGCAGTTTAATGGCGTTACAACCCGGTTTATATAGACAGAGCACTAAGTCACAAGACTCTTCACGAGACTCTTCTAGCTACTAATTGGTTAACAGCACTATCGTGGCATAAATTGATTTGTGACTTTAAAGCATGCATTCACACCGTCACACCTTTCCCAGCTTCCCATCCTGCTTCAGCATCCGGGTCAGGCTCGAAGGTTGGATTGCTCACATGACCATTGCTTGCTAAAAACCCCCCAACAAGGTAGTGAGGTGGATTATGAACTGGCTGAAGGAAAGAAGCCAGAGAGTTGTGGTTAATGGGACGGAGTCTAGTTGGAGGCCTGTGACTAGTGGAGTCCCTCAGGGGTGGGTACTGGGACCGGTGTTGTTCAATATCTTCATCAACGACCTGGATGAGGGTACAGAATGTATCCTCAGCAAGTTTGCTGATGACACCAAACTAGGAGGAATGGCTGACACACCAGAGGGTTGTGCTGCCATTCAACGAGACCTTGATAGGCTGGAGAGTTGGGCGGGAAAAAACTTAATGAAATTCAACAAGGGCAAGTGTAGAGTTTTGCATCTGGGGAAGAACAACCCCATGTACCAGTACAGGTTGGGGGCTGACCTGCTGGAGAGCAGCACAGGGGAAAGGGACCTGGGGGTCCTGGTGGACAGCAGGATGACCATGAGCCAGCAATGTGCCCTTGTGGCCAAGAAGGCCAATGGCATCCTGGGGTGTATTAGAAAGGGAGTGGTTAGTAGGTCAAGAGAGGTTCTCCTTCCCCTCTATTCTGCCTTGGTGAGGCCATATCTGGAGTATTGTGTCCAGCTCTGGGCCCCCCAGTTCAAGAAGGACAGGGAACTGCTTGAGAGAGTCCAGCGTAGAGCCACAAAGATGATTAAGGGAGTGGAACATCTGCCTTATGAGGAAAGGCTGAGGGAGCTGGGTCTCTTTAGCTTGGAGAAGAGGAGACTGAGGGGTGACCTCATTAATGTTTATAAATATGTCAAGGGTGAGTGTCATGAGGATGGAGCCAGGCTCTTCTCAGTGACATCCAATGATAGGACAAGGGGCAATGGGTGCAAGCTGGAACATAGGAGGTTCCGCATAAATGTGAGGAAGAATTTCTTCACAGTGAGGGTAACAGAACACTGGAACAGGCTGCCCAGAGAGGTTGTGGAGTCTCCTTCTCTGGAGACATTCAAAACCCGCCTGGATGCGTTCCTGTGTGACCTGACCTAGGTGTTCCTGCTCTGGCAGGGGGATTGGACTAGATGATCTTTTGAGGTCCCTTCCAATCCCTAACATTCTGTGATTCTGTGATTCTGTAAATCTGTTGAATTAATGGAAAAATTCCCAATGATTTTATCGTGCTTTGCCTAATGGTGATAAGGAACATATAATCAATAACAAACTGTCAGTTATTATCTTCAAGATACATGAGGCTGGATCTCCAGCAGATTTAAACTGGCGCAGCACTATTTGTTTAAAATCATTTGTGTCTTTGAAGACTAAATGAGTCTGCGTCACATTTTAGTTCAAAGGTTTCACTGCTTACCCAAACATATCTCATGAGTGAAATGCCCCTGTAGGTTAGTTTAAGATCATTTAGAAGAAATATAAAAGACTGATAAAATATTTCTAAAATTCTGATCATTACAAATATTTTAATGAAAATATCCTGTTCATTAAAAAAAGTTCTTTAGAGAGTAATCAGGGAAGAATAATAATTGCTTTTAATTACAACACCTATCTAGTCTGAATAATTTAACTGCAAAGCAGTTTGCCTGCAACGTGTTACAACAGGTCATTGATGCTGCCTATGATCCCTTATTCTCTCAAGCAGCTCTTTCAAACACCTCACCCTCTTTCCCTTTCTGCATATATTATTCAACACCTTGAAGCACTAGTTAGAGGCATTCATAACATGGCAATGATTATACTTCAAAAGCTTAAAAAGAAAGTATTTCCACATGGTATTTTCTTCCTTTCTATTGTGAAACACTGTTTCGGACTTGGAACTGACCATGGTTCATATTCAAAGAAATGCTTATCAAGATTATACATGTTCAAGGATGATATTCTTTGGGCATACTGACTCTCCATGACGAATAATTTTTTTCAGCTGCCTTCAGGAACCCCAATCCCAGACACCCAGGAAAACAGCAATACACTATGATGGTCAGGAATGGACAGTGCTGGTAACGACACAGGAAATGTTCCAGTTCTGAGTATCCTTTAAAATGAAAAATATCTTTCTTACAGTCCCCTACTGGTTAAGCGGAATGACTGTTTACTCACAGATGAGCACACATGAGGAGAGATGTTATTGGTTACAAATGGTCTCTCAGTAAAGAGATGAAAATGCCATCATTTTTTGAATAAATCATTTGAAACATTTAAGGGTGGGTTGTTTGGTGGCTTGTTTTTTTAACCTTCTGCTGCTTCTTTCTCACTCAGAATGAAAACAATTTGCATGATTGAAAACAGAAATCAGAACATTCATTTCCTTAAAAGATTCTCTTAGAATATATATGCTATTTTCCCACAAGTGCAATTTCATACAGTTTGTCTTTAGATAGACAGCACTGAGGGACAACTGCTGAGAGGGAACATATTCATTTTCCATTGTAAAACTTGATTTTAGACCTAGCTAGAGCATGTTTCTTTTAGCTGTGTCAAGTCCTACTTGACTTGTTAGCCTCTGTGTAGCTGCAGGGAAAGTAAATTTTGAAAATTCATAGTGAACATTCTTTAAGCACAAGCAAAACCCAAGAAAATGAATTTTCTAATAAAAAGAGGTCATTTCTACATACTCAGTTGAAAAAAAAATCTCCATAAGTGTTTTTTTTTTTCTCAGAAGTAAAAGAGCAAAATAAGTCTTAGAGATGTGATTATAAGAGACTACCTAGAAATAATTAATAATAAAGTCTATAGAAACTGTCATATGTACATATGATACCCTTAAATTAATAGAGGTTTACATTGCCTACATTGTTTTCCACAGAGAGTGCTGTTCCATTCTGTTTGACCTTAATTAGTATAATTGATAGTAGTTTTAGAGCTGCACACCATTTTAATCATGTAGTTACAGCTTTCATGACAGAAGAAAAATGAAACAGCAGCTGGGAGTTATCTATTAATAGTGAGGGAACAGAAAGGTAAAAGGAAAGACTCTTCTCTTCTAGGACTTCAGGGCTTTTATGGCTTTAGTAATGAATGACTAATGTATTCTAAGAGGAGCACGCTAATCCCCAAGGATGTAATGAAGGGTGGCAGGAGGTAGGATCAATGTGAGTTAGAAATTTGATGCCATTAGGAAATAATATGGCTACAAGAGTATATGGATAGGCAAAATGAAAAAATGGATAGAAAAAATGGCAAAGCTTAAGAATATAAACCATGCACATGCATGTATGTACAAATGGGATTACCTGGGCATGTGTGCTAGGGGTTCAGACTCTGACATACAGAGTACTTTGAAGTTTCCTGGAGAAGCATGCAGTGCTACCACAGGTCATGAGATTACAGTGAGAATGGCAGAACAATCAAAATTTATTTGGAGATATGCTTATTTGGAATGGATCTGAAAGAAGCTAGAGTACAATGAAAAAGAGAATAAACAAGAGAGTTCCTAAGCCATGAGCAAAACATCCTGAACAAGTGGATTTGTTCATTAGCTTCAGTTGGAAAACCCTTCCTTGATTGATTTCTCCTATCATTGTTAATGACACTCAGAGTTTCTGAAGTTGGGAGGCTTTACAAGAAAAGAAAGCTTCTTCTACTGTCTCTTTCTCACAGATCTAGTTAAAGAAGCCACAACAAAAAAAAACCCCTAAAAAACCCCTCTACCAATGGGGTACTCTACTGTATATCGTACAGGCTAACTGCCAATTATGCATGAAAGGGTATTCCACTAAGTTCCTGTCTGACACTACAGCTTGACACATTACTTCTGTAAAAATTACAGTGTAAGATGAATTCATTGATAAATACTGATTATAACTTACATCTAACAATTATTTTTTTCTTCGCAAAAATAAAAAGGAAAAAATGAACACAGAGTTCAATTAACTTAAAAAAATATGGCAGAGGACAGCATAATTGAAAGTGAAAGAATCTGGGCATATATATTAGTTTTTAACTGTGCATGTACCCAGAGAAGAACTGTGTCTACTTAAGGAAGATCATCTTGGTCATGAAAATAACTACCATAACATAGCTCTTATAACTTAACGTAATCATACCTTATTTTGAAGATCATGCCAAAAAAGCTTAATTGAGATACTGTGTTATTCATAGAGCTAAAATATTTTTGCAGTTCCAGTTATGTATTTTACATACAAACACTGCTAGAAATATTCAACTGTCACTACATATGTGGGAACAGTCAGATGACAAGAAAGAAATATATTTCTAAAGACTTGTAGAACAAATTCTCATCCAGCTTGTTTTTCTAGCTTTGCAGAATGATTGCTGGCCTTTTTCATTATTTTCTTTTTCACTTGTGTATCTGCTCTCCTGTATTCTTGCACCAAAAAATGAACTTTGACAATGGGGATTCTAAGACTTCTGCTGCCTAGGCAAAACGAAAAAAGTTCACCCTGCATTTATACAGGGAGTAGTCACTAAATCTGTTGCTGTTCCAGTTAATGGTGTATTATGGCTACATGATAGATCCAGTTCTATTTTTAGGTCAATCATTGCAGAAAGGACATACATTTTTGTGTGTGTCTTTTGTTACAATGTATTTTCATCTACTCTAGAAAAATATTAACCATACATTGGGGTTAATACATTAGTGTCAATAAAAGTCAGGAAAACAGCAAAGTTAAGGTTACACACAGAATTCTACTTCTAGATGTGAGAAAAAATGCACAATGATTGCATTTATTACATAACTATATAGAATTTGTAAAATATCAGATGACTTTTCCAACAAGTACACATATTTGGAGTCTTGCACCACTTTATTCTTGAACACATAAACATGATTTGCATTCTATATCTATACCGACAGCCTCTATACTGACAATTCATGATTCCTTAGTAATGGCCATGCATTTCAGAAAGTTAAACCTTTTTCACTAAAGGGCAATGTGCAACAAAACACAGGGCATAGATTTTGAAACTAGTTCACAGATCTGGTGAAGCAAAGGACCCTGATTTTGTTATGATTTTTCCTTCACAATTATATAAATTTTTAAAAATAATTAGTATTTTTGATTCCTTCTCCTTTGTCTTATAGAGCACTAACTCAGTTCAAGTACAAGTAATGGACAGATCAGTAAAAATGTTTTATCTGCAGACTCCATAGACGTTGTATTAATTTTATAGCTTGTTTGAAATTTCTCCTATTTTAAAGATTGATATTTGTATTGCTCTCATCATATTTTCTTAATTTTACACCCTTCAATAACACCATAATTTACATGATAGTGTAGCTTTCTTTGAGGAAAGACTCATTTTTGCAGAATGAGACCAATACGATAATATAGTCTCATGATAATATACGACTTTATATATTAATTCTATCAAAAACATGTCATTCCTATTCCATTTTCATTTACTGATTTTAGTAGCGAATTTTTATTGGAGAGAGATTCCTAAGATAATTATATAATTTATTAAATTTAGTACAGCTAAGTATCTAAAGCAGGTAAGGACCCAAAATGCATAGCACCCCGCAATATGGCAACTCCGGCCAACATCTTTTACTAATAAGTAATATTCTGGTTGCTAGAGATAGAGAATTAGATCTAGAAATTAATCCTGAAGTAGAGCCAGAGTTCTGAATTCATGTGGAGTGTAAAATATCAGGAGGAAAACTCAGCTAAGAAATTTCAAGTGATACTTTGTCAAGAATGCTATTGAGCAAATAGAATAAATATTTTCAGTATCTATTGATGAAGGCGTGAAAAATGTCATTTTTGAAAAGACAATGTTTTATGAAAAACAGTCTACTTTTTTGAATGTCAAAATTCTACCACTATCAATTAAAATATGTACCACGTCTGCTGTCTTTCAGCTTAGTTGCTGCTGTCTTTGTATTGAAACTCTTCTGTGCAAGTCTTGTTCTGTTGATACATTTATTTCAAAGTGTACTCTTAGAGTGAATTTTGGGAAGAAAAGCCATGCCTGAAAGTTCTGAAATTTCAAGTTATTCTGATAAATATAATTATGACTCATGTGGCCAAAAGCTGTTCTTACATGAGTCAATGAAAAATCAGGGAATTAACGTTTTGTTGGTAAAACATATGTACCATGAAACAGTTAAACAATAATTTTTATACTTGGCATTTTTATCATATTGTTATCATAAATTAGTATAGATTGTTTTCTAAGATATTTCTAAGATTTTCTAGGACTTTTTTTAAGATAGTCTCTAATTCTGACATAAAAATTACTGCTTTTTGTTTATTCAACATTAACTGTGAGAATCATTCCTATTATTTAGATGATTATATTTACAAATGTTGAGACAAACATGTCCTCTTGGAGCATCAATAGGACATGCTTTTGTATTATTAACATAATAGCAAAACAAGAACATACCGTATAATCAGCTCAGTGTATGAGTCGATTGTGTTTGAGTAAAATAACTGATTTACTTTTCAATTATCCTATTTTGGTACTCTCTCAAAAAAAAATTTCATTTCACATTGTTTTATTTTAATCCATGCTTATTCAAGAAAAGGAATGTCAGGCACTGGTGGGATGGATTTACTGAGAATTTTTACACAGTCCTTGACCTATGGAGCTTTTAAAACAATAAAAAGTTGGGAATGGATTAAGGAGGACAAAAATAATTTATTCAGTACAATCCATACATAGGAGAGGAAGGGTCAATGGCACTTAGGCAGCACAGTTTCCAAAAGACATCTGCCTAGAAGATGTCATGAAAGTTTGAAATCCTGATGCCTGTAGTCCTTTTTACCTGCCAGCAACACTGACCAGAAGCTAATCAGTGCTCCCTGAATGTGGCCCAGCAATTGCGTTTCACTTTGACATCGTATGGGTAGTAAAAGGGAATCTTGATCCCTTGATCAATGGCTCTATGCCATTAGGCACTAAATGTGAACTACAGGCTATATAACAAAGGCAGTAACGTAGTATAGGGTTTTTTCCTATAGTTTATTCTATATACTGTCTGATACTTTATTCTACCATCACAAAACAATGTTTTGACTGAGCTCATGCAAGGATAAGAGCATCTTTATAAACAGTAAGCAAAGCAATGACTCATCTCTGTATGACTAACATTTTTGTCAAGGCCATCTAAATATTTCAGCCTGATAGTAGATATAGATGTTGAAAAGAACAGGAGAAGGAATTCACCCATGTGGATTTTCATGGGAAAGCAGATCAAAGTAAAGGTATAATTTCAATTTCAGTGCCGGTTGAATTTCATCAAACTTTAGACACATACACAGATACTCTTTTGCACTACAATGTAGTGAACCAGGAGAAATACTCCAGGGGAATCATAGAATCATAAAATCATAGAACCGTTTGGCTTGGAAGGGACCTTTAAAGGACATCTAGTCCAATCTTTCTGCCATGGCAGGGGTATCTTGCATTAGATTTGGTTGCTCCAAGTACCATCCAACCGGACTTTGAACCCTTCCACACTCACTGTAACAAAATTCTTCCATATATCCAATCTAAATCTATTCTTTTTCAGTTTAAAACCATTGCCCCTTGTCCCATCACTACAGACCCTGGTATAAAGTGTCTCTCCATCTTTCTTATAAGCCCCCTTTAAGTATTGAAAGGCCACAATAAGATCTCTCTGAAGCCTTTTCTTCTCTAGGCTAAACAACCTCAACTCTCTCAGTCTTTCTTCATAGTAGAGGCATTCCAGCCCTCCTATCCTTTTTGTGGCCCTCCTCTGGACCTGCTCCAACAGGTCCACCTCTTTCTTATGCTTGGGACCACAGATATGGATGCAATATGTCAGGTGGGATCTCACAGGAGCAGAGTAGAGGGGGAGAATCACTTCCTTTGACCTGCTTTTTATGCAGCCCAGGATACGACTGGCTTTTTGAGCTGCAATCACAAATTGCCAGCTCATATCCAATTTTTCATCCTCCATTATCCCCACGTCCTTCTCAGCAAGGCTGCTCTTAATCAATTAATCTCTCATCTTGTAGTAGGTGTTTGTAGGACATGAAGTAGGTGTTCGCAAAATGTGTTAAGTTGCTGTTGCTGAAAATATATTTCAAACTTTCCTGAGTGCAAGTATATTAGGGAAAAATATATAATATATAATAAATATATAATACTGCATTTTAAATCTAGCCTTCTTAAGCAGTAATTACATCACAAGATTAAGGGGAACAAGAAAGAGCATTTGCAAATAAACTATTTCTAAGATAAACATTTAATAAAACTTGCCTTTTATTAAAAAAAAGAAAAGCTAAAAGGTGCCCTTTGAGATATACCAAAATCAAACTTTTCAATTTTCAAGCCTGAAGTGCTGGGGTCTGAACCCCCAGCCCTGAATTAAGGTTGACATATGAGTGGTTCCCACAGCCCTTTAAGAGGAGGGGATGAGTTTACCTTTTGGCTTTCCTCCAGGGTGCGGCCAGCCTTGCAAGGAGAGCCCTCAGGTAAACAAGCCCCAGGTGCCCTGCATTTTGGTAACAAGTGCCAGGTGTCCTGTTTGGGGATAAAAGCTGGGCCCACTTGCAGGAGTGGTTGGAGAGTCTGTCTGTGGAGTGGATGCACTTCACAGAGTTTTCCTGTTGGGGAAGGACCTCCTGACCACCCATGCAACCGGATCGCAGTCAGGTCTGGCACATACAAATGCGGGCTTTGTGGGGAGGCAACATGGGGTTACTTTGGTCATATGTAACTGCCTTGTTCTCCTGGTTGTCTCCCATCTGCTCTGTGGGTTATCTTGTGTCTCTGTTTGTTCCATCTGTTATGAGCGATACTGTGTCATTCCTGGGGTCGCTGGGGTTGATGTCTGTTATTCGTGATCTATCTGACTTGTTTGTACCCCCAGCAATCCTCTATATACTGACCCCTTTACGTGAAATAGAACCTATGTACTGGATTGTTGGTCTGCTGCTGGCTGTGTCCTTTTTACTGGGCCTACTAATTGGCAAAACAAAGCCTGAATTTTAATTTACTGAATAAACTTTCCATGTTTGGGCACCTTATTTTTTTTTTTCTAGCCTGATTCCATCTCCAGAAATTGTTAAATGATTTGTAAGAACTTCTCATATTTACACAGTGCCCAATACAGAAATGGCATTTTTTCCATCTTGTGTGTAAAGTACTACTAACTTTATCTTACATCTCAACCTTCACTTTATTATTGCTGATAAGGAAATGACAATTGCTTCACACCAAGAATCTAAAACTAAAGATCATATTTTGCCGAAGGAAATCCCAATTTCTTGTATTAAAACAATTAGAGAAACAGAAATTTTCTGTGTTGGTAGGTGATATTTCACGATATCAGTTTTTCCACCTGTTAACCAGAAATTAAGAATTTATGGTGCTTGGTAAAATATGAAAGTATTGCCTTCAAACAATAACAAAACAATTATTTTGTCTCGTACACACAAGATTAGCCTTATGACTCCTTCCATGAATACTTAGCTTTCTTATTAGACTGCTCCATATGAAACCACATGAACAAACTTTTGTAAGTCTAAATATAGCATACTTCCGAATTTATTTTATTCCTTACACTATTGACAAGTACAGTTCATCCGAAGAACTGAGTGAAAGATGCTTGTCTTGGTAGACAATATACCAAATATTACCCAGGTGGCCAAGAAGGCCAATGGCGTCCTGGCCTGTATCAGAAATGGTGTGACCAGCAGGAGTAGAGAGGTGATCGTGCCCCTGTACTCGGCACTCGTGAGACCACACCTTGAGTACTGTGTCAAGTTCTGGGCACCACAGTATGCGAAGGACGCTGAGGTGCTGGAACAAGTCCAGAGAAGGGCAATGAGGCTGGTGAGAGATCTGGAAAACAGGCCTTATGAAGACCGGCTGAGGGAACAGGGGTTGTTTAGCCTGGAGAAGAGGAGCCTGAGAGGAGACCTCATTTCCCTCTACAACTACCTAAAAGGAGGTTGTAGTGAGGCTGGTATTGGTCTCTTCTCCCAAATTACTAATGATAGGATGAGAGGAAATGGCCTCAAGTTGCATCAGGGGAAGTTTAGGCTGGATATTAGGAAGAAGTTCTTTACTGAGAGGGTGGTTAGGCACTGGAACAGGCATCTCAGTGAGGTGGTGGAGTTGCCGTCCCTGGAGGTGTTCAAAAAACGAGTGGCTGAAGCACTTGAGGCCATGGTCTAATCGTCTAGTGGTTAGGGAGGTGATGGGATAAAGGTTGGACTTGATGATCCTGGAGGTCCTTTCCAACCATGGTGATTCTATGATTCTATTTTATGAAATATGTTTCATTATTTCATGATGTTCCATGTTTTTTACTACTCTTTTTATTTTTTGTTTCTGAACAGACAGCTGTCAGATAAAGGTGTAAAGATTTTACTGGCTTAAAATTTTGCAGGCAATATTTATAACATTTGTAGCTAAAATACATAGTTAAACTCATAATGAAGAGAGGACAAGAGGCAATGGGCACAAACTGAAACAGGAGATTCCATCTGAACATCAGATGGAGCTTGACGGGAAAAAGCAACATTTTTTTACTGTGAGGGTGACTGAGCACCGACACAGGCTGCCCAGAGCAATTGTGGAGTCTCCCTCCTTGAAGATATTCAAAAGACATTAGGACATGGTGCTGGGAAACTGGCTCTATGTGGCCCTTCTGGAGCAGTGGGGTTGGACCAGATGACCTCCAGAGGTCCCTTTCTAACCTCAACCATTCTGTGTGATTCTGTGAAAACAATGCATAGTTAGAAGTTCTGCTTTCCAAACATCTGAGCCATTGAGATGCTTAAGATAAGAGACTTGATCTCTTTGTTGTCAGCTCAGCTGCTTCATAGCTAAGTGTTTTTAGACTCTTGGGTATATACCATCTGGAGTGGTGACTCTGCTTTTGAACTTGTTGGTTTACTCCAAAAGTGCTGTTTCTGACAAGTCAGTCTCTGAGGATTACTCATGCTAATTATTAAACAAGCCAGACCCAAACTGCTGCATTTTTACTTATGGTGGTAAGAAATGATCCACTTCTCAGTGTTGTCTGCATCTTGTTTAGCTGTTTCTTTTAATCCTTTTATACAGAAGACCAGTCTTCCTCTTCATAAAGAACATGTTTTTAGCAAACCATTAAGATTCAACTTTGCATTTCTGATTTCCTATGATTTCAATCATTAATCACAAAACATTCCTTTCTTTCTCTATTCTGTTTCATATTTCTGGAGGAAATGTGATAGGGCAAGGCAAAGGAGACAGAGTCCATCTCACAAAGACGACATGGTACATGCACATAAATTGGTATAACAGCATTTTTCCTGGTGACCAAAAAGTATGCTGACCTCCCATGGCTTTCCTTAATTTATGGCTATCTTTATCATTGGCTGGACAGTGACTTTTCCTCATGAGACAAGAATAATTGAACGTATTAAGCAATTTCTTAAACATCTTCATACTTATTGAATCTGATATCAAATCTAATTCCTGAAGGGGGAAAAATGTAAATCCTTAGGATTTCTGTATTTTGTGTTTGCGCAAAGAAGAGTTTATATTTTAATGGGATATTAGGTTTAGAGTTCTTTGAAATAGCTTTTTTTTGAAGCACTATAAGACAAGAGGATCAGACAAGGTACCTTGTAGGAAACCATGGCAAGCAATCACATAGAGACCAATAAATCTTGTGAAAGGCACTTTAATGGCATTACAACCCGGTTTATATAAACAGAATACCAGATCACACAACTTCATCTAGCTACCTATTGGCTAATGATACTAGAGCGAAGCATAGATTGGTTTACAGCCTTAAAGCATGTGTTTACACCGTCACTCCTTCTCCACCTCCCCGTCGTGCTTCCGCATCCGGGACTTGCTTCTCTCACTGACTTCCTCATTTGGTGTCCTTGGTTCATCCTTGACTAAGGCCCTTAAGGCCTATAGCTCAGACTCAAAGGTTGGATTGCTCACATGTCCATTGCTTG
The DNA here is from genome assembly GCA_028020825.1 of Podargus strigoides. NCBI lineage: Eukaryota > Metazoa > Chordata > Aves > Caprimulgiformes > Podargidae > Podargus > Podargus strigoides. Next base: position 44,085,260 of record CM051662.1, read on the forward strand.
CTAAAAAACCCTCAACAGTACCTCATTGATTGCAGAGACTTTCCATAACTACTGTTAAGAGCTATTGTGGGTAGCAGTACATCATCTAGTAAGTATCAAAACTAGAGCTCGTTGAAAGATGAAAAGTGCCTTTGCCTTTCTTTCTATGAGCCTAGCCCAGCTGGGGGTTTTACAAGGGTGATGTGGGGATGTTTGTTTGTTTGTTTTTTAATTTCCTTTTTGTTTTTCTCTCTTTCTTCTGTCTACTTTTAGCTTCTCTCAGGAAATAGAATCTGCTCAATTCAGATTATCAGAGCCTGAACTAAATTGTCACATAAATCTTCTCAAGTGCTCTTTTGCTTCTTTTCACAACACTATGATGACAGCTAGTCATCACTTGAAGGAACCTACATATTCTTCATGCTCTAGATCTCCTTGTCTAAATATGTTAGGAATAGATGGATGCCTTTCCCTAACTTTGCTTCAGTTTGAACCCACTTGGTCCTCCCTCATGGAACTGAAAAGCTGGCATCATTTGTCAGATTTGTCAGTATGTTGTTAGAGTGCACTATGGAATTCATGGAAAAGATTTTACTTTTGAGAACAAATAGGCACAAAGGCATCACAAAACAACTGCAATACCTAATAAATGGAAGAAAAAAAAGACAGACAAACAGTATTTTCTAAGCAAAATACCTTGGAAAAGATTAAAAAATCCTAGAATTTATAAAAAAGAAAAAAAATTAAACCAAATTTGAGTTTACTGCTGGTAAGTATGGTGATTATTAACTAAGGAAATAAACATCATAGAAACACACATTTCACTTATTGGATGCTTTCAAATAAGTCAAAGAGAGCCTTAATTCAGTAGTCTTATATATGCATTGTAATAAGACCCTTGACTACATGATTATATACTACTTTTCTCCGAATGTCTGTTTCCAATCATCTTAGTACCTCTTTGGCATTTTAAGACTCAATGTCTTAGTTCTAGTGTTCCCAGCTGAAGTTTCTAATCCAGTTTAATGCACCTGTTGCGTTCTTATCCCATCATCTAGTCTGACCATATATGTCAACCCCATTCTCCCTTTTGCTCCTGAACTTCAGAGACTTATGTTCACTTTCTAAATACTAATTTCTTCCCTTAATTTAGAGACACAGCAAAAGTGGGCCCCTCTAAAAAACATGCTAAAGGAGGTCAAACATCCCATACCCACAGCTGAAGGAAGAAGAGATCACACAACTAATGGCTGTATGTGTCCTGGAAACAAAGAAAAAAAACACCCTACGTGCTGATGTATCCTGTCACAGAGCTTCCTAGACTCTTTCATATTTTCCCTTTATTTCTACTTCCTTACTAGGTCTTTATCTGCATACCAGGTGTCTCCCTTTATAGTAACTCCCACTTCTCTCCGTTGCTCAGGTCTTTACTGTTTCACTTTGCATTCAAAAGGGATGCCTTCCTCTTCTTCACAGCCATTAAAAGGCTGCATCTATACTCTCAGCTGTACATCTTATCCAGGTCTCAGAGATGTGGGCTCATCACTTTCCAGACTTTGGGGTGAATTGTTGCTCCTTCATTGCCTATTTTCCTTGGTTTCACTCCCAGGGACATAAGTATGGGTAGGGACTGGCATGTCCCACCTTTCTTACCTCTCAACATGGGATCCGGATGAACCTGACTTTCCAGATAATGCTACTGGAAGTACACAAAATAAGCTCTTTATTCTTGTGCATACTAAAAAATAAACAGCTGTACTGCAAATTACTACTGAAAGAACAGAAGAAGAAAAAAAAAGAAGACACAAAGATGGTCAGGAAGAGAACGACACTGTACAGCTTGAACCAGGCATATGCCTAGACAATAAAAATCCTATAAGCTCATTGTCTAAATGTTAATAGAAACTGAAACTACATTAGGACAGAAAAAAAAAAAAAAAATTATTTGACCAGAGCAAACTATTAGTGGTTTTCGTTTTTGTTTCTCTACTGGGTACTCACCAAATGTAGTAATTAATTATTTCTAAATTCATGAGTTAGATAAACTGAGTTAGCACAACTGATTTATTCATTATATGACCTCTAGATTAATTTGAGGTTCTCACAGAATTTATTAAATTTTGTTTACCACTCATTCCTTCTATTCACAGTGTAGGAAGTTTATTAAAATATTTTCAGTGATAGGAAGAAAAACAGTAATAAAGAGGAGAGAGAGAAAAAGACAACTACTTACAGTGGGACAACATAGAAGGTTTCGTTTCTCACCCTTTTTCTTCCATGTCCAAAAGTTGAAAACATAAAATGATATTGTGGACCATCTTCTCACAGACTTAACTTCTTTATTCATCACTCTACCTTCTCTAACATTGCTCAGAAACTTGGCCATCTATGGGACAAGTATGTTATTTCTTTTGCATAAGAAATGTTCTCTCTTGCCACCCAGCCTTTTTACTAGTTCCTGTTTCATGCAGCAGAAGCTATTTCTCCTCATTTCACACACAATGGATGAGACTTCTCCCTTTCCAGAAGTTTTTTCAGCTTTCTCTTTTCTATGTTATAAAGCATCAAAAGTCAATTGAGATTGCTGGAAACTTGGGAGAGTTTCACACAATCTACTAAATCTCTACAAAGTATGAAAATGTTCAGCAAATCAGAGTTTGAGAACTGATGGATGAATATCTATAAATATTATATTAATGCAAAAAGCTATGTTAATTCTGTGTTAAGTATGCACAGTTAAAATCCCAAAGTCAGCCAAATTCAAAGGTTAAGAGTTCCAACAGCAACTCCTGAAAACAGTGTAGAATATATATTTAAAATAAAATTGAATCAAAAATAAAACATGCAGAATGGAATTTCTAAGAGACAATATATAGAACACATGGGATGACAAGCTAAAGAAATCAAATTAAAAGTAATTATATGACAAAGCAATTCCTTTATAAAAACAATAGAATGATTTTTTAAAAAATAGAATAAGCAGTTGAAATTATTAAAAAAAAAAAATTCAAAAAAACAGTACCAGCAAATCATGCTAATAATTTCCTCTTATTCATTCTCTAGTAACATGAATATGTTACCACATATACATCATTCTTATGTTTCTTCAGAAGCATTTTACTTAATGTCTTCAGGATATAAAGGTAATTGTCCTAACAGCTGAAACTTTAGTTTTCAGTGTTTACCACAAACTTTAAAAAATGCGACAATCTCAAAGCTTAAACAGTCTTCTTTGTACTTTCCTCTTTATGGCAAAATTCATACAATTTAAATGCACTCCTAGGTTTTATATAACTATGCTTATATATTAGTTTTTAGTGTTGTGGCATTGTGACTTAGATTTTATAATAGAGAACATCTGTCTGATTTTTCTCCAGTAGGCAGTAGAGTTGTAATAAAGTCTGTGAGGCTCCAATTTATTTAAGTTTTGAAGTATGTTTAGATTAAGTAATTAATCCTAGCACTTGACTACCGATAAGATTTCTTATGAAGTCAGGCCATTTTGGCAGTAAATGTTTGACATATGCTATATGTTAAAGGTGCAACATTAATGGAACTATAATGCAAACACAAATGAAGCAGTACTGAACAAATACAATGAAGAATTGTGACCCCCACACTTGTTTGTAGTATCATAGATGCCATAAATAGATACTTAATCTATATGTGAATTAGATTATTTCATACTATGACACACCATTAAACAACTGTTTGAGTGGTTTCTTTAAAACAGCATTTAGGTGCCTGTAAAAAAAATGGCTTTTGTACATGATCTGTGAACCACAAAAATCTTTCTCATTCTGTTTAGATTAGCTTAAACATTCTCATGGTATTTATATTGGGGGATGACTACAGATTTGAGGCCCTCTGAATCTTCCTAATGAACCATGCTTACCTTTGTATTTCAAGACTCACAGATCTGAAATTTCTGCTGTTGTGCTTAAGCATTTTCCTTCAGAAACACATGAACTCTTTTGCAACATCAATGTCACCACTACTGTATTCCACTGATATTTCAGAAACTGTTTTCATGTGAGGAAAAAAATTTTACACCTGTAGAAGCACATTATAAGGAATAAATTATAATCAATCGTTGCTGCTGTGAAGAGAACTGTCCCTCATTACTGCATGCATTTCCTTCAGTCTGCTTTCCAAGAGAGTGGCATCAGCTTTGGTAAGTCACAGGCCAGTCTCTGACTTTCCCCACATATAAAGCCAGTCAGCATTTGTTTTCTGAGTGATTATCACTTTCTACCCTTCTGCCCCAGAGGTGCTAAAAGGAATCAAAGTCATTAACTGTTCATCAGTCCTCCTGTGTTTTTCCAGTGCATATCTGAATCAACTAATCACTTAGAGCTGTTGAAAAATAAAGGCTACATTATACAATTGCATTACAAAGTTCACCTTTTAGTTCTGTGTTTTTCAGCACATAAAATAGGATAAATTGAGTCAGTTACAACTGGGCAAATGTAATCTAGTCCTCACTTGTCTGAGTGGTGATTTCAGGTAGACCACCCCTTGACAGACATTTCTGTTATAGATAAATCTGATGTACTGAGTAGCAGTGCTTCTGTGGGCACACAGAAACTCTAGGGGTCACATGGAAACAAATGTTGTGTTTGTTCTTCAAGTGTTCAGACAATATCCCCATACTGGCCATACTGTCATTTTTAAGCTGGAGGTTCTGGGTAATATTTTTAGAGAACAAAATTATTATATATTAGCTGCATTCAGTTATTCACCATGAAATATTAATAGAAATGAACTATGTTTGTTATAACTATAAAATCTACTCTCATAGATAAGAGAGAGCTACAGGAGAATTGCAACAAAAGAAGTTACAGTAGTGTTTTTGTAAATTTCCAAAGGTATGTAGGGCTGGATTTTTAAGCACAGTTGGTTAAACATAATCCATGGACAATCTACTTACATTCCAGAAGAGTATTTACTATGGAGTACTGGAAAAAAACACAATAAACCTCCTAAAATCAAATAAACTCCCCCAAAACAACCAAAGCAGTAAGTCAAGGTATTTCAGCTTTAAGAATACAAGCTTTAAGAATTGATAATATTCCAAATTCTCCTAAATCTGAGGACTGTAACAAAAATTCTTTAAAAAAATCTAACACTTACGATCTAGTACAACTGCAATACAAATCTTAATTTAAAATGTATTTTTCAGTTTGTATGTATATATTTTAAGAATACTCCCCAGTTCAAGAAGGACAGGGAACTGCTTGAGAGAGTCCAGCGCAGAGCCACGAAAGTGATTAAGGGAGTGGGACATCTGCCTTATGAGGAAAGGCTGAGGGAGCTGGGTCTCTTTAGCTTGGAGAAGAGGAGACTGAGGGGTGACCTTATTAATGTTTATAAATATGTCAAGGGTGAGTGTCATGAGGATGGAGCCAGGCTCTTCTCAGTGACATCCAATGATAGGACAAGGAGCAATGGGTACAAGCTGGAACATAGGAGGTTCCACATAAATGTGAGGAAGAACTACTTCACAGTGAGGGTAACAGAACACTGGAACAGGCTGCCCAGAGAGGTTGTGGATTCTCCTTCTCTGGAGACATTCAAAACCCGCCTGGACATGTTCCTATGTGACCTGATCTAGGTGTTCCTGCTCTGGCAGGGGGATTGGACTAGATGATCTTTTGAGGTCCCTTCCAATCCCTAACATTCTGTCTTCTGCTCTTTAGAATAGTTTGAACTATATCTTTGTCATCCTGAGGTCTATCAAAGCAGAATTCCTTGAGTCAGTACCTACTTAGTTCAGTAAAACAGGAGGAAAGTGTTGACGAGGAACAGCAGTAGCAGGCTGGACTGTGGCTGAAGTTATACTAGACTAGTGAAGAAGGCAACCCGGAAGTGAGATCAAGATGATACAAGAGAAAAAACAGAAGTCATAGCACAGGATGATAAAGATGGACTGTGTCTATCACATATATAGAATAGACAGTGAAATGTGTTGAAACTTGAGACAAAGTTCAAACTTTCAATTTGAATATCCTCTCCTCCCTGCTGCACTCAGGCTTTCATTGTTGCAAAATAATGTTGTTTTACAGTTTTGTGAAAAAAAAAAATCAAGAAATTTTCATGTGGCTTAATTTCTCAGTTCTAAAATTCTGAGCAAAACTGAATTTTATACAGATCAACTGATGTCATCCTTATTAAATCACGTTGAAGGACTCAAGTGGAAAAAAAAGCTAGCCTGTATATGAGACAGGAGAAATGTTTGCTGCAAGTGAATACATTTAGCATGACTTTTTCAATTACAATGAAATATTTCAAGAAGGAAAAAAAATAAACTTTCCAGTGGCTGAAAACAAAACAAAAAAAAAAAAAAAAAAAGGGAGAAAGTGAATGGAATTACACCTGAGATTAAAACATTCAATAACCACAGTGATAGTAAACATTACCCCTCCATTTATGCTGAATCATAAAGGTCATTTATAGAATACATGCCATTCTTTAATGCTTTGATTTTGTGAAGATTACTGAGAATTCCTTCATTTTAACATTCAAATACCCTGAGATATTAAAATTGGATATTAGAAAAAACAACTGTTATGAAAAATATATAAATACAGCACAGGAAAGAGGTTCCTATTATCAGTACTTAATGTGGTATGTGTGTGAATTCCTCTTATATTTACAGCGCTATTGGAGCTGTCTGTGGATATCTTGTCTTTAGGAAAAATGCATGCTACTTTATAATATAGTTATTGCTATACACAGGAATTTCTTAGAGCTTGTTTGTCATGGGTTAAATGAGAGACATCTCATAAAAATGGGAATACCTATATATTTACCTAGTTTTTCATTTGAAAAGGACTTTGTGTAGTGATTTTTTTTTTGAATTTTCTGTTCTGTACAACTATTTATGGAATTAGTAAGCAAAACCAAAGATGCATATGCCATACAATGTAGAGACATTGTCATATTCACAAATTTGCATATTTCCTGTATGCTTTTTACCAATAGCTGATTTCCATTGTTGGCTGCTGCTGTTCTTAGCGGGCAAAATCAGAACATTGTGTCCATACACTGCCACCCATTATTCACACTTTGTGTGTAATCAAATAATTAGCTGCAAATTAAGGAATTTACATAAAATACAGTACAAGTTCAACAAAAGATGTCATGCGTAGAAGAGAGCAGCTTTAGTGTGTATGACTCAGAAATGTATCACTGAATCCTTGTTTCTGCATCTTTTCAGCTGACTTCTTTACTGACTCATTTTCAATGCTAAAGGTGTTAGGAAACTTACCTTTGTACAAAAAGGAGTGTGTTCCTTTTAGTTTCATCAGCATCTTTGCTAAAAATAAATTAAAAAAAAAAAAAAAAGAATGCCTCTTCATGTTTTCCTCACTACTATCCTTGAACAAATAAATGTGATTATTTTTTATGGCAAAAAAAAGATGTCAAGAGATGATTTCTTGATATGAAGAGTTTTCTGGCAATACCATCTTAAATTATTCCACCCTCTCCTTGCAATGGTGACAGAAGAATTTATTCATTTTAAAACCTGAATCAGTTTGCTGCTCCCACTCACCAAGTGACTCCACCATTAGCTGTTGCCAACAAAATACAGCAGGTTACAGAATGACAAACAGTAGTGTCAGGCAGTGGAAGGAAAGGTGGGAATATTTTAAACCAGATTACTGGATGTTTTGTATCAAGCAATTACAGCATAGCACATGTTTGCTGAAGTAATGAGCAGAAAAACAAATATTTGGAGGGCAAGTTGGGAAAAAAATCCACCAAGGTTTTTGATAAATACTTTGACATAAACGTGGAGAATTTGGAAATGCCTGACTTACCCCTCTTTTTTACACTGTACAGTGATGAAGCTAGATAAATATCTGCACTTTTCCACAGGAGTTCACAGTTTGTAAAGCTGCCACTGCTGACACTTGGTTGATAGCACTGGGGAATTGACCGCTCACAGCACAACAAGAATGCAGACTGAATTGCTTTGACTATGGGTGTCTTGGGAGCTTGCTAAACATTTTATCCAGGAACCAAGTCCTGTCACTTCTTAAAACAATGGAAAAACTGCCCTGTGATACAGATCATATTCTACACATCTTTTAGACTACTAATCTCAATTCCATTTAACAAAAACAACAGAACTGACAGCTGTACTAATTCTAGCTGAAAGTATTCTTAAATTAATTTGCATTATGAATAGCTGACTGTTGGAAAATGACAAAAGTAATTAAGAAATAACCAATTTCATACCTAATTTGAGTTTTAGTGGGAATGACCTTTTGCACATAAAGATTTCTTTCAAAATTTTAAAACAAGCTAAACTAAATCTGAAAGATTCCAATTATTCCCTGAAATGTAAGGCTTTCATATTTGCATTACACAGTTGTTACTTCTCAGCCAGAAATTAGAGGAATTATTCAGAAAATATAAATACACACTGGAAACTGAGGTCTGTTTGATGAGGCTAACATTTTGCCATTAATATTTTGCATCTCTATAATGCTCAAAATTCATAGTCAAAATATTTTTATGGCCATTGCTTGCAGAGAATATCCAGAGTAGAGCTGAGACTTTTAATAAGGGCCTAAGTAAAGTAATGATCTAACACGGATTGGACCTCCCACTCTCCAAGAGTCTGAGTCCAAGCTTGAACAGCTGCATCAAGGAAAGGAGGCACCATCACATAAGACACTGAAGAGTAAAAAAGAGCAGTGGTATAATAAAGAAAGTTCTGGAACTATGTCTTAATAAGTGGTGAAATAATTGAACAGGCTGCTCATCAAATCAGACTGAACCTCTGCTAACAGGTTTGTACTTTCGATGGCTGGAGAACTAGGACCTGGGTTTTTTTGTTTTCTTTTTTAACTTCAAAGGAGGCAAGGGAACAGCATCACTTCTACATCTCATTAACTGCAAAGGACAATCCTGTGAAGTTGAAGCTGCAAAAAAAACCCTTAAAAATATTCCTTTTGGATGGAGGCGCAGAGCAAAATATGTACCAGACCTAGGACAAAAATGGGAATGAATTCTGTTAGTTCATCTACAAACAGTTAATTTGACTTTGCTTATATTACAGTAAAAATATGAAGCTGACTTATATGCTCTCAACTGAATCGCATATAAATGAAACAAAGCCAAAGGGGAAAAATTAACTGTGTCTCAGGTAAATCTTCAGTTCTGTGGTGACGATATATTTCTCTGATGCAAAATTTCTTCACCACTTCACCCTTCATACATGTGCACTAATCCAGGTAAATGCATTTTTTATTTAAAGGTAAAAATAATATGAAAAAAAAAAAGAAGATAAGGAAATCTATTTCCTTTTTGCATGGCATTTATGTTATGTAATAGTAGTTTAAAGTGCATATAAATTAATTATATCATATTATATCACATTATATAATCTAAATGTAATAGGTATTCTTATAATTATTGTTCCTAAAGTATACATATGTATACGTTAGTATGCCTAAGTATACCTTACATATAATATATATTACCTGTATATATAAAACTATATAATATTTTACCTGTATATGCAACACTATGTAGTATATAGATTTAGATATAAAATATATATACTTTATTTATATATATTTATTAATATATAATTATCTATATGTATTTATCTAGATCATATGTCAACCAAAATGCACTGAAAAAATGTAAGCCTCAATAACATAAAGAAATTATACAGCACACTGAGAAGACACTGACATAGGTAAAAAGTGCTTTTCAAAGGCGAGAACATGCAGCAACGACTGGCAAAGCATCATCATAAAAATTCTGAATCCTTGCCAAATAAGGTTCACAAGATTATGTAGAACTGAATACTACACATGTACAGATATATAAACGACCTCAGAAATTTCCCAGAAAATCAGTTTAACCTATCGAGTGATTATAGATCTAACTTAGTTGGGAAGAGCACAGAGGGGTTTTTCAAGACTAATATATCCTAATCAAGAGTGAAAGTGACTGTGGCAGTCACTCTGTCATTATAAAATAAAGAAAAATATTATAAAGGAAGTCAAAGAGGGAAAGTATTGAGAAAAAAATTTAACAGGGATGAATGTTCACTTTTCCTCATCAAACACTGTTATTCCAGTATGGAATGCATTGTACTTCACAGGGGGATGAAGCAAAGACAGGAAACGGCTATCCAAATGATTTTCTCAGTCGAGGGAATCAAGGTAGTTTGAGTTCTAGGGTCTGCAGATCACAGTTGTTCTCATTTATACCTGAAAATGGGATGCAACATTCTGTGTAGCATATACAGAAATTAGTGTATTTCACAAGTTCACAGCATAGGAAAAGAAACTTTGATATTTATCTAAATTAGAAATCTGAGAATCACTTGTATAATGAGAAAAATGTATAATGGAGAACACTGGGGGAAGGAAGAGGAGATAAAGAGAAAAAATAGAAACCCCTCCTACTAACATTTAAGGTTATATTCATGTTTACATTTTCATTTTTCTATATTCATAAATTTGAAAACAAAATAGAACCTTTTTTCCTTGAAAACAGGAATTATATCAAACATTCATATAATGGGATGCTGTGTCTAAAACCACAAAATCTAGCTGTATTCTCAAGACACATTTATCCTATTGAAGAGGAAGGTGTCTATGGAAATCACACTATCTATTATGAAATTAAATAAAAAATATTAAAAGTAAGTAAAACCAAACCAAATCAAACCAATCCTAAAGAAGCATACCTTTCTGCTGTAGTTCTGTCATTCTGAAGTCCCAGTTCACTGGAAGCTGCTAGTCTGCAACACTATGTTATCTTTGTTTATTAGGAATGAAAACTGCTTATTCCTTAGTTATCTAAACTCATCTGGCAGTTGCTGGGTTTTCAACTGATTGAAAACTTTACAAACTCTTTACAAGTAGTGGATCTTTTAATTGTTCAATTACACCTCTTTCATGTGCATTCAAGACCTATATGCGAGAAAGCCCTAGTATACTGGTCTTATAATAGATAAACTTGATATGCTACTGTGCACAACAATTTACAAAGAATAATTGGTCAGTAGCACAATTTTAACTGTTTCCAAAGATCTCATGTTCAGTAGGTCTTGCTAGGCTACTTTCACAGTGCTCTTTCCTGTATATTGATGCCCATGCAAGTCAAAAAGACTAGACATCTGAGGAACACCTTAGCCCACAGTAGTTCTGGTTAGGCCACCTCACTAGTATTAGAAATGTTGAGGTTTTATTTCAGAAAGACTGAGAGTGGAGTGCTTTTTTTCCATCAGTTCACATAATAGTCCAAGACCAGCAATAAATTATCTTTAAATTTTCACTTATTTTCTAGTGCTTTTCTGCATATTCTCCCAACTTCACCAGCATGGTCACAATGTTTTTATACTTCTAAATATTGAACAAAATTTGTAAAATAACAAATGAAGGTAGCATGAGAGTGTCTTATAAATCTATTCTTAAACTAATTCAACAAAGAAGTTTTCACAGGAAATATGTCACCATAACAATAAATAAATACAGAAATCTTCTGAAATTTACTTCTGTGCTAGAGCAAAAATATGCAGCTGACTTTTTGTGTGTGGGAGCAATGTGTCAAGTTATTAGCTTATCAAATGTGTGACATAAAAATGTGCACAAATAAAAATCAATATTAATGGACAGCTACTCTTACTATAGCAACTGTAAGCGCTAAAGTTGAGGAAATATTTGCCAAAATTTGCTGTAGTGGAGGAGGCCTAGAATGACTTATTTTTTCTCCAAAGATGCTTTCGACCTACAATTTCTATGTACTTTGATCAGAGAGATGAGTTTTCTGCCTATCTAAATTCAGCTATGAACATTAACCCTCAGTAACTAAGTTTAAATATTTTGACCCTCATTTTCATCCATGTTTTTGAAGAGTTTCAAGGCATAAAACTTATGCTTACCCTCCATTCTGCATTTATGATCCTAACTATGCTCAGCTGTTCAGTGAAACATTGCTAAGAAATACTTTCCCACTGACTATTTGCCTGCACTTTTCAATGATCATCTTTTCCATTCTCTAGAAGAAAGGGACCTGGAAGATAGGTTCCTTAACTGTGGATCATAATTTTATATCAGAATTATATTTTAAATCATGTAGCTCTTCTAACATTAATCAGACAAAGCAAAATAGCTAAGGTCAAATTTCTCATTTTCTCTTGGGTGATACTGAAAATTTACTGTACAACTTACAGACTGGAAGTGCTCATTAGACTTAAGATATTTGTGGGAAAGACTGAAAAAAGTCATAGAATAAGGGACTCAACAGATTGTGGGAGTTTGGCTTGTGAGTAACGGACATGGAGTGTTAGAGCAGGTGCACGAACAGGCTACTGTGCAGGCGCTAGCGGCCAAGATTAGGCCTCAAGGACGTACTGTCCTTGCAGAGTAGTACAAGAAACTAAGTTACATAAAATAGGGAACTAACAGGCAAGGCGGAGAATATGATAATTAGAGGCTGAAGCATAGGTTAAAAGTTAATGATTGATGTAGAAGTGGTCTAATGAAAACCTAAGAAAAAGATAATAAGATATGCTTAATCGTGGTGATTTGACAGAAGAATGATATATAAGTAAATGTATCTGCGCAATAAATCGAGTTCTGCCGACCTCATATGAGAGTGCAGTCTCCCTCCGTCGATTCCTACAAAGTGGTGACCCCGACGTGTCGGCGTGAAAATACCGAGGAATAAAAATACGGAGTAAAGATCCCAGGTCCCGACTCGCGAATAAGGACGATCAAAGCACCTCGTCGCAGGCGACTACGGTGCCGGATCCCACGGGTGAAATTACACAGTGGCTGGAAGATAACGGTGGGAGCGAAAGGTGAGCAATTGCTGTCGCTAACCACTGGTAATCAAGGTTGTGTAGATTCATACTTTAACTATGCAAAGACAGGCGGCATTGACGCTGCTAACTCAGTTTTTGAAGCAGAGGGGGGTTAAGGAGAAGGAGATAGATTTCAAAAAAGAGTTGCCGGCTTTAATAACTTACGGCATATCTAAAGTAACCTATGGGATAAGCAAGGGTTGTTTTGTTAGTCCTAACACGATACATGAACTTGCAGAATGGCGAAAATTAGGGGATATAATTTGGGATGCCGTATTAGATGATGACAAGACAGCGAAAAAGTTAGGGAAACATTGGAGAATTGTTCATAATGCTCTGTTACAACATTCCGTAGAGTTGCGTGCGGCTAAATCAGCTCATGAGGCTACTGCCAAAAATCAATTATACTTACATGATACGGGCATAGAGTGCAATCCACCTAGCTACAGATCATTCACCATGTCTACGGCTGCCGTAGAAGCGCCTATCCCCTCAGCTCCACCAGAGGAGGAATTGCCTCCTCCGCCTGAGGACTGGGCAACGAGTTCAGAGCCGGTCCCACCGCCCGTGGGGAAGGTTTCTGACTCGAAAGCCCCAAATGAGACCGAAAGTAGCCGAGAAAAACTACGCTGTCAGCTACAGGAATGTGTGCTGGGGTGGAAAAAGCTCGCGGCAGATAGACTGCAAGAGGGTGATAGTGGAGCTGTGGAAGCACTCTCGGAAGTTTTTCCTGTTGTTTTTACACCCTTGGATAATGATAACATTCAAGTCACCTTATCCCCCTTAGATTGGGAATTATTGACACAGTTAAGAGCAACAGTAGCAGAGAGTCAATTTAGTAATCAGTTAAGTGAAGCTGTGCGGCAGGGGCAGGAAAATACAGTGCAGGCTATGGCAGCGCTTGCCCCCCTGTCGTCCTCTCCGTCTTCCAACAACCGTAACGCCACTATAATTTGCTACCGCTGTGGAAATACGGGACATACACGCAGAGAATGCAGGACAAGAAGCGTATGGTGTAATGCATAAGTAAAAAGACTTTGGGCTCCCTATATGCTTGGGGGTATGCCAAAGGACACTTTAAAGACCCTAATACGTTGTTTGATGTAACGGAGTGGAGAAAGTGTGGGAACTCTCTGCGGGACAATGTTATTAAGGGTGATAAACGGCGAAAAAATTGCAAAAACCGCGCGGGAGGTAAACAATTCCCCATTCCCCCCCCCCGCGCACGCCGCGGCAGCGGCTGGAGCGGCGGCCGTGCCTGGCGCAGCGGAGCGGCACGATCGGCATTCCAACCCCCCCCTCTCCCCCGCCCCTCTCCCCCGCGAGCGCTGCGGCAGCAGCCGGAACATCTGCAGCTTCAGGGGCCCCGACCGAATGCCTGTTCCGTCCCCCCCACCTATTCCAGCGGCGAGAGAGAAGTGTCTGGGACAGAAGAAGAGACAATGGACACAGACGAACAATGGCCCATTCCACCGCCGCCTGAACCACACGTTCCTGAAACATCTGACCCACCTCACCTGAGTGCGAGATTTCAAAAGGAGCGTGGTTGGGGGGTGGGCAGGCTGGGACAAGAAATGGAAAGGGGGCCGGGGTGGAGAGGGAGTGTGGCTGTGGTTTGGTCTGACTCAGATTGGGACTGGACTGTAGGTAAAATATCTCAAAATAATTTGAAAAAAAAAAAAAAAAAGAGGAGGAAAAAAAAAAAAAAAAAAAAAAAAAAGGAAAAAAGGAAAAATAGTTGTGCATGAGCTGTGAGAAGCATTACTCATGTCTTTAGGTGTTGAAAATTCTAACCCAACCTGCAAGCGTATTTTACAGAGTCTGCCTAAAAACTCCAGTATTGCTGAAATGATGGATGCTTGTTCCGGGGTAGGAACACCTGAAGAGCATGCTGGTTTCATGGCCTCAGCTTTTGCTGCGGCTATCCGACCCTTGGTACAACAAGGTAACGGTAATCGAGGCCCAAAATGTTGCAGCTGTGGAAAATCTGGTCACATTAAGGTACAATGTAAAGCTCCAAAAAAAAAAAAACCAAAAACAAAAAAACCACAAAAAACAAACAAAAAAACCCCAAAAAAAACCACAGGAGAAGGCTTTGATGGTGTCTATGGTGTCTGTAATTGCTGTCAGAGCTATGGGTACCGTGCTAGTGAATGTCGCTCCAAAAGGAGAAAGAATAGGATTGCCACCTGCAGATAGATTAAATAAGGCTATATATGTATTGAATGACATATGGATAGTTCCCATGGTCCTTTAAAAGGAGGGGATGACTTTGCCTTTTGGCTTTCCTCCAAGGTGCGATCGGCCTTGTGGGGGGAGCCCTTGGGTAAACAAGCCCCAGGTGCCCCACATTGGATAAATGACTGCCAGGTGTCCTGCTTTGGGGACAGGGCCTGGGTCCATTTGTGGAAAGAGTGGAGTGTCTGTCTGTGAGGTGGACGCACCTTGCAGAGTTTTCCTGTTGGGGAAGGACCTCCTGACTCTCCCTGCAACTGGGCCCTGGTCACGTTTGACATTTGCAAATGGGGCTTCATGGGAAAACAATATGGGACTACTTCTACATGATCAGTCTATTAACTTGGTTGTCTCCATCTCTTCTGTGGGAGACTTTGTTTCTTTGTTAATTCCACCTATTATTGAATTCCACCTGTTATTGGTCACTATTGTATTAATGATTGTACTTTGTGTTTTCAAAAAGGCAACAAGCATGATTAAAGATGCCATGAAGAACGTATGGCTGGCTCAAGAAGAAAAAGGGGAAATTGTAGAAATGCATTTAAAAGAGAATGGCCATATAGTGAGCCAGCCATGCGGGATGTTGGCCTAGGCAGGTAGCCACATTCTGGAAGCTGCTTCAAAGGAAGAAAAAATAAGAAAGAGCAATGACTGCTTCACCAGGGAATGCAGGAGTGAACAGATGGGAGTGACCAATTGGACATTGTGTGAGAAGAACTTAAGAACCAACGGGAACTGGACTGAGCTGCATGTTTGCCTTGTACTAGAGACTTTTAACCAATTAAATAATGCGTGACCGCGTGTAGGGAAAGAAAAATTTGTAAAAAGGGACAGACAGAATTAATAGAAGATTTAGATAGCGTTGGGCATGCTGTGTTGCAAAATAGAGCTGCTGTTGATTTTTTGCTTTTAGCACAAGGCCATGGATGTGAAGATTTTGAAGGGATGTGCTGCTTCAATCTAAGCAATCGTGGGGAATCAATTCACCAACAACTGCAGTGGCTTAAAGAACACACTCAAAAGATTCAAAAGGAGACAAGCTGGTTTGATTCATGGTTACAAAAAATATTTGGCAGTCTGTCCCCATGGTTACTTGGTTTGATCAAAGAAGGTATTCGCTGGGTAATCATAATTGTCTTGTTTTTAATTGGGCTAGGAATAGTATGGAAGCTAATAACAAAACTAGTCACTAGTCTAATGCATAAAGTTCTGTTCGTGCAAAAGAAAAAAGGGGGAATTGTGGGAGTTTGGCTTGTGAGTAACGGACATGGAGTGTTAGAGCAGGTGCACGAACAGGCTACTGTGCAGGCGCTAGCGGCCAAGATTAGGCCTCAAGGACGTACTGTCCTTGCAGAGTAGTACAAGAAACTAAGTTACATAAGATAGGGAACTAACAGGCAAGGCGGAGAATATGATAATTAGAGGCTGAAGCATAGGTTAAAAGTTAATGATTGATGTAGAAGTGGTCTAATGAAAACCTAAGAAAAAGATAATAAGATATGCTTAATCGTGGTGATTTGACAGAAGAATGATATATAAGTAAATGTATCTGCGCAATAAATCGAGTTCTGCCGACCTCATATGAGAGTGCAGTCTCCCTCCGTCGATTCCTACAACAGATCTTTTTGTTTCTAGACTTGATAAGAATGTGACACCATGCAATTAGTTTCTCTGAGAACTACAACTTTATCTGTGTTAGTTTTCAATACATTTCTGTCTAGTTTAATTTTAAATGTCTGGATATATTTGACATTTACCATTTTCTTACTAAACTCTAGAATGAAATTACACACTTTGGAAGGAATGTTTTCATGACAACATCAATAGATATGAACTAGCAAGTGAAAAAGCAGTAGCAGTGATCTATTTAAATAAATAAATAAATAAATCCTTTATCTCACATTTATTTCCTAATAAACTTTTGTTTAAGTAAGGTATACACATGTAAGCTAGCTCAGTATAAAATAAGTTTATGGCAAGAAAAATATATTTAACAGATTAATTTAAAAATTAATCTCTCAATTTATGTGAAAATATTTACTTCAGACAAAAGCTTTCCTCACCTTCCCACCCATAAAATGGCCAATTTTGAAGAAAAGGAAAAGAACTTGGAAAAAAAGAGGCTGACTTCTGAAGCTCAAGAATGGACATAATATAATTCACACAGAGAGTTTATTATATAATTTAGGAAATTTTTACCCTGTTTTTAAAGCTTTAAGATAGGCTACAAGTTACGGGGGGAAAGTATCCTAGATATATATTTCTCTTTTTCATTTAAAATTAATTCTGAAATTTTCCCTTTTCACTAGAGATAGTAGTGACTACATACATAATACAGCTTTTCTTCCAGCTATAAGCTATCTATACAGAGATATATAATACAGAGGAAAGAAAAAGGATAAGATTTAAACTCGTTGGACTAGAATGTAAGTGGTTACAGAATTAATTATTTAGACTGATTTTGAAGTTTCTGTCATTTGAAAATTTTACTATGGCAAAATTCTTCAAGGGCAGTTAAACAGACAGCAGTAACAGCTTCATAGACTAATTCTGGTTTTAAATATGCAAAAGCCCCCACACTAGCTATTGCATTCTGAAATTGGTATACAAAATTGGTTTTTTTTCCACAGTACTTGCTGACAAATTACTGCACAACTGAAATTAAAATTGGGTTCAATCTATCATGCCCAATTCTTTGAAAATGCTAGTGATGTTAAAATTTGATTAATTCATACTGGGAAAACAATTCTATTAGCTCACACATCAGTGGAATATCATTGTGTGTAACGGACCATCAAATGCCAACCAGGGAGTATATTAATATGATACCCCATGAAAAAGTTCTTTTATTGAAATTTTAACTACTTGTCAAAATTCTGCTTAAAGCCTATTGTATTATTTCTGTATGTTTATTGCACTCAAAAAATAATATTAAATGTTCTTGAAACAGCTACTGTCAATGAAAGAAAAAGAAATAAAACATTTGGATTGAATTTCTGCATTAAATTTGCTCCTCTTTCTATTTCAGATATTTATAAATACACAAAAAATGAAATACATGGAATTTTTTCAAAGCTTTTTTTTTTTACATTAGGTTGCCAACTAAAATTTTCAGGATACATAAGTGAAAGTTCTTTTGAAGACTGTTATTAGAATTCCCCAACTTCTTTTTATGCATTGAATGTAGCATCAGGAGAGTTTAGAGAAACCATTTTGATTCATTGTTCTCCATGACAGTAAGAAGAAACAAAGAAAAAATCTTTAGTACATTCACAAGCTTTTTTAAAAAAAGAGTAATTCACAATAAGTTCATGGATAATTCAATTTATAAAGTTAAACACAATCTGCTGTTGGAGTCATGGATTTCAAATAACTTTTACCCTTTTCTCATTGCAATCTGTTGTAGATTCCCCTTTAATTCAAGGGGAATATATAAAAATTAACTTTTATATTACATATGTACCTGAAAAATTAAGGTAATAGAAAAAAAGAGATTCATAAACCAACAGCTTTATTTGGTAGACATAACATTATACAATGAAAGAGAATATGGTCCTTATAGTGTGCAAAGACTTTGCCATGCCAACATATAATTCTACCCAGAGTCTACTTACAGTGTGAATTTAATCCTTGCCTGATTTGAATTCATGCTTATGAAAGAAAAATTTCTTCAGATACCTCTTGTTCATGTATTTTCGAATAGTTAATTTAGGTTTTGTTATATCTGATTTCACATCTTGTGTTAGTATGAGCTTTCTCTCCAGACATATTTCCTGAATTACCTAGGAAAAGAGGAGAGAAAAGAAATACTTTGCAAATATATTGTATTGCATTGTATCATGTGATATGATGTAGTTATTCTTTATTAAACTCTTTCTAATGCAATGGAAACTTGTAAGAAATATTACTATTTCAAGGATAAATGTTTAAACTTGTACTTCTGTGCATTTAAATGCCTATGTGACCCTCATCATCTTGAGGGGACCGAATGCACCCTCAGTAAATTTGCAGATGACACGAAATTGAGTGGGAGTGTCCATCTGCCTGAGGGTAGGGAGGCTCTGCAGCGGGATTTGGATAGGCTGGAGCGATAGGCTGAGGCCAATTGCATGAGGTTTAACAAGGGTAAGTGCCGGGTCATGCACTTTGGCCACAACAACCCCATGCAACGCTACAGGCTTGGGGAAGAGTGGCTGGAAAGCAGCCTGGCGGAAAAGGACCTGGGGGTGTTGGTTGACAGCCGACTGAACATGAGCCAGCAGTGTGCCCAGGTGGCCAAGAAGGCCAATGACATCCTGGCCTGTATCAGAAATGGTGTGACCAGCAGGAGTAGAGAGGTGATCGTGCCCCTGTACTCGGCACTCATGAGACCGCACCTTGAGTACTGTGTCCAGTTCTGGGCACCACAGTATAAGAAGGACATTGAGGTGCTGGAGCGAGTCCAGAGAAGGGCAACGAGGCTGGTGAGAGGTCTGGAAAACAAGCGTTATGGAGACTGGCTGAGGGAACTGGGGTTGTTTAGTCTGGAGATGAAGAGACTGAGAGGAGACCTCATTTCCCTCTACAACTACCTAAAAGGAGGTTGTAGTGAAGCTGGTGTTGGTCTCTTCTCCCAAATTGCTTATGACAGGACAAGAGGAAATGGCCTCAAGTTACGTCCGGGGAAGTTTAGGTTGGATATTAGGAAGAAGTTCTTTACTGAGAGGGTGGTTAGGCACTGGAATAGGCTGCCCAGGGAGGTGGTGGAGTTGCCGTCCCTGGAGGTGTTCAAAAAACGAGTGGCTGAAGCACTTGAGGCCATGGTCTAATGGTCAGGAATATGATGGGATAAAGGTTGGACTTGATGACCCTGGAGGTCCCTTCCAACCATAATGATTCTATGATTCTATGATCATTACTTTAGTGCCATGACTATTAGTCATTATGTTTTTTCAGGTGACTTTTTTTCAGTTGAAGGGTACATAGAGGTGGAATTTTTAAAACCCCTGAATGAAAAAAAAAAAAAGGAAGTCTCTCCATGGTAAAGACTGAGTGCTTTGTTATGGCAGTAAAAAGGAACTGCGTGTATTACTGAATAGCTTAGCAAATATATCTTACTTCACTGTCAAAGTTCACTGAAATGGGCTCTGCCATATATAAAGTATCACAGTCAGTTTTCTTACGAAAAGTAGATTTTAAGAGAATGCTTGATTATCTATATCCTCTATGGATTTCTTACAGGCTTACATTTCTTTCAATTTACTTTCTTCAGGGATTATAGAGCCACAATCTCATTTCATCCTCAAAACTTGGATCAAGTTTTCATAATCTTGCAGAGAAATTTGCATTCCTACCCAAATGGTTGCTTAGCCCTTCCAAAAATCTCAGAATAGAAAAATCATCTGCTATTTATCAATAAATGTCTTTAAACAAGTGAAAATAAAACTGATTCTTATGAAAAATTAGAGTACATTTTTCTATTGGAAAAAACAGTTTCCAATTATTTCTTGAGAACACTTCGTGCATATCTCAAATGTTTCAGCATTTACTTGCTGAATGTTATGTTCAAGTCATGAATGTTAGTCATCACTCCAATGAGCAGCTTAGAAAAGTGACGCCTACTATGTTTCTCTAAAGATCCATTGATATAATACACAAAAATAAATGTCAGATTATCTACATATTTTCATATTTCAACTGAGTTCTTATTAAATAATATCACCGTTCAAAACAGAATTTCACACTTTTTAATACTTTCAATAAGTTCATGCAGAAATATGAAAATATTGGGGTTTATTGCTTGCCGATTATATTCACAAAACACATATGTATTGAAATAATTGTTTTCTGATGTGAAGAATAAAATAATGTAGTTAAAGTATTTAATTTCTTGTTTATTTTGGGAGTCTCAGAAGAAGATAAAGCTGTAATGACACAAAAGAAAGGAAAAACCCCAGTTTTTCTCACAGATGATAACTTATATAACTTGAAATATGTGAAGTAGGAGGATCTCATAGAATATGAATTACAGTGAGAGTGGAATAAGAATTTTAAAAGTTAGTGTTTTCTGATAAAGAATTTATGTGATTGGGGCAATAACATCACTGACAGATCTGCTAATAAGATTGAAAGGACGTAGGCAATTGGCTCTTCAGTCAAATCTGTAAGCAGTTTATTAATGTCTTTTGGCAATATAGTATCACAACCCCAAACTGAATGTCCAGTACTAAACAGGTTGAAAAGGAAGGAGTCATCTAAATGAACATATGGATTTGCTGGCACAGTATAATGTACTCAGGTGGCTATGACATGAAGGTCAGGCACAGGCACCGATAATGAGACGATTTTCAAAGCACATGAGAATCACACAGAATCACAGAATGTTAGGGATTGGAAGGGACCTCAAAAGATCATCTAGTCCAATCCCCCTGCCAGAGCAGGAATACCTAGATCAGGTCACACAGGAACATGTCCAGGTGGGTTTTGAATGTCTCCAGGGAAGGAGACTCCACAACCTCTCTGGGCAGCCTGTTCCAGTGTTCTGTTACAAGAAGCACAATTTAAGATTAATTGATAACACTCTTGGATTATTTGCTAGTATACTGTG
The DNA here is from genome assembly GCA_028020825.1 of Podargus strigoides. NCBI lineage: Eukaryota > Metazoa > Chordata > Aves > Caprimulgiformes > Podargidae > Podargus > Podargus strigoides. The sequence goes on from CM051662.1 coordinate 44,106,898, forward strand.
AAATATTCTTTTTGTGTTTGAAAATACATTAACTACTGTGTAGTCAAAGACTTTGAGAATATTAATTTTATAAAGTGCATTTGCAATAAAGACTATTCTATTAAGTCCTATTGGTAAGTAGTGTGTCTTTCTGTATGGTCTCCATGGATTACATCTAACAGCTCACTTAAAAGGTAGAGTTGCCAAGAAGAAGTTATTCATCTTTTGTAAGATAGGTCCAAAGAACATTAATCCTACTTGGAAGTTGTCATCAGAAAAAAGTTAAGAGATTTATGTTCAGGTCATGATCGATATCCTTAATTTAACTAATGGAGACAAACTCTGTCTCCTTGGCATCTTCTTGTCTGCCAAAGAACTTAACCTGAGAAAAAAAGATAAACCTTACTTTCAGTTATTTACAATTATAACATGGTTAAAAAAAGGCTTTAAGTGAGAGGAAGAGGCTGAGGGAAGCAAGGTGTTTTACATAAAGACTTAGAATTTCCAAGGTATAGGAAAGCGTAGTCACAATCCTTAATCATGAACTGGTCATCATATGTGTGTATATATATATGTTTACATGTGTACAGCAAGTAGTTGGGAGACCTGAAAAGGAACTGAGAAATTATAATAAAACACAGATTGAGTAGCTCTTCCACTCTGAGGATTTTTTTATTGTGACTGAGTTTTCTTTAATGAAATTTTTGTTAAAGTTAAATTTAATTGTCGTTAAGTAGGACGTTTTTGTCTAGCACTCCATTTTCATCTGTACTTTCTAATACCTCACTGTAAAATACTCATTCATTTTTTTATTTATAATACGTTTTTCTTCTGCTGAATGTTTTTATAAAGAAGATAGGAGATAAAGGTTACTACTAGTAATTAGAGCGAGCCATGAACATACTTCATATAGTACAAAAATACCCTTTTCTAACAGACTAAAATACTATGGACTTGAATAAAGTTAGAATTACCACTGTTTGAAAATAAGTTATGTATAATTAATCAGAAAATAAATACTAAGCAATGACATTTATGTCATATCTCTAAGTGTAACTTCAGATGTGAACACCTTCTCAAGAATGAATAGCAGCTGCACATAGAATCTCAGTTATTTCTACTACTGAACAACTATGGGATAATATAAATTCATGCAAAAGAAGCTGAAATAAAATCAAAATGACATGCATGCACACACCCTTTTTAATTCATGCTCCTTCCAGCAATGTCACCTTTGCCACAAATTGTGTAACTAAAACATACAGATAATTTTTCTTTGCTCCTTTAGACAACACATGTAAAGCAACCCTACCTCCCTGTCAGGGTATGTAAGGATACAATTTTCTACTGAATCGGGTGCAGCTATAAAAGTAAAAAAACCAAAAGTTTATATTTATATTGATGGGTTTTATTTTTATATGGTTTTTATATTTATATATCACCATGAATCAAGATTGTCAAATTTAATAGCATTGGTGCTTGGATCAGGCTTGCTATGCAGTACTGTCAGCTGTTAGTTACATGCACACTGTAACTTTGAATGCAAGAGCAAGATTTCACAGCAAACAATGGGAAAAGTTTACTTTCTCATTTGTAAATTAGACCCTTTGTCTTCTGGTGGTTATTGCCATCTTGCAGATCACAGTACTTCAAAAGAAAACACATTTTGCAGAACTGGATAGCATTTGTTCAAAATCTTTGTGAAAATACTACTGTCTGTCATTCTGTTTCTATTACCTTTTTTCCAGAACAGGTATCCAAAACAATAATGAAGAATTTTTAGATACACTAAATGTAACCTTAAGTGGTTTAAGTGGGTACTTATAAGGAAGAAACTACAAATACTTGCAACAGCATGTTGTCTTCTACCCACTGAAATTCAGCTGTGATCTCTGAGTTGAACCAAAATCCATCACGGGTCATTAAAAATTAGTATGCACAGTTCAATGCTGAAAAGGACTGCTCTCTAGTAAAGCACTGTTCCTCTTAAGCAAATAGCAATTCGGACTTTCCTCAATGAATTATCATGACTTATCTTGCCAGCCTTTCTTCACTTTCTAAAGACAAACGCTTTGAAAGTTGCTGATAGAAATATTAGAGTCCAAAGATTTTTATTTTAATCCCTTTCATCTGAAGGCCAGTCTAAATATGGAACTTACTGTAATAGTCCTGATTGTAGGGCTGTATAGACAAACATACTGCACTGAGTCTCTCTCATTAGATTAGCTGCCTATGAATTGGGTAGAAAAGCATAGCTTAATTGTTCCCTTTTTCCCTCTCCAATAGATTACAGAATGTGGATTTAGGCAATTGCTCATCTGCACCCAGAGACCTCTGTTCTGTGATTCTACTTTGAATTGCTCTTCAATACGTATGTGATGCCGCAAGGAAGGAGAGAGAAAGATTAAGTGGATGGGAGTGTCAGTATAGATGTGAATGAGACAGAGCTTTGGCACTTTTTTTTAGACTAAGATGTCTCTGCTTTATGGGTACATTGCCAAGAGTGAGTATTTGATAGAGGGGGATGGTTTCTAGCACTGTAAGTAGAAAAGAGATTTGTAATATAAATACACTGAGAGAAACCTTTAGAAGGATAGATAAGGGATAGAGAGGATGAGATCATTTCTTCATTATTTATAGTAACCACTCTTATTTCAGACAGAACATTTTAGTATGATTCTGAACACCCACTGAATATCCACTTACATATCCATTACTTTTAGTAACATTAGCCCCAAATTCCACTTTTCATTGCTCTCTCATTTTAGCTTTGTAAAGTTTCTGCAAGTCTCATGGTAAGCAAAAGACCGACAAAATACATTACCAGAATTGGTATCAATCACCTACAACATTTGTTTTCTAAATTCTTTAGCAACTCGCTATGTAACTTGGATGGACAAGGGCATGCAACACAAAAAATCTTAAATCTTCAATTTATTTATTTTTCATAATCTCTGAATATGTGATTGATGCTTAGCGAGTACTTCTGTGAGCTGTTATAGGCAGAAGAATCAGACATTTCGATTACAACCTGGAGTTCTACAATAAAACTCCAGCATAACTTGAAATTTATTTTATAGTAAGAAGCTAATCTCTTGAAGCAAACTTTCAGGAAAGTATTAATTTAAAAATAAAATGAAGGATTAATTTAAAATAAAATTGTATACATAAAATATATTTTTATTTATGCAGCTAATAATAATACTGGATTCATTATCATGTAATGAAATATATTCAGCATCAGTAATGATCAGACCTAATAACTGGTGTTACACAGAATGGGATGCTAGTTGGTGGTGCTGTTGAAACTGAACTCATTGCTAACCAGTCAATAATAAAAAGTAGCTTTGAATGAGGGCTTGAATTAATGAAATATCAAAAATAAACTTTTAAGTATGATTGCATCCTAAGCTATCAGAAAATTGGTCATATTACCTCCAGTTTGTTAAAATATATGGGCCATATCTATTGATTTCTTTAAAAAAAACAACCCAACCAATAAACACAAAATACCCAAACATTTTTTCACTGAATCAGAATTTCTTTTAAAAAATGATCACATGTAACAGAAACTAGCAAGAGAGCTACCTTGCCTAGTGGAACTACCTTCAGGATTTCCTTTAAACTGTACAACAGTGTCCAACTCTTGTAGAGAGCCTTTCCCCAGTGACTGCATGAATATGAGAAGGAAAGCCCCAAGTCAACTATTAATACATCCCGTAGTCAGTGGTGCTGTGTGTTGGAGGCATATCAATATTACAATAATTTAGAGATGGATGGTAAATTTGATTGGCATCAGTAGTGAGAATAAATAGGAAAGGATACAAGGGATGATAACTAGGGAGAAGCAACTGTCAAGGGGAGGTGCTTATTATCAGACAGGAAGGGCTGTGATACTAAACCATAATCTTCAGAGCAAACTTGCATGTTCCCAGTTGCACTGTTCATTTAATCACTCAGTCCACAGTCAGTAAGATTTCAGGCACATTTTGCTCAATGCTGAAGTATAATTGCAGTTAGAAACATGAGACCAGTTATTCTATGTATTAGAATAACACAGAATTCTAGAAATTGTCATCCACTGCAATTCCTCTCTTCAGCATATTTGCTTATTACACTATATCAACAGGCAATTGTCATACTGGACAGAATGGCAAAAGAACACATTTGTACTTATATATTGAAAGAGAATGCTTCTTTAATATGTTATAAAAAATATTCATCACAAAAATAATTAATGTACAGATTAAAATGTATTAGTAGTTCACATCATCCACACATTAGTGTAACGCTTCCTCTCTGTATTGTTTGGATTATTCCTTGTGGCATTTTGCATTGTCAAGCAGTATGTTCCATGTCAGAAACACTGCTGCTAATTTGCCTGTACTGCAAATGACTCCCTGGAGAAGATAGTGTTATCAGTGATGATGACAGATATAGCAAAACTATAAATTTCACTGGTTTGGCAATAGGCATAGTACAGAATTTGCATATTAATGATTTTCTATATTTGTTTATCTTTCATGCAGGGCTTGTGCCATTAAATGAAAATATGTCTTAAAATTCTTTTTTTAAAGTTTTCTTTAAGGGTTTCTACAACATTATATGAAATTTTTCAGGTATCATCTTTTTCATCACCTCTATGAACTGTACATACATATAAACAATTTACACTAGTGACCTATAACTATGAATCTCTAAGTCAATGCATAAATACTATACAAAAAAAGAGGCTACCTCAAAGTATAAAACTGAGATGTAGTTTTAGTTTATTTTAATAAATTAGGAAAAACGTATTCACAATTCACAGAAAAAACCCATTTTGAATCCATAATTATTGGTTGTATATGAGAGTGTGTTTACTGACTATAAACTTCTTATATCAGGTAGGTAAAAAAGTAAAACTCTCCATTTTGGTAACTTAAAAAGTAGCTGCAAGAAATGGATTAGTTTCCATTTGAAATTGATATCTAGTCACTTGCAAACTTCAGCTCTGAAAACATATTTTGTGATTACAGTACTTTGACACTCAATACATTTCAGGATATACTCATCTTTACAAGAAGCTCATGTTGAATGACCCTGAAATTTGAAGTCAACAGCTTATTCATTAGCTCACTGTTTTACCACCCAAGACAGCTAAAATTTACCTCAGAATAACTTTTAAAAATTTAAATTACTCAAATGTCTAGATAAATACTGATATATTGATGTATTTGATAAGCAAAAATGGCAAATATGTCTAAAAATTACTAATATAAATGAATAAGTAAGTTAAAGGTATCAATAAATATATTTTGGAAGTACATTCTGGCACAATTTATGTAGGTACTCTTCAAGTAAGCTGTATAGTTGCCTAATTAAAATAGAGATTTTCTAAAGCAAAAGCTATCAGACATTAACGATGAACTACCATCTTACATAGTTACCAGCTAGTTAAAGAACAGCAAACCAAGAACAGGAACAAATGGCTGCTTTAACAATGGAGGGTTACCTGAGAAATCCATTGGTGATCTGTGAGGGAACCAGTATTTTTAAGTATATTCTTAGATGGATGGTCTGGAAAAGGTATTAAACAATGAAGGGATGTATGATGATATTAAAATTATCCAGAATAGTCAAAATTAAAGTTTAAAACAAAGAGTTGCAGAAGTGTTTTATGATATTAAGTAACAGGACCATAAAACGACAGGAGAAATAGAGTATAATCAGTGTAAAGCAAAAATTACAGAAAAACGTCAGGCAACTATACATATGTGTGTGTGTGTGTGTGTGTGTGTGTGAAAGACTATGTGGGTGTGGGTGCGTGTATGGGTGTGTGTAAGGGTGTGCGTGTGCGGGTGTGTGTGCGCTCGTATATGTGTGTGTGCGCACGTGTGTGTGTATGTGCGTGTGTGTATGTATGTGCGTCTGTGTGCGTGTGTGCATGTGTGCGTATGTGTGCGTGTGCGGGTGTGTGGATGTATGTGTGTGTATGTAAATGTGTGTGTGTGTAAGTGTATGTACGCGAGCGTATGTGTATGTATGTATGAGTGTGTGTGTATGTATCTGTGTGTGTGCGTGTATGTCTGTGTGCGTGTGAGTGTGCGTGCGTGTGTGCGTGCATGTGTGTATGTGCGTGTGTGTGAGCGGGTGTGTGTGCATGTGTGTGTATGCGCGTGCGTGTGCGTGCGTGTGCGTGTCTCTGTGTGTGTGTATGTGTGTGTATGTACGTGTGTGTGTGTGTGTATGAATGTATGAGTATGTATGCGTGTGTATGAATGAGTATGTATGAGCGTGTGAGTGTGTCTGTGTGTGTATGCGTGTTTGTGCGTGTGTGTGCGTGTACGTATGTGTGTGTGTGTACGCATGTGTGACTGTTTACGTATGTGCGTGTATGTGTGTGTGTATGTATATGTGTGTGTGTGCGTGTTTGTGTGTGTGTGTGTGCGTGTACGTATGTATGTGTACGTGTGTGTGTGTGCGTATGTGTGTGTGTACGTATGTGTATGTATCTGTGTGTGTGTGTATGTAAGTGTGTGTGTATGTGAGTGTTTGTACGTGTGTGTGTACGTGAGTGTGTGTGTGTGTATGTATGTGTGTGTACGCGTATGTGTGCGTGTGTAAGTATGTGTGTGTGTGTGTGAGTGTGCGTGTGTATGTATGCATATATGCGTGCGTATGTATGTATATGTGTGTGTGTATGTGTGTGTGTGCGTGTGTATGTGTTTGTGTGTATGTGTATGTGTGTGTGTGTATGTGAGTGTGGGTGTGTGTATGAGTGAGCGTGCGTATGTGTGCGTGTGTGTATGTAGGTGTGTCTGGGTGCATATGTGTGTGTGCATGCGTGCATGTGTGTGCGTGTATGTGTGTGCGTGTGTGTATGTGTTCGCGTGTGGGCGTGTGTGTATGTGTGCGTCTGTGTATGTGTGCGTGTATGTATGTGTGCATGTGTGTATGTGTGCGTGAGGGCATATGTGTGTGTATGTGAGCGTGTGTGCGTCTGTGCGTGTGTGTGCGTGAATGCGTGTGTGTGCATGTGTGGGTGCCTGTGTGCGCGTGTATGTGTGTGTGTGTGTACGTGTGTGCGTGTGTATGAATGTGTGTGTGTACGTAAGTGTGTGTGTGTGTATGTATGTGTGTATGTATGTGTGTGCGTGCGTGTATGTGTGTGTGTATGTATGTGTGTGTGTGTATGTATGTGTGTGTGTGCATGTGTGTATGTGCGTGTGTGTGTGCGTGTGTGTGTGCATGTGTGTGTATGTGCGTGTGTGTGCGTGTATGTATGTGTGCATGTGTGTATGTGCGCGTGTGTATGTGCGCGTGTCTGTATGTGTGCGTGTGTGCGTGTGTGTGTGTGTGCGTGTCTGTGTGTGTGTGTGTGTGTGTATGTGTGTGTATGTACGTGTGTGTATGTGTATGAATGTATGAGCATGTATGTGTGTGTATGTATGAGCGTGTGTGTGTGTGTGTCTGTGTATGAATGTATGAGCATGTATGTGTGTGTATGTATGAGCGTGTGTGTGTGTGTGTCTGTGTATGTATGTCTGAGTATGTATGTGTGCGTATGGATGAGTATGTATGAGTGTGTTTGCGTGTGTGTGTATGCATGTTTGTGTGTGTGTGTACGCATGTGTGACTGTTTACGTATGTGCGCGTATGTGTTTATGTATGTATATGTGTGTGTGTATGTGTGTGTGTGTATGTGTGTGTGTGTATGTGTGTGTGCATGTGTGTGTGTGTATGTGTGTGTGTATGCGTGTTTGTGTGTGTGTGTGCGTGTACGTATGTGTGTGTACGTGTGTGTGTGTGTGCGTATGTGTGTGTGTACGTATGTGTGTGCGTACGCATATGCCTGAGCGTGTACGCATGTGTGAATGTTTGCGCATGTGCGTGTGAGTGTGTACGTACCTCTGTGTGTGTACGTATGTGTGTGTGTACGTATGTGTATGTATCTGTGTGTGTGTGTGTGTATGTAAGTGTGTGTGTATGTGAGTGTTTGTACGTGTGTGTGTATGTGAGTGTGTGTGTGTGTATGTATGTGTGTGTACGCGTATGTGTGCGTGTGTAAGTATGTGTGTGTGTGTGTGAGTGTGCGTGTGTATGTATGCATATGTGCGTGTGTATGTATGTATATGTGTGTGTGTATGTGTGTGTGTGCGTGTGTATGTGTGTGTATGTGTGTGTGTGTATGTGTATGTGTGTGTGTGTATGTGAGTGTGTGTGTGTATGTATGAGTGAGTGTGCGTATGTGTGCGTGTGTGTGTACGTACGTGTGTCTGGGTGCATATGTGTGCGCGCATGTGTGTGTATGTGTGTGCGTGTATGTGTGTGCATATGTGTGTGTGCGTATGTGCGTGTGAGAATGTGTGTGCGTGTGTGCGTATGTGTGTGCGTGTGTATGCGTGCGTGCATGTGTGTGCGTGTATGTGTGTGCGTGTGTGTGTATGTGTTCGCGTGTGTGCGTGTGTGTATGTGTGCGTCTGTATATGTGTGCGTGTATGTATGTGTGCATGTGTGTATGTGTGCGTGAGGGCATATGTGTGTGTATGTGAGCGTGTGTGCGTCTGTGCATGTGTGTGCGTGAATGCGTGTGTGTGCATGTGTGGGTGCCTGTGTGCGCGCGTGTGTGTGTACGTGTGTGCGTGTGCATGAATGTGTGTACGTAAGTGTGTGTGTGTGTATGTATGTGTGTATGTATGTGTGTGTGTATGTATGTGTGTGTGTGCGTGTGTGTGTGCATGTGTGTGTATGTGCATGTGTGTGCGTGCGTGTGCGTGAGTGTGTGCGTGCATGTGTGTATGTGCGTGTGTGTGTGCGTGTGTGTGTGCGTATGTGTATGTGCGTGCGTGTGCGTGCGTGTGCGTGTCTGTGTGTGTGTGTGTATGTGTGTGTATGTACGTGAGTGTGTATGTGTGTGTGCGTGTGTGCGTATGTGTGCATGTTTGTACGTATGTGTGTGTGTCGTATGTGTGCGTGTGCTTATCAGTGTGTGTGTGTGTACGTAAGTGTGTGTGTGTGTGCGCGTCTGTGCGTGTGCGTGCGTGTGTGCTTGTGTGCACATGT
>CM051662.1:44118421-44125921 GCA_028020825.1 Podargus strigoides
ATCCTGTGTGGGAGGAATAGAGTACCAAGCAAGACCAGAACCCTGGACTTCCGCAGGGCCAACTTTAGCCTCCTTAATCAATTGTTAAGGGAAGTCCCATGGGACAGGGTGCTAGATGGTAAAGGGGCTCAAGATAGTTGGTCAACATTCAAGGACCACTTCTTGCAAGCTCAGGATCAGAGCGTCCCAATGGGTATGAAATCAAGTAAGGGAGCTAGGAGACCAGCATGGTTAAACAAGGAACTGCTGGGCAAACTTAGGTGGAAAAAAAGAATTTATGGATCATGGAAAGAGGGGCTAGTCACTTGGGAGGAATATAGGACAGTTGTCAGAGGATGTAGAAAGGCAATTAGGAAAGCTAAGGCCTCCTTAGAACTTAACCTTGCAAGCCAGGTCAAGGACAATAGAAAGGGCTTTTTCAAATACATAGCTAATAAAACTAACACTAGAGGCAATATAGGCCCACTGATGAATGAGGGGGGTGCCCTAGAGACAGAGGATATAAAGAAGGCAGAGGTGCTGAATGCCTTCTTTGCCTCTGTCTTTACTCCTGCTGGCTTTCCCCAGGAGCCCCTGATCCCTGTAGCCCCGGAAGAAGTCAGGATAAAGGAGGAGTTTGCCTTGGTAGATGAGGATTGGGTTAGGGATCAGTTGAGCAATCTGGATATCCATAAATCAATGGGACCAGATGGAATGCACCCAAGGGTGCTGAGGGAGCTGGCAGAGGTCATTGCTAGGCCACTCTCCATCATCTTTGGTAAGTCATGGAGAACAGGAGAGGTGCCTGAGGACTGGAGGATAGCAAATGTCACTCCAATGTATAAGAAGGGCAAGAAGGAGGACCCGGGTAACTATAGACCGGTCAGCCTCACCTCCATCCCTGGAAAGGTGATGGAACAGCTTGTTCTTGGCACTATCTCTAGGCATATCAAGGATGAGGGGGTCATTAAGAGCAGTCAACATGGTTTTACCAAGGGTAAGTCATGTTTGACCAACCTTATTGCCTTCTATGAGGAAATAACTTGGAGGATAGATGATGGTAGAGCGGTACGTGTGGTTTATCTTGATTTCAGTAAAGCATTTGACACTGTCTCCCACAGCATCCTCTTAGATAAGCTGATAAAGTATGGGTTTAGTGATCAGGTAGTGAGGTGGATTATGAACTGGCTGAAGGGAAGAAGTCAGAGAGTTGTGGTCAATGGGACGGAGTCTAGTTGGAGGCCTGTGACTAGTGGAGTCCCTCAGGGGTCGGTACTGGGACCGGTGTTGTTTAATATCTTCATCAACGACTTGGATGAGGGTACAGAATGTATCCTCAGCAAGTTTGCTGATGACACCAAACTAGGAGGAATGGCTGACACACCAGAGGGTTGTGCTGCCATTCAACGAGACCTTGATAGGCTGGAGAGTTGGGCGGGAAAAAACTTAATGAAATTCAACAAGGGCAAGTGTAGAGTTTTGCATCTGGGGAAGAACAACCCCATGTACCAGTACAGGTTGGGGGCTGACCTGCTGGAGAGCAGTGTAGGGGAAAGGGACCTGGGGGTCCTGGTGGACAGCAGGATGACCATGAGCCAGCAGTGTGCCCTTGTGGCCAAGAAGGCCAATGGCATCCTGGGGTGTATTAGAAAGGGAGTGGTTAGTAGGTCAAGAGAGGTTCTCCTTCCCCTCTATTCTGCCTTGGTGAGGCCGCATCTGGAGTATTGTGTCCAGTTCTGGGCCCCCCAGTTCAAGAAGGACAGGGAACTGCTTGAGAGAGTCCAGTGCAGAGCCACAAAGATGATGAAGGGAGTGGAACATCTCCCTTATGAGGAAAGGCTGAGGCAGCTGGGTCTCTTTAGCTTGGAGAAGAGGAGACTGAGGGGTGACCTCATTAATGTTTATAAATATGTCAAGGGTGAGTGTCATGAGGATGGAGCCAGGCTCTTCTCAGTGACATCCAATGATAGGACTAGGGGCAACGGGTGCAAGCTGGAACATAGGAGGTTCCACATAAATGTGAGGAAGAATTTCTTCACAGTGAGGGTAACAGAACACTGGAACAGGCTGCCCAGAGCGGTTGTGGAGTCTCCTTCTCTGGAGACATTCAAAACCCGCCTGGACATGTTCCTGTGTGACCTGATCTAGGTAATCCTGCTCTGGCAGGGGGATTGGACTAGATGATCTTTTGAGGTCCCTTCCAATCCCTAACATTCTGTGATTCTGTGATTCTGTGATGTGTATGTGCGCGTGTACGTATGTGTACGTGTCTGCGTGTGTGCGTGTGCGCGCGTGTGTATGTGTGAGTGTGTGTGTGTACATATCTATGGGTGTGCGTGTGTATTCCTGTGTGTGTATGTGTGCGTGGGTGTGTATGTGTGCGTGTGTGTGCGTGTGTGTGTGTGTGTGTGCGTGTGTGTGCGTGTATGTGTCCGTGCGTGTGTGAGTGTGTGTGTCTGTGTGTACGTGTGTGTGTGCGCGAGAGTGTATTTATGTGTGTGTGTGCACGTCTGTGACTGTGTACGTATGTCAGCGTGTGTGCGTGTGTATGTCTGTGTGTGTGTGTACATGTATGTGTGTATGTGTGTGTGTGGTCGTGTGTGTGTGTGTGTGAACGTATCTGTGCGTGCATGTGTGTTCGTGTGAGTGCATGTGTGCGTGTGTGTGTGCATGCGTGTGTGTGTGTGTATGTTTGTCTGTGTGTACTTATGTGTGTGTGTGCGTATGTGTGTGTGTGCGTGCATGGGTGTACCTCTGTGTGCGGGGGTGCGGGTGTGTGTGTGTGTGTGTGCACGTATGTGTGTGTGCGTGCGTCTATGTGTATATGTGTGTACGTGTGTGTGTATGTGTGTCTGTGCGTGCGTGTGCGTGCGCGTGCGTGCGCGTGTGTGTGCGTGTGTGCGGGCGTGCGTGCGGGCGTGTGTGTGTATGTGTGTGTGTGCATGTGTGTGTGTGTTTGTGCGTGTGTACGTGTGTACATGTGCGTGTGTATGTGTGTGTGTACGCATGAGTGCGTGTGTGTATGCGTGTGCATGTATGCGTGTGTGTACGTATGCGTGTGTGTTTACGTATGTGTGTGTGCATGTGTGTGTATGCATTTGTGTGTGTCTATGTGTGCGTGTGTGTATGTGCACGTATGTGTGTGTGTTTGAATGTGTGTGTGTGCATGTGTGTGCGTGTATGTGTGTTTGTGTGCGATTGTGTACGTGTGTGTGTGTACGTATGTGTGTGTGTATGTGTTTTTGTGTATGTATCCGAGTGTGTGTACGTGTCTGTGTGTATGTGTGTCTGTATGTGTGCGTGTGTGTGTAAGCATGTGTGTGTGTACCTATGTGTGCGGGTGTGCGGGTGTGTGGGTGTGTGTGTATGTGAGTGTGTACGTGTGTGTGTGTATGTGTGAGTGTGTACGTATGTGTGTGTGTGTGCGCGTGTGCGTGTGTGTGTGTGTATATGTGTAGGTGTCTGCATGTGCGCATCTGTGTGTACTCATGTGTGCGTGTGTGTGTATGCGTGCGTGTGTTTACGTATGCGTGTTTTTGTATGTGTGTGTGTGGTGTGTGTGCATGTGTGTTTGTGTGCATGTGTGTACGTGTGTGTGTGTGTACGTGTATGTGTGGTTGAGTGTATGTGTGCATGTCTGTACGTGCCTGTGTGAACGTATGTGTGTGTGTGTGTGTGTACATATGTGGGTGTGTCTGCGTGCGTGTGTGTGTACGTACGTGTTCGTGTGTGTACGCGTGAGTATGTGCGTATGTGTGTGTGTATGTGTGTGCGTGTGCATGTGTGTGTACGTGTGTGTGTGCGCATGTGTGCGTGACTATGTGTGCGCGTGTGTGTGTGCGTGTGTACGTATGTGTGTGTGTTTGTATGTGTGTGCGTGCGTGTGTGTGTGTGTGTGTGTATGTGTGTGCGTGTGTGTGTATGGGTATGCCTGTGTAAGTGTGCATGTGTGTGTACGCATGTGTGCGTGTCTATGTGTGCGTGTGTGTGTGTGCACGTATGTGTGTGTGTGTGCGTCTATGTGTGTATGTGTGTACATGTGTGTGTATGTGTGTCTGTGCGTGCGTGTGCGTGCGCGTGCGTGCGCGTGTGTGTGCATGTGTGCGGGCGTGTGTGCGGGCGTGTGTGTGTATGTGTGTGTGTACATGTGCGTGTGTATGTGTGTGTGTATGCATGAGTGCTTGTGTGTATGCGTGTGCATGTATGTGCGTGTGTACATATGCGCGTGTGTGTGTGCGTGTCAGTGTATATGCATGTGTGTGCGTGAGTGTGCGTGTGTGTGTATGTGTTTATGTGTGTAAGTGTGTGTGTACACGTATGTGTGCATGCTTGTGTGCGTGCATGTGTGTGTACGTATGTGTGCGGGTGTGCGCGTGTGTGTGTGTGTGTGTGTGTGTATGTGTGTGTGTATTTCTGTCTGTGTATGTGTGTGTCTGTGTATGTGTGTTTGTGTCTTTGTGTGCGTATGTGTGTGCATGTGTATGTGTGTGTGTGTGTGTACGTGCAAGTGTGTGTACAGATGTGCGTGTGTACGTATGTGAGCGTGTGTGCGTATGTGTGTGTGTGTGTGTGTACGTGTGGGGGTATGTGTGCTTGTGTGTGCGCATGCGTGTGTGTATGTATGCGAGTGAGCGTACTTATGTGTGTGTGTACATATGTGTGCGTGACTGCGTGTGTGTGTGTACATATGTGTGTGTGCATGTGTGTGTGTGTGCGTGTGTGTGAACGTATGTGTGTATACGTATGTGTGCGGGTGCCCGTGTGCGTGTGTGTATGTGTGTACGTGTGTGTGTATGTCTGTGCGTGCGTGTGCACGCGCGTGCGTGCGCGCGTGCGTGCGTGTGTGCGGGCGTGTGTGCGGGCGTGTGTGTGTATGTGTGTGTGTGCATGTGTGTGTGTGTTTGTGCGTGTGTACGTGTGTACATGTGCGTGTGTATGTGTGTGTGTGTACGCATGAGTGCTTGTGTGTATGCGTGTGCATGTATGTGCGTGTGTACGTATGTGCGCGTGTGGGTGTGTGTGCGTGTGAGTGTGTATGCATGTGTGTGCGTGTGCGTGCGTGTGTGTGCGTGTGTGTGTATGTGTTCATGTGTGTAAGTGTGTGTGTACACGTATGTGTGCATGTTTGTGTGCGTGCGTGTGTGTGTACGTATGTGTGCGGGTGTGCGCGTGTGTGTGTGCGTGTCTGTGTATGTGTGTGTGTCTGTGTGTGCGTATGTGTGTGCTTGTGTATGTGTGTGTGTGTGTGTACGTGCAAGTGTGTGTACAGATGTGCGTGTGTACATATGTGAGCGTGTGTGCGTATGTGTGTGTGTGTGTGTGTACGTGTGGGGGTATGTGTGCTTGTGTGTGCGCATGCGTGTGTGTATGTATGCGAGTGAGCGTACTTATGTGTGTGTGTACATATGTGTGCGTGACTGCGTGTGTGTGTGTACATATGTGTGTGTGCATGTGCGTGTGTGTGCGTGTGTGTGAACGTATGTGTGTATACGTATGTGTGCGGGTGTCCGTGTGTGTGTGTGTGTGTGTGTGTGTGTGTGTGTGTATGTATGCATGTGCGTGTGTGTATGTATGCGTGTGCGTGTGTGTATATGTGTGTGTGTATGTGTGTCGGTGTGTACCTATGTGTGTGTGTATGTGTGTGTGTGCGTGTGTGTGTGTATGTGTGTGCGTCTATGTGTGTGTGTGTACGTGTGGGTGTGTACATATGTGTGTGCATGTGTGTGTATGTGTGTGTACGTGTGTGTGTGTATGTGCATGTGTGTGTCTGCATGTGTCTCAGTATGCGTGTGTATGTGAGTGTGTGCATGTTCACGTATCTGTATGTGTGTACGTATGTGTGCGTGTACCCGTGTGTGCATGCGTGTGTCTGTACGTGTGTGTGCGTGTGTGTGCATGTGTGCGTGTGTGTGTACGAATGTGTGTGTGTGTACGTATGTGTGCGTGTGACCGTGTGTGTGTGTGTGTGTGAGTGTGTATGTATGTGTGTGAACGTATGTGTGTGTGTGTGTGTACATATTGTGTGTATGTGCGTGTCTGAGTCTGTATGTGTGTGTGTATGTGTGTGTGCGTGTATGGATGTGTGTATGTATGTGTGTGAATGTGTGTGACTGTGTATGTGTGTGTGTGAATGTATGTGTGTGTGTATGTGCGTGTGTGTTTCTATATGTGTGTGTGTGTGTGTATGTATGTGCGTGTATATGTGTGAGTGTATGTGCGTGTGTGTACGTGTGTGCGTGACCATGTGCATGTGTGTGTACGTGTGCGCGTGTGTGTATGTGTGCGTGTGTGCGTGTGTGTGTACGCATGTGTGCGTGTGTGCGTGAGTGTACGTGTGTTTGTGTGTGTGTGTATGCGTGTATGTGTCTGCGTGTATGTGTACGTGTGTGTATGTCTGTGTGTACGTATGTGTGTGTGTGTCTATGTGCGTGTGTGTATGTATGTTTGTTCGTGTATGCGTGCGTGTGTGTGTGTACGTGTGTGTGTGTACGTTTGTGTGAGTATGTGTGTGTGTGTGTGTGTATTTGTGGGGGTGTGTGTGTGTATTTGTGGGTGTGTGTATGTGTGTGCATCTGTATGTGTGTTTGTATGTATGTGTCTGTATGTGTGTGTATGTATGAGTGTGTGTATCTGCCTGTGTATGTATGTTTGTACAAATATGCGCATGTGTGTCTGTCTGTGTGCGTGCCTGTATGTGTGTATGTATGTGTGTGTATCTGTGTCTGTGTATCTGTGAGCGTGTGTACGTATTTGTGTGTGTGTGTGTGTGTGAATGTGTGTGTGCGTACGTCTGTATGCGTGTGTGCGTATGTGTGCCTGTGTGAACGTATGTGTCCGTATGTGTGTATGTGTGCGTGTCTGTGTGTGCGCGTGGGTGTGTACATATGTGTGAGTGTACTTGTGTGTGTGTATGTGTGCGAATGTATCTGTGTATGTGTGTGTCTGTATGTGTATATGTGTGTGTGTGTGTTTCTGTATTTGTGTATGTATGTGTGTCTGTGTGTATGTGCGTCCGTGTGTGCGTATGTATGTGTGTATGTGGGTGTGTGTTCGTGGGTGTGTGCGTATGTCTCTGTGTGTGTGTGTGTGTGTGTGTGCGTATGTGTGTATGTATGTGTGTGTGTACGTGGGTGTCTACGTATTTGTGTGCGTGTGCGCGCACGTGTGTGTAAGTGTGCGTGTGAACGTATGTGTGTGTACGTATATGCGCGTACGTGCGTGTGCGTGTGTGTGCACGTATGTGGGTGTGTGTCTCTCTGCGTGTATGTCTGTGTATGTGTGTGTGTGTATGTGTGTGTGCGTACATCTGTGTACCTGTGTGTGTGTGCGTGCGTTTGTGTGTATGCATGCGTGTGTGTTTTTGTACGTGAGTGTGCGTGTGTACGTGTGTGTGTACGTATGTGCGCCTGCGTGCATGTCTGTGTGTGTATGTGTGCGTTTGTGTGTATGTGTGCATGTGGCTGTCTGCATGCGTGTGTGTATGTGTTTGTGTGAACATATGAGTGTGCGTCTGTGTGTGTG